>NC_061166.1:51021294-51217177 GCF_022113875.1 Hydra vulgaris | reverse complement strand
ATATAATATATATATGTATATAGTATATATATATATATATATATATATATATATATATATATATATATATATATATATATATATATGTATATATATATATAGTATATAAACATATATATATATTATATGTATTTATATATGTGTATATACATTTGTATATATATATATATATATATATATAATAATAATATGTATATATAAATATATATATATATATATGTATATATATATATATATATATATGTATATGTATATATATAATATATATCTTTCCATATATATGTATATATATGTATGTACATATATATATATATATATATATATATATATATATATATATATATATATATATATATATATATATATATATATATATATATATATATATATATATATATATATATATATATATATATATATATATATATATATATATACATATATGTATCAGGGACTACTAAAATAACGGGACGCGAAACTTCAAATCGATGCTAAAACGACGACAGGGCCGATTGTAAATGGCGATGCTAGTTTGATTTAGCAAAGAAGTTATGAAAAACTTACATTAATCTAATTATATTTACGTTTTAGAATACATTAAAGTTTTTTTTTTTTTATATTAATTCACCTCCTCAAGGCCGAGAAGGCCACTACGGACGAGGAGGCTACTTATTTGTGGTTATAACCCTCTCTCAACTCTATAACTCCGAAACACAAACCTTGACGAGCAAGGCCGCTGCGCGGAGAAACGAGTTGAGCGCGGTACTACCAGGGATGTGGTGGGGATCGAACTCGGAACCACTTGTTTATGAAGCGAGCGCTCTACCACTACACCACTACCGCATTTATGTGATACAAATTTATATTACTAATATAATGTATATATTTTTCATCAGTATCGTACTGATAAAATATAGGTTAATGCAATAGAAATATTGAAAGATATTTACAACATTTTTAAAAAAAAAGCCTTTTTTTTTTTGAAAAAAGTTGCTATTTTTATTGAAAAATCAAAAGTTTTTTATTTTTTGAAAGTAGTAAAATTAAAAAATTGTATTAAGTAGTTTTTAATTTGAGTAATTTATTTTAAGTAATGAATCTATTAAGTGTTACAAAATGTTATGTCATATTTATAATAAATAATCATGCCAAGAAAATGTTCAATAGTTAATTGTACCACAAACTATTTAACATCAACTTCAGAAGAAAAGCTTCATGTTTACATGTTTCCAAGTGACACACAAATGTTACAATATTGGTTGTCATCTATTCCAAATGCGTTTGAAAAAGTAACTTCAAATATGGGTGTGTGTGAAAAACACTGGCCACCAGACTGCAAAATGCACAAGTCTCCTCGATCAAAGTTTGAGGTAAGCATCCTTAAAGTTGTTTTTATTTATAAGTTTTACAATGACTAATTTTAATAATATCTTTTTTAGGTTCCTGTTGATCTCCCATCTATTTTTCCTGGATGCACATCTTCAATGGTGTGCCAAACAGTCTCAACACAACCAAGATCTACAAATATAAATAAAATTTCTTTAACATTGCGAAATGCAATACCTGATGAATTGGATGATTTCAATCAAATTGATTTAATTAGATTTTATGATGTTGAAATAATGTTGTCTGAAATTAAAAAGAAAGGTAAAATTAATTTTTTCTCCTCATTTTATGATATTTGTTTGTTTAAAGTTGATTTAAAGTTTACTTAATATTAAATCTATTTTAGATATCCTCAATACTTTGCATTCATTGAAAATTCAAAAGTCATATTGTTTGATGTTTCTCGATCATGTCTACCTGAAACAATATTTTCTGTTGAAATTTACTGTCATTCACGTCAAGTTAATATTTATTGTAGGCATACAAAAGTTAACTGCTATGACCTGCTCAGTTTTTTTCATTGTCTTACTCGGTGGTCACAGCTTGAAGCTATTGTCGAAAGAGTTTGTACCTCTAGTCCTGAAATAAAAGATGAGGTATTAAGTTTGATTAGTCAAATTGAAAATACATACAGTGATACTTCTAAAGAAACTTCTTTCCTCATTGAACAACTACGCCTCGCCACTTATTCTCCAAATGGACTGCGCTTTTCTACTTTATGTATACGTCGTGCACTTGAACTGTATTTGTCCTCCAGATGTTGTTATTGACATTTAAGAAATCTGCTTTGTTTGCCCAGTCCAAAGACTCTCATTTCAAAATTAGGAAGAGTTGGAGAAGTTGGAAATGAAAAAGAGTGCAATAATACAATCAAAGTTGTTTTTGAAAATTTTAATAGTTCTGAAAAGCGTTGCTGCCTTCTCTTTGATGAGGTGTATATTAAACCAAGTGTTAGTTTCAGAGGAGGAAACCTCATTGGATATAGTGAGGACAATCCCACTAAAATTGCAAAAACGTTATTAGTCTTTATGATTAAACCTATGTTTGGTAAATCTTCTTTTGTTTGTAGAATTGTACCAATATTTAAACTGTCAGTGCACTTTCTTCACGATTTGATTATAAACATAAATAAACAAATAATTGATGCAGGAGGAGAATTACTGTGTCTTTTATCAGATAACCATCCCACAAATCGAAGTGTTTACCAAAATTTCGTTGTTAATAAAAGTTTTCCATGGCAAGGTGTTATAGAAAAAGAAAAATCAGTTATTATGCTACACGATCCAGTTCACTTGTTTAAAAGTATAAGAAATAATTGGTTTACGGAAAAAACACAAACAATTAGTTTAAAAATTAATTATCAACCTCTCTCTGGTGATTGGTCTCACATTGTTCAATTATATAACAGACAGAAAACTTGTGTTGCCAAAACTACAAAGCTTTCACGCAAGTCAGTGTACCCTAGTTTGATTGATAGACAAAATGTTTCAAACATGGTTGCTGTATTTAATGAAAAAACTGTTGCAGCATTGAGATTAGCTAACTTTGAGAACACTTCCTGTTTTTTAGCACCAATTGTTTCATTATGGAACATGCTAAATGTAAAGAGGAAAGGTTGTGATGTTTTACTTAATGATATCAATAGGTCTCCTTTCCAGACACTCGATGACCTTAGATTAAAAGAAATTTTAGCATTTGCTGATGCAACTTCTAAGATGTCAGAGGGAAAGGGATTAAAGCGTCATAATACTTTTACACCAGAAACAAAACATGCTTTAGTTAACACCTTACAAGGATTGGTAGAATTAATAAAAAAACTGCTTTCAGAAGATCACCAATATGTTCTTCCCGGTATTTTTTAAACAGATCGTCTTGAAGGTGAATTTGGCATCTACAGGTAAAATTATTTTTGTGTTACTTATAGTAAAGAAAATTTTGTAGATTTGAAATCTAAAAAACAAATATTTCTCTCATTTATTTAAATGTATTATTTTTTAACATACATAAGTTTATTGATGCGTTTTTATTTGACAATTGCTGTTTTAACTATAATTTAATACTCGGTTCAACTCAATTTATTTGGTTATATCTTTTTGCAATGTTTTTGCTTATTTGTAGACAACTAAGTGGCGGAAATTATTTTATCTCAGCAGAACAAGTATTGAACAGTTTGCACCTTCAGCGGTTAAAATTATTCAGCAAAATAATTTCTTTGGATGAAACTGACATTCATTGCTCACGCATACATTCAGACTGTTGCACAATGGATCTAATGGAAGAGGATATTATTTATTTAGATGAATGTTTAATTAATGCAGACAATGAATCTATTAATGATCAGGAGAATGCTACCCTTTTTTATATGGCTGGTTATGTACAGCACAAGATCGATCCGCAGCGTATAGTTGATATAACAACATCACAATCAGCTAGTTCTGAATTTACAGATTATGTTTCACGTGGTAAATTGCGTTATCCTGGTGATACTCTTCTCCAGTTTATTTGTGTTTGTTATCTACTGTTTAACAGCGTTCCAATGTCTGAAAAACGTTTTCAATGTGTTGTTTATTTATAAAAATTATTTTTATTCTTGCATTCAACATTACCATTTGATTTAGAAACAAACAGTATAGGTATTTCAAAAGTTATCTCAATAATAACTAACTGTTTCTTAAAAGGTGTTACGACCCTTGATAATACATCTGATATTGTTTCATTAAACATTGAGGACAGAAAAAGAAAGAAACTCAATACTTAGTGGTCTGATTATTTAGTTGACGTTGGTGATATAATTAATAACGTTTTGAAATGTATTTATGACTTTATATTTATATGGTTTAAAATTTGTTTATAATTATATATTTATTATTATGATATGAATATAATATAGTATGATAAGTAGTGATTAATTAGTTTATTAACATTGTCTTTAAAAATAATTATTTACAACTAATTTACGGATAATTTACAGTTTCTTTGTAAAATATTGTTGTATTTTTAACACTTAATCAACGCAATTTAATTTTTGTTTGAAAATAGTGACAAATAATTGAGCCATAACATTTTTTTATTAAATTTCTATTCGTAATTATATTTTTGTTTAATAATAGAAGTGTTTCGCTTTTTTTTTCATTGGCCCTGTCGTCAAAACTACATGAAATTAGAGTTTCGCGTCCCGTTGTTTTAGTAGTCCCTGATATATATATATATACATATATAGATATATACATATATATATATATATATATATATATATATATATATATATATATATATATATATATATATATATATATATATATATACATATATGTATATATATACATATATATATATATATATACATATATATAAATATATATATATATATATATATATACATATATATAAATATATATATATATATATATATATATATATATATATATATTTAAAACAGAATAAAATATTATTTATAATAACTTATTGATATATATATATATATATATATATATATATATATATATATATATATATATATATATATGTATATATATATATATATACATATATGTATATATATACATATATATATACATATATATGTATACATATATATAAATATATATATACATATATATATATACATATGTCCAGTTACTTCTCTAGCTAAATTTTTCATATATGAAATCTTTCTGCTGGATTGTAAATCTTGTATGCTTACATATAGGTATATCCCATCCTGTAACATCAATATTGCACTCAAATTTAAATTTACCTTCAGCTACTATAGCTTCGGCATTAATTTATTTGAGAGAATTGGAGTTAAAGGAACAGTTAAGAAAATCAGCATGATGTAATAATATTGAATCCATTGATGTATGTTTGTTTTGGGTGCTGTGGGCATTTTCATTCTGATGATTTTGACGATCAGCTTCAGTATCAAAAAACATAAGACATGACGACTCACTGCAGTAGACGCCAGTGTTTTTCAATCTTTTTGTTTCTTTTGATTTCTATTTGCTCAAAAAATTTTTCCACTATCAAAATTCTATCTCTGTTAAACTAGAAACAACCTTTCGACAACTGAGTTAGCTAAATAGCACCCTAAAATAGAAACAGATAATAATTTATAACATCTAGTTGTGGATAAAACAGCAAACTATATCATCATACATTACAAAAGCCTAAATTAATACCCCCTCTACTTAATATGCAAATATACTGCAAGGCTTTTGTTTTTTATCAATAAAAACAATAATTATATTCTTACCAGCATTATCATGTTCTTTTGTAAATCTTTTTCACACTTGGAACATCTTGAGTAAACTGGTCAACTACATGGTCAACTCCACATAAAGTGTCTATTGCATCCTGATTACTTTTTTGTATTAATGTGTGATATACTCTTTCCTTAAATTCACCAGCATCAATTTTGCAAAAAAAAAATAAGAAGGTATGCATTAACATACCTTTCTTACCAAATTGGGCTTTTTGTCTTTCTCTGAACACAACAGGAATCATTTTTTGAGACCAATCACTTAACCACAAAGCAGTCTCTTTGCTAATTTGGCTCATAGCATATTCTTTGGCTTTGTTTTGTTGCATGTATCAAAAAATATGCTTAATTCGATTCTTAATTATTTTGATAGTTTCGTATTTAAGTTTTTTCTTTCTCTTAATTTTTCAGGTAGATTCTGGACTAGATTTTCAGTCATCTCTAGACAGTAACGTGCAGTCATGACACTTTTGATGGGAAGAGCAAGTGTTTGTTTTAAAGTTTTTTTCTTTAGAATTACGCAAAGCACAGCTGATATAGTGTGAAGCAATATTTGACTTTCCTATGCAATGTAAACTATATGTAGTCCTTAAATATCGCTTTGCGTTTTGTTTTTTTTGAACATCTTTCTATATAATTTATTGTGTTTGCATCTGTGGATGCTATGGAAATACATTTCATTTGAGAAATAAACCTATTTATGCCTGTTTACATGTCGTATCATCGAGGTCTGCTAGTGAATGCTGGTGGCTTGGTTTAATTGATTTAAAAAATTTTCAAAGCAATGAATTTGATAAAACAGATTGGTTTATTGATTAACAATTGTTTTGATATAAGTTTATGGTTTGCCACTTTTCCATTGTTAGAACAGCTTTAGGTAGTACCTATGGAATGAAAAAAAAATACTTAAAACAGAATAAAATATTATTTATAATAACTTATTGATATTTTAAAGGCTCATTCTCAAAAACAGGACATAAGAAGCTGTGTGTCAAAGCATACAGTATGATCGATTTGCAAATGACATTAGAAATCATCAAACACATTGTATTACATGTCAAATACCTGAATTTGGCATGCAGGAAAAATAAGTTGTATGTAAATAATTGCTTAAAGTAATTTTCTTGTTCCATAAGCTATATCTTGAACAAGTTCGGATGTAAATATATAATTAATGTCAGGTCAGGTTTATCCTGCTACTGGTAACATGTAACCCAGTACAATCTGCTTTATGTCCTGCTGCCTTGTAGGATGTGCCTTTTTAGGCAAAGGCTAGGAGATGCAAACTCCGACATAAAACACCCCCTGCCTTGGGGCTCTTGGTTGAGTAAAGGCTAGAGATGATGTCTTGATAAAAATACTTATCTTGGGCAGATGTTACATGCATCTGGATGCTGTCTTGTAGAAGGCTTCTTAGGCAAAGACTTAAGGGGTAAACAGATTCTATCTGTTGACCAGCCTCGCACCCCTTCTTCATCTATTAGGCTGGCGCAGATGTATTTTTATTACATTGTTTCCAGTTTAGGATGTTAAACGCTGGATCTTCTTGACTCGATTCATGGGTTTTGCTTGTGTCTCTGTTTTTATGACTAGGCAACTCATTCTATTATCTCCAAATGAGGGTACAGCTCTAAAACTCAGTTTTATGGTTCTGAGGCCGGCTGGTAGTCAGGTTTCCCGAACTCTGTGGTAGCTCTCAGAGATGCTGATTCTATCAACAGCTAAAAATATCAGAGTACTAATAGTGCCATGTTGCACATAGATGGTGTCCCTGTTTGTACTTTTAGTGTGCATTGCCAAGGCCACATTGGAGCTCTTTGTTACGGCTAAGGGTTTATTAGTGGAAATGAGCCAAGTGCTTGAGCTATAAAACAGTGTACTGAGTACTATCTATGTTTTAAGTCAAGTTCTTTAACAAAATTAAAAATGAATAAAGTAACAAAAACTATAAAACACAAAAAACCACATTCATCACCAAGTTCGCTAAACCTATCATTCACCAATATTCGTGGTCTTCGAAGTAACTTTTCTTCTGTTGAGTCTTATTTCTTGCAAAGTTCACCAGACCTATTTGCTCTTTGAGAGACTAATTTGAATTCAGCTGTCTCATCTTGTGATCTTAGTGTTGATGGTTATCATCCTTTAATTTAATTCCTTTAATTCGTAAAGACTCCAATAGTCACATGCTTGACCTAGGCATTTACATTCGTAAGAATTCACCCATTTGTCGGGAAACTAGGTTTGAATCCACAGACTACTCTTTTATCAATCCCTAACTCAATGTCAACTTTCCAACTCGCTTTCCAGACAACCCGAATCATTTACCTTCTCTACTCGACTTATGTCTTGTTTCTGATCCTAGTCAGTGCTCAGTTTCTTCACACTCACCCTAACGTGCTTCTGATCATGGTTTGGTCTCTCTAAAATTATTATCTCATTCTTCTTTACCATCAGAATCCCCCTATCATCGTACATCTTACAACTACCTTAAAGCGGACTGGGACTCTTTTCCGTGATTTTCTTCGTGATGGCCCCTGGGTAGAAATGTTTCGTGTCACTGTTGACAAATGTATTTCTTACATAACTTCGTGGATTCGTGCTGGCATGGAATCCTTCATTCCCTCTTGACAATTCCAGGTCAAGCCTCACTCTTCTCCATGGTTTTCCTCACATTGTGCTGCTGCAGTTGCCAATCGAAACCATTACTTCCATATCTATCAGAAAAATAATTCTCCAGAAAACAGACGTCTGTTTATTACTGCTAGAAACCATTGTAAAATGGTTTTGTCTAACGCCAAAGCCCGCTATTCTCAGATCATGAAATCTCGTATTTCATCACAAAAATTAGGCTTTCGTGACTTCTGGAGAATCTTTAATAGTATCAATAATAAGGACAAGTCGGTAATTCCACCTCTTTTGTGTGGTTCAGACTTTGTCTCCTCACCTAAAGACAAAGCTGAATTGTTTGCCAAGAACTTTTCATCAATATCATCTCTTGATTCCACTAGTTGCGTTCTACCTGATAAAGCCGTCAAACAGGTTGATCCATTGCTCGACATTCGTATCACTCCAGCTTCTGTATCTAAAGTTATTTCTCGCTTAGACTCTTCTACAGCTTGCGGCCCGGACAACATACCTGTTATAGTCTTGCAGAAGTGTTCTCCGGAGCTGTCGTCTATCCTTTCAAAACTATTTAACAAGTGTTTATCAGAGTCTTGTTTTCCAGCCTGCTGGAAAGCAGCTTCTGTTATCCCTATTTTTAAAAATTCTGGAGAGCGATCTGATTCATCCAGCTACCGCCCCATTAGTCTTCTTCCTATCATAAGCAAGGTTTTTGAATCTTTTATTAACAAACACTTAATCTCTCTTCTCAAATCTCATAACCTACTTTCTGATCATCAGTATGGATTTCGATCTTCTCGTTCTACGGCTGATTTGCTATCAGTGATAACCGATAGATTTTATCGCGCATTAGATTAAGGTGGAGAGGTTAAGGCCATTGCTCTTGACATTTCTAAAGCGTTTGATAAAGTTTAGCATGCTGGTCTCCTCCATAAGCTTTCTTCTTATAGTGTATCTGGAAACATCTTTAAGGTTATTGAATCCTTTCTTTCCAATCGTAGTATAAAAGTTGTCCTTGATGGACAGCACTCTTCTTCTTATTCTGTAACCTCAGGGGTTCCCAAAGGTTCAATTCTTGGCCCTATACTCTTTTTAATTTACATTAACGATCTTCCAGATATTCTCACATCTAAGGTGGCATTGTTCGCTGATGATACTACCATTTATTCTTGTCACGATAAGAAGCCAACTCCCTCTGATTGCTTGCAGGGGGCATCTGAGCCTAAAAAGGATCTCACTTCTGCTACATCATGGGGCTCACAGTGGCTGGTGAACTTTAATTCAGATAAAACTCAATTTTTTTCAGCGTTTTCAATCGTTATCGCAATAATTTAGACTTTCCTATATTTATGATTATGAGTCTCCTACCTTTCATCTTCTAGGATTAACTCTTACATCTGATCTTTCTTGGAAACCTTATATCAAATCCGTTGCAAAATTAGCATCTTCTAAAGTTGCTTCTCTTTATCGAACTCGTCACTTTCTTACTCTGGATTCTATTCTCTATCTCTATAAATCTTAAATCCGGCCTTGTATGGAGTACTGTTGCCATATCTGGGGTAGATCTTCTAATGATGCCCTTTCTCTTTTAGACAAGGTGCAAAAACGCATTGTAAACATAGTTGGACCTGCTCTTGTTTTTTAGTTTTTCCATCTTAATTATATTTTGCTCTAAAATATTTTTCACATGAAAAATGGTAATAATAATTGAATGATTCTTTTATAAACATTCTCTAGTTTTCACTCTATTAAATGAAATTTTAACAATTTATCTGTTACAATCTAACATATTTTATAATATAATCTTACAATTATATTTTATATCTGTTAAAATTAAATGTGACACAAGTAAGAAACATTGAAGTTCTGGCCGCCTGACGTCCGTGTCTTTTCAATGACTCTTTAAAGGTTTGAAATTACCACACTAAGATCGTTCATTATTTTCCTGCGGACACAAACAAATGAAATACGATTAATCTATTGAGGTTGTATTGACATACCCAAAATAAAATATGTGTTAAAAATCCTTGATTATGGTACTATGCAACAAAAACAACAAAATTAGTGGTTTTATATCCATAGTAGCTACAAAAGCAAGGTTTCTTAAACAGTAAATTACATAAAATTATCAAAAATATTAGGATCAATTTATTCGAACAACAAGCGTAGCTTTACTGCACGTCTGGAGCTAAGTTTGGTACCCCCTATTAGCAGGAAAAAAGAAATTGTCAACTATATCTTTTTATCATGCCGTTTTGATCATGTTTTGAGTTTCCCTGCGTTCGCCATTGCCCTACTTTCCCCTACACTCATTTCATCAATCACCTTAAATTTTTCTAGGATTTTCTGCAAAGCCTTATTTAAATTATCTGCCTCATGGTATCTATTAAGGTATGCAAATCCCAAATAAAAATTGATGAAATTGGTTTTGTCATAAATGAAATGCGCAGTTGTTTATATTTAACTTTAGTTTTGACCCATCAGAAGTAATAGATAAATAGATCTAATCTTATAACTATTTTTCTACCCCTTGCTAAAAAGCATTAATGTAAGAAATAAGTAAAGAAATGGTTGGTGAAGAAAACTTAACAAGACCCATATTTTACGATTCCGGACAGCTAGTTACTAATGTTATTATTCCTGACTAATTGTAATATTAATAATAAAGAGAACAGTAACCTGCATTAATAATGTTTTATAAAACAATTTTATGTTTTGACTTAATTCAGATATAATCAATAATAAGTGCTATCATCTCATCATGTTTAACAACTGTTTAATAAATAAACTCGTAATAATTTTTTTACTATCCAATTCACATAAAACTGTCTTTAGATGACTTAAACTTATTAGTTATATTTTATGTTCAGTTTGTCTCAATTTAGTTTTAGTTTTTAATTTTTTTGTTTTGTTTTTGTTTTTAGTTGCGTTTTCCCCATCAATGGTGGAACCATCAAATCTTTTTATAGAAAGGGCAGTCAATATTTTAAATACTTTAGCGTCGTTAATTGCTGAAAACTATTCCTTAAACCCACAAATAGATATTAATAAAATTTTGGATTTTGCGTTGAAAGTAACTCCTACAGATTGTGATCGAAGTAATTCAATAAAAGATGCTACGTCGAAAGTAATAAAATTTATAAATTATGAAATCAATGATTTTAAAAATATAGCATTATCGATTGATGAATTAGAAAATATAGTAAAAAAACGATTAAAAAGATTAAAAAAAAATGTAAAAACGGAATATAATAAAAACAAAGTAACAAAAGAAGAAGAAATAGAAGAATGTAAGTTAGTTTTGATGTTTTTTCCAAATTATAATAATGAAAACAAATATTTTTTCGAAAAACTGGCTGATCTGGTAGGCGTAGATCATAAAGGTATCGATCTATGGCTCGCTGAAGCAGAAGGCAATGTAGGAAAAATAGTGAAATTAATTTCAGATAATGCTCACCTTAATAATGTACCGCTGATGAGAGAGGATCACTTTAAAGATATTGAAAGAATATTAAAAATAGAAATTTTCAAGTATCAGTATGACTATTTTAAAGGTAAAGAAAATGATAAGCAAATCAAATTTATAAATACTTTAACCTTACAAGATTTTGCAACTGCTAGATGTAAAGTTTCTCAAATCTATGTAGCTTCAATGTTGTTGACATTTGCTGTTTTTGAACAGAATATGGAAATGGTGAAAGTACTACTGGAATTTAAAGCTGATCCTAGGATCAAGGATTTAAAATACGGCCTAAATTCGATCAGTTATGCTTTATTAACGCCAGATTTTTCTGAAGAATTTTTAAAAGAAGCTATTAAAGATAAATATAAACTAATAGAGCGCAAAGCCGAGTGTGATGGTGCACTGTTCAAGAGCATAACATTTATTGATGAATATCAAAATAAAGATAAACTAATGCAAATGCTGCGCAAACTGTACGATTTTGATTTTGAAGATGACGATGACTAAAATAATAGATAAAATCAGTTGTAATTATACTAACGGGTTTCCTAATGAAAAGCAAATTTTTTTTTTTTTTTTTCTGATATTTAATATTTTAATTTTTAAAATTATATCTTTATGGAATTGTTTATAAAAATATTGTTTTGTACATTTAAAAAAATTGTATTATCAAAAAACTTAAAAGTATGTTTATGTATTATTGTTTTCTAGTGTTTTCTAGCACACAATTCATCAGTTTAACAACCTTTTCAAAAGTCAGGGTTAGAGTTATGGTCAGGGTCAAAGTTAGGGTTAGGGTTATGACGTCACCTCAATGATTATATACGTATGTGTGAATGTCTTGCCTTTTAGAGAGTACCTATAGGATGTGTGTGAAGCCTTTATCTGCCGTATTATAAAATACTGCAGTATCGGACAAAACATGTTTAATGATAAACTACAACATTTCTTATCGCTTATGTTCTATATAATGGCTTCATAAAGTTACAATAACGTAAATATAGTTTTAATTAAGTTCTCCATCTCGGAGCTCATTCTTACATCTTCCCTTATAAATTTGTGAGAGTATTAATTCTTTTTGTACAATAAAAATTAAAAAACAAAAAATAAAAAAGGTGTTAACGCGCGTACATGAGATTTATATACGTGAGACTCGTTTTTTAGGAAATTAAGTCTTTAAGAATGAAAACAAAAAATAAAAACACAGATAGAAAGACTATATTCTAAGGAGATAAAATACGAAGTGAAAAAAATATTAAAGAAACCTCAAATAAAGAACGAGAGAGGAGAAGATATAACTGATGTAAGAAAATTATATTTATATTAAAGAAGTAGATCTATATATATTATTATGTTAAAGGACAGACCTCAAGCACACAAATTAAAAGTTGTCTACGTATATTAAACTCATTACTTATAACGCAAAAAATTGAGAGGAGGGGGAGCTGTGAGAACTTAGGCGCATTGAAAATAACACAATAGACACAGGTCAGCTTTTTGACATGGGAAAAGGCGTTACAAATAATGCTTGAAAAATAAGGAATAACCAATGCACAAACTAATAAAGTCGTACTGAGAAAATGCGTGTATATGGTTCGAATAGAAATGTGTATGCTTGCCTCGTATATACAGTTTATGAACTTAATTTAAATAGAGGAACTTACAGTCTTATAAAAAGTGAATTTGAACTTAATCTCGAAAAAAAGTGTTAAAAATTGGCTAAAAATTGGTGTGAGTCTTACTTAGAGATTACTACTATTACTCTTAAATATTAACTTATTAAAAACTTAGTACTATAATTTATAATTCAAAACGACTAAACTGTTAGTGCTTACTAACATTAATACATAATAGGACAGTATATCATTATAGCATTATTTTGACAATATTAAACTAACAAAAAAAAAAAGGTAACTAATACAAATTACAAAGACAAAATACAAAGCAAACAACATGACAATAGAACAATATAGACAAATTAATTGCAACAAAATTAAATTACGCGCATTTAGAATTCAAAAAGATACGCATAAAAATACATTAGTATTTTGAGAAAAAAGCAAACGAATTAGGTAGTGTAAATACCAGATTCTCATCAGGAAATGGTTATGGTATTGACCCTTTTGAGGGGGTCTCTACCCTGGTATTATGACGTTTCGAATGTTTAATTCACTAAATTCTAAAAACTTCTGTCGGAGTCTTATCATCGAAATCAGTATAAAAAACTCATTCCTTTTTTGACGCCAAGTCTCGTTCATGTTGCAACACTAAAAGGACACACTACACGGAGCCAATTAACCTGTCATGAACCTATTTAAGTAAACACTAATATATTTTTCAGAAATAATAACCTAAAGAACCAACGCAATAGAAGAGCTAAAGATTAACCTAAATACAATTTTTTTTAAAAAATAGACGGCACATGGTGAATAAGGAGTATTTAAAGTGTGTATCAATACACCTAGACGGCAACATTTTTCGCTTATAAGTGGTAATGATACTAGTTAAAACAGGCTCATAAGTTAAGAGGTGTTTTTAAACTTGTATACTTAATACTAACATACTTAATAAAACAAAATAAACAACGAGGTGTTTATTATGTATAGGGGGATAAAGCCTATAGCTCAAGAATCAGGGTTAGGGTTAGGGTTAGGGTTAGGGTTAGGGCTAGGGTTTGTGTTTATCCAAGATAATCAGACAAAGTCTGTTTACTCGATATGCAAGCTGGACCTGTCAGCCTAAGGGAAGAAAAAAGGAAACAATTATTACGATATAAGTAATAGATTTATGCAAAGTTTAGACAGGTGTCTAGAGAGAAGTTCAAAGATTAAGGATTTCGGGGACAAGAAAGAATTATAGGTTTTTTTTTATTTTTTTTATATAAGTTATTATTTATTTCTTTATTAATTTAAATTTATTGAGTGATCATAGTTTATTTAGATTTTAATTATTTAAAGTTATATTTTATTGTTTAAAGTTATATTTTAATTATTTTAAATTTTTTGAGAGTTATACTTTGAAAGAAGTTTAGCAAAAATTTAGATTTTTTATTAGTGGATTGATATGGTTGAAGTGAATTAATGAGGTGATCTGGGTTAGGGTTAGGGTTAGGGTTAGGAATAGGGTTAGGATCAAGATTAGGGTCAGGGTCAGGGTTTAAATAATTAGTTGGAGCAGGTAGTTGATTTGCTATATGCCTCAATTTATTACGCAGCATACAAGTAGACCAGAATATTTGCCTTATTCCGGATTTGATAGAACACCTTCTTCTTTTCCTGAATCTGTTTTCTTATTTGTACGAACCCGCTCCGATTTCTAAAGACTCATGGGTTGCTTTCAAAACCATCTTATTATAAATAATTGTTACAGTGATATTGTCTAAATTTTAAATGACAACATTGAAACAATAAAAGTCTGACTGTTTTAAATTTGTTTGTTTGATTATATTTTAGCACTTTTATTTTAATCTTTTATCGCACTTTACCCCACTAATAAATTTATTTTTCTAAAACAAAATTATTTACGTTTCATTGCGTGAATAAAAGTATATATAAAAAGTATATAAAAATTTAGGATTCAATAATTTGAAAATTTTAAAGTGGTACACCCCTATTAACTTTGAAATTTTTTTAGAAAAAATCAGTTTTTTAAATATTGATATTTTTAGTTCATAAAATATATTTATGACTTTTTTTTTTAATAAAATAAATAAAAAGTATTTTAAAATGTGTCTACTTTGACCATTATAGGATTTTGAGGTTCAAAACAACGCCATAGCAACGCATTTTAAAACAAGAAAGTTTCATCTTGTTCAAGCTTCTAAACAACAGAATCTTATCTATACTTCAGCTTCTTCTTTTTTATGTGCTTTATATTTAGTAAATTTTTTTAATGGACTCATACTTTTTTTGTAATGTAACGAACTTTTTCTTTGTTTTTTGTATTTTTCTCAAAACGTCATTTTCAGCGATTATGTAATTTTTAAAATATGATATTTTCAGATTGCGACTATATGTTAACTTGAAATTTTCAGGGTGCTTTTGTTATTGTTTTGTAATGAACCAAAATTACAAATAAATACGATGTCAAAGAATATTCAAAAGCTTTTTTCTTGCCTTTTTTGTTAAAAATATTTATAAATTTATTAAAAATTACATTTAAAATGTACGAATATTCAATGCATGATTCTGGTTTATAACCTCTTCGCATCTTTCAGAAATATAATGTGAATATTTCAGAATTTAAATAAATAATTTATAGAAATTTATAGAAATAAATAATTTATAGAAATAGAGATATCTTGTTTTAAATTATACCTACTTTTGCGTAATTTTTATGGAATAAGTGAAGCAAAAGTTGGGAAATCAAGATTTCATATTTAGCATCTTTAAAATATTAGCATCTTTGTTTTAACTTGTGTGATGGTATTATTAATTTTGTTTTGATTATTTTAAAGAAAATTTTTTGAAGGGGGGGTCATTAGTCATTCACATATGTGGTACCATAAAAGTTATCCGAGAAATTAAAAATCAAAAAATTTTGTATGATACACCCTAATGCTCATACTCCACGAAAATTTTTAAATGAAGTCAAAATTAAATGTTTCTTTGCATTGCAATGCATACCAAAGGGAGCAATTTATTGCAAATGCATTTTACTTTTGTTTGGAAAACAATATTGTATTTTAAACAAAATAGAAAACAATATTGTATTCTAAACAAAAATTTCTAGCTAATTCATATTACTTTAATAAAAAAAAGTAATATTTGTATTGTATTATTGTAATGATAGTATTTGAAAAACACAAAAAATTGAACAGCGTTTTAATTAGATAAAATTTATGCTAATTATACTACCTCCTGTTATCGCTATAAAAGATTGATTCAAAAAATACAAAGCAACTTGAACTTTCCTGCTTAATAGGGTGACAAATTTTTTGCAAAAAAAACAAAATTAACACTGCATCTAATTCTTTTCTACACCCCTCATTGATATTAAAACTGATTTTTACTAAATCTAAGAGATCTCATGAACGGTGCGGCAGACTTACATAATTTTTTCATTATTTGAAAGATAAATTAAACTGCTAAAAATTTGTTATGAAAAAGGTAAAGTTTTTAATTTTTTTGAAAAAATATTGCCTAAAGTTTGCGGAACTGCTCAACCTGCCCCAGCTGGGTATATTGAGCAATAGTATGTGGTAAGCTCAAAAATCAACAAATAAATGAATATGTCAGCACTTAAGTGATGTCAAATAAAAAAAGTTTATAAGCATACGCGAGAAAAATAGCAAAAAGATATTTTTATTTTTTCGGTCCAAAATAGAAAAAGTGCTCGTGTACCTTAATCAATAGCTTTTCAGCAATCTTTTGTTGCGCATTGTGTTAACATTCTAATTACCTAACTTTTTTCCATTAGATGTTTTGTCATGTGATTTTATGTAGCTTTATAGATATTTTAACTGCCCGACTTGCCCCAATGCTCAAATAGCCCCCTCTACCCTTTTAGTGCTACATGTAGAAATTAGATGAGTTCAGAATTAAAACTGTATTGCAAAACATTTTACAGCAGTTATGAACATTTTTTAACTGTTAACAAAGCTACTAATAAAAAATTGCACTTATAGAAAAAAGGCGTAGTAAACATATCGATCAATTATATAATCTGGAAAAAAAGATCTAACTTCCACGGTCGTTTACAAATAGTTATAAAAACTAACATAAAGTAAGAACCTCTTTGATGATATAAAACATATTATAGAAACATAGTTATAATAATAATAAAAATAGCAATAAATTAACAATGACAACAATAACAAAACAATTAACAATGACAACAATAATAAAAATAATTAACTGTATGATAATAGGAATAACAATAATAATATTACTTATAATATTACTAATGTTATTAGTAATATTATTATTGGAGCCGGTTCGGTCCGGCTCGCGCAAGCCGGTTGTTAAAGTTTTTGAAACTCGGCGAACCGCTTGTTAAATTAACCCTAAAACCAAAAATAAGCCATTTTAATAGTATTTATATGCAAAATATGCACATCGCACTGATGTACCACACACTCGCAAAGATATCATGTGCGCTAGGGTGGAGTGAAAACAACTTTTTTTAGAAATTAATATTTTCTCCCTGATTTCTATAATAATTATAGAAAAACTAAAAAAATGAGACCAAGATGAACAAAATTGGATAAGAATTACCCCCAGTACCAATTTTCGGACTATTTTAGACCAAAAGCTTCATAATTTTCCACATTTAATACAGGCGCAGATCCAGCATTTTTTTGGTGTTAGAGATAGTTAACTTTTAATGCTCATAACTCTGAAGCGATCGGTTGTGTTTTATTGTGTGGATAAATTTAAGAAGTTGTAATCCTTCAAATTTATCTTATCTACGAAAGAAAAAGTTAAAAAACTTTTTCATGAGAAACTCGGGATTAAACAGGATATTAAAATTGAACGTGCCAATAGAATTAGGTTTCCTAAAAACGAGCGTGCGCGAACAATTGTACTCAAACTATATGACTTTGAAGATCAAAAAATTATCTTGGATAAAGCTTTTTATCTTAAAGGTAGCAATATATATATATTAACGAGGATTACAGCGAAACCACAAGCAAAAATTCGTAAAGAACTTTTTGCTAAAGCAAAAATTCATAGGCCAAACGGATACTTAGCAAAAGTGGTATATAACAAGCTTGTTGTTCATGAGTTTAAAGATAAGAATTCCGATGGCGCTCAAAATTTAAAGTCTTAATCAGATAGATTTAGTTAATATATCGAAATTTTTTCTTTTTTTTTTTATAATCTTATTTGTTTATTTTCAAAAATGGGAACGAGCACTTTAATCAACAAAGGTTTTGAAAATTTAAACTTTGACCCTTTTCTGGTGGATATTAATGATAACCTATCAAATAATAACTTGAATATTTTTTAAGAAATTCAAATGAACTTAATTAACACACCATATTTTAATCCTTTTGACTTCAAAGTAACATAAGATCATAGTTCATTTCCTGTATTGCACTTAAACATTAGAAGCATGCAGCAAAATATTGAAAAATTGAAAGATGTCATTGCTCTTACAGAGACGGCATGGTACAGAAAGTTATATTGAGTTAAACACTAACTATAAACTGCCATCTTATAATTTAATTAGTCAACTAAGAGCCAGCGGAAAAAAAGGTGGAGGATTAGGGGTCTATGTCTCCGATAAATTTACTTATAAAATAAAAAATTTACATAGTCTCTCAAATACCAACTATGAAAGTCTTTTCATCGAAATTTTTAACAATAAATGTAAAAATATATTAGTAGAATGTATTTATCGTCCACGAAATGGTAAAATTAAACCACTCAAAAATTTTATTAAAAAAACTATTATAAAGATTAATAAAGAAAATAAAAGCCTGTTTATTATTGGAGACATGAACCTTGATGCTCTGACTTACCAAAAATTTCCTAAAACAAAATCATTCTTTGATATGCTCTTTAAATTCAATGTCTTATCAATTATTAATAAACCCACACGTGTTACAAAAAATTCAGCAACTGCAATTGACAATATTTTCATTAATAACTACCTAGAAACAACATTTGAATCCGGAATATTCCAGACAGATATCAGTGACCACTTTCCTATTTTCTTAAAAGTAAACTATTTAAAAACTGCGTCTGATAGTCAACCAAATATTATCAGTTTGAAAAAACGTATCCTAAAAATTAGCAATACTAATGAATTAACGTGTAAATTAGATCAAGAAACGTGGCACAGTCTGAAAATTTTGGACCCTAATACCAAAAACAACTCCTATGAAAACCCTTTTGAGGGGTGTTACTACATATGATAGAGATCTCATAACAAGTAATTTTGAAATCAGGGATTACCGTCCGCAATACTTATGACGTCCGCAAAAAGCCCAGCCTCCAACAACCAGTCAGCCACCTAAAAGTTCATAAAAACGTTGTACAAAATGTTTGTCTGTTCTCTCACGAGGCCTTTCTCATCATTGCACAATTGGTTCACGCCGTGTAAACTTGAAACTCCTTTAGGATCTGACAATGCCAGCAACTGGCATTGTCAGACCCTAAAGGAGCTGAACAAATTGCATCTTCCATTGTTGCATCCAAGGAAGCATCTCCTGGAGGAAGATGCTTCCTCTGCCAAACTCACGGCACAAGTCTCAAAGCAAACTAGTGTGAAAAAGCAATTTCTTGTGGCTGTTGCTGATGACACTTCTAAAAATTAGTTTTTTGCAGCTTTATATATATATACATATATATATACATACACACACACACACACATATATATATATATATATATATATATATATATATATATATATATATATATATATATATTTATATATATATATATATATATATATATATATATATATATATATATATATATGTTAACATATAGTATATATGTTAACATATGTGTGTGTGTGTGTGTATATATATATATATGTATATATATATATATATATATATATATATATATATATATATATATATATATATATATATATATATATATATGTGTGTGTTGTTGCACATCACACACACACATATATATATATATATATATATATATATATATATATATATATATATATATATATATATATATATATATATATATATATATATATATATATATATATATATATATATATATATATATATATATATATATATATATATATGTGATGTGCAACTGCCAACAGGACATCTAGTCCTGTTGGCAGTTGCACATCAGAGAGTGGCCAAAGATTGGATGATCTGTTTTAGATCTTAACATTTTGTTTACTGAAATTTAAAAATAAAAATTAAATATATAAATGATGATAATTATTATTATTATTGACTAAATGATAACAAGTTATTATAATTAATATTATCATTTATTAACAGATTAAACCTTTAAAAATTTTGGTTAGGGGAAAGTAGTAGAGCGTGGATTTTATGATGTGCTAAATATTTACTTTTTTATTTCAAAAAATATCTTTTAAATGATTTTAAAGTAGTACAATAACCTTTTCAATGCAAAAGTGAGTATTTTGATCATAATACTAATGGATTATACAAACATACCGAATATATTATAACATCAAAGCTTCTTCAAAAAAAAAAAAATTTTTAACTTTAAGTTTGCGCTTTCAATAATAAGTAATATTGGTCAAAAATTGGTGCTGGTGGTAATTCTTGTCCAATTTTGCTTATCTAGGTCTCATTTTTTTAGTTTTCCTATAATTATTGTAGAAATCAGGGAGAAAATATGAATTTCTAAAAAAAGTTGTTTTCACTCCACCCTAATGTGCGCAACACAATACACACATCATGTGCATACGTAAAATACGAAATGTAATTAACAAACACTGTTCCAAATCGTAAAATATTACAACAAATGAAATGAAGACATGACAATGTTAACTGCAATTTAGAAATGTTTTCTCTGTCTACTTGTTTTATGCAGAATAACTCTAACTTAGCATTTTTTTTATTTTTATGTTTTCTTATAGACTTAGAATGTAGAACATTTATATTGAAACAAAAAAACACAATTTAAAAGTTCTGAATTCGCTGGTAAAATTTTCGGAATTCGAAACTATATTATTATTATTTTATTTATTTAACACCCAATTTACAAGGTAAAAAGAAAAAAATAAGTTATTTCGGATGACTTTGCTTAAAAACGTTTTCTTCCAGAATTTGCTTGAAAACTCCTCTTTGCTCTTTCCAGCACTCTATTGCATACTTCAAGTTTCGTTCAACTTCGGAAGGAATTTTATTTTTAGAAAGTGGTATTTTTACCTTCTTTTTATTTTGAATTAGGTTTTGAAAATTTAATATCTGAAGACGGCATAGTTCCTGAATATCACTAACAAACGAATGTTGAAATAACGGGTGTTGCAGTTGTGAAAAGATAATGTCTGCAGTTGTTTTGTTATTAAGAAGTCGAAGGAACAAGTTTAACTTATTTTGTTGAACACTTTTTGAAATTTCCTGGATTTTTAATAACGAATTCATATAGTTTTTACTATGTTTCGAAACATTTAAAAACGATTTTAGCGCACTCCTTCCAATTATATCTAGCTTTTTCATCAGACCAGGATTATTTTCACATAGCTCCATACCATAAGTTAAGGTGGGGACTGCCAATGATTTATATATAGGAAATAGAACTGGGGTGGGCAAACCGGATTCCAGATTGAATAAGAGTTTGAACAACAGCTCTAAAGTTTGATATTTTTTCATCAACATTTGAATAACCGAGCAAAAACTGAATGTTTAGTATCCCATGTGAATCCTAGATGTCTAAGTTTATTCTGAAGATTTTTTTTATTACCAGAAATTGTTATTGTATTAGTTTGTATTTGGGCTTTACCTGAGATCAAGAACTCAGTCTTTTCGGCATTCAGTTTAATACAGTTTAGATTACTGTAAATATTGCATGTTTTTATAAGCTTTTTGAGACCAGATAAGGTAGAGCTTAAAAGTATTATATCATCCGCATAGGCTACCACACCAGTAAAGTTACCGTTTATAGATGTGCCAACAATACCCTGATTTTTAATAGTTTCGAGAGGACTTTCAGTGTAAATATTATAGAGGTGAGGCGAAAGAATTGATCCTTGTCTTACTCCTTGGTTTAGAGGAAAAGAGTTTGATTTACAACCTTGATATGAGACTGTTGCGCTACTATTGTTATACAACGAGGAGATAGTGTTAACTATACATATTGGTAATTTTTTATCGAAATATAATTTTTCAAATAGGATATTCCAGTTACAGCTATCAAAAGCTTTTTCTGCATCTAAAGAACATAGATACACAGGGGAATGGTTGCTGTTGTAATGTTTAATTGTTTCGCTTATTAGAAATTCAGCATGTAGCGTTGTATCCGGACATATAATTAAGATCAGGTATTCTAGAACCTTCGTAAAAATTGGTATAATACTAATACCACGATAGTTGCTCGGGCTATCTAAAGACTTTTTGTACGATTTAACAAGGGGTACAATAGTTGACGTCGACATTGATATTGGAGTCGATCCATAATTAATGGAGTAATTAAAAAATTTGATGAGCCATTTTGTTAAAGTATCGCACTTTGCGTATTTCAAATGTTCTGCTGAGAAATTTGAAATAGCCCCAATTATATTTTCTTCAGTTATTGTTACATCATTATGTTTTGTACACGGGGGAATTCTCTGATTTTCTTTACGATGTGTTATTTTTTGAGTATTCAGTACTCTTTCGAAGTGGTTTGCGAATTCTGAAGTAATGGATTTTTTGTCTTTTTTATTATTTATGGTAAATAATCTAGAATTTATGTCTTTGTTTAAACATCTAAAAGCATTCCAAAAGTTTTTTGGTTTAGTATTTTTTAACTTTTCGATTTTAATATATTATGCGCAAATTTTGTTATTTTGAGCCGACTTGACGGCTTTACGAAAGTTTTTACGAGCCATTTGGTAACGATTAAATGATACCGAGTTTAACTCTTTAGAAAAACCAGAATCTCTCCATTTTTTAAAATGAATTGAAAGAATAGTTTTAGACCGACTTAATTCAGGTGTCCACCAAGATTTTGAATGCAAACATTGCTTTTTATTTTTTAAAGTCTCCTTAAAAGCTATTTGAGCGCTGTCAGTAATTTTTTTATAGATTTGGAGTATTCATAATCGTTAGTAAAATTAAGTTAGAATCGTTCCAAGCGTAGCTAGGAATATTAGTATCTTCTGCTAGTTCAATGGTATTGCATTCGGTGTACTTAACTTCAACTGATATTGATAGTGGTAGGTGGTCGCTCAAATTATTTGAGCATTCAGGATGAACAACGCATTTAAGATTTATAAAACTTGTATATTTTGATACGGCGAAGTGATCAATATATGACGAATTCGGTAGTGTCTGGTGTCGATATGTATAATTAGGGCCAGAACCTTTAGTTACATCTACTAGTTCTAATTGATTTGTTTTTAAAAATTCCGATAAGTGCACAGAATAACTATTTCTTTTAGAATTTGATCTTTCAAATAAATCATACATTTGGTGTGGAAAGGATTGGAAGTCACCTGCTAATATTATATTGCCGTTACCTTCGTAACTATCAATTAGACCTTTAACAGTATCTAGTTGACCTTTATATTCTTCCCGAGACGAGAGGCTATTCCGCGATGAGGAGAGATATAACCCAATAACTATAATATTAAGATTGTTTTTTTCGAAATTTATTGCTAAACTATGGTTGTCCTCGTAAATTACTTTTATATTTTGGAATTTATTTTTTCGTATAAAAAATGCATTTCCGCCAAATGGTCGGCCTTTTTCATGTTTATTAGACTGATGGAAATAAATGGAGTGTGTGTTATTAGATATATCCCTTATTACGGAGTATTCAAGTTTAGATATCCAATGTTCACATAAAAAAGTTATATCATAGGATTGTATAAGTTACTTTGTAAAATCAATGTTTGACTTAAGTCCCTGACAGTTGAAAGTACATATATCGAAAGTTGTTGAAGATTTGTTTTTTCCTCTTATGGTGCTTGGATCCATTTTCAATTAATATTTGTTATTCCCTCGTTGGATACCAGATGATCCACGTTAGAATATATGCGCTTTTTACGGAATGGTTTAATGATGATATTATTATCCCATAATGAAGGGTTGAAAATTTTATCCTTTTCTGAATTACTTACGGAGACTCTATACGATCTGTTGAATTCGTTTTCTCTGTTTCTAATTCAGTTTCCATATACAATTTCATATGTTCTTCGTTGATTCGATTGCTAACACCACCTATAAAAACTTCAAATCTACGAATTATTCGACTACCAGCAATAGTCTCATTTCCCGGAGTTTTCGTTCCAAATATAGGCTCCAATACTTTATGTTTTTTTTCTAAGGGTAGAATATTTGTTTGGCGGACAGGTTTATTATTTTTTCCAACTAAATTAAAACTATTCGGATTATCATCAATATTTGAAGGTTTTTCTTTAAATTGGTTAGTTTTGTCTGAGGTTTGTAGTTTTTGAGCCGCAACCTTTGCATATGTTTTGATATTATGCGATTGGCTTTCTGTATAAATGCTTGCATTCGTTTTGCCACAAGGTTGTTGAAAATTATCTTTTGCAGCATTTGCGGTGACATTAGAATTTTTATTTTCGTTTAGTGTGTGGTAATTAAAAAGCTTTTCGCATTGGGCATAATAATCGGATTTTAGGCTTTCCGTATTTGCATTTGATACTTTGGGGATACTTTTAAATAACTTACCGCAAGAGTTATTAACGTTTTGTGTATCTTCAGCAATAGATTTTGAGCACGTGTTTTAAACTACTATTTATGTTTTGCCTCGGTTGATTTTTAAGAAATAAAAGGTTATCGTTAGATACTATTAGGTCTTGAATAAGCTCATTTTGTATACTTATTTTTTTTTTTAACAAACCTAATTCCACTTTTATTTCTGTATTTTCGTTTTGGATTGATTTTGAAATTTGTAATAAATCTTTTAATGATGAAGTCAGAAATTTATCGTCTAAGTGCGCAGTTTCTATATTCTTGCAAGAGATTAACGTCTTTAAAATTTCTTTGTGCAACTGATTTTCGCATAGAGTTATCGAGAAGATAAATTTATCTTCTAAACATTTGGTTGTTTTGTACCGTTTACGAAGATTTTTTTCCATTGGATTTTAACGTCTAACGTTACGTTAATCTCTCTGAATTGTTCACTACTGAAGCTATCCAAAACTTCAAAAAACAAACGTTCACGGAGACTTCTTATTACATTTCCTTTCATTGAGTTTAAATTGTGTATTATAATGTCTTTTGGGTGCGAACATATTTCTTCTAAATTCTTCAAAAAGCTGCATTCGAATGTTTTCAAATCTGAGTTCAGATATACAAATATCTCACTAACGGTGCGTGGTGCCATGTCGTATTGAAGTGTTATTAGATAATTAGTTCCACTTTAACATTAATCTTCATTATAATAAATATTCATAAATAGTTTTTGATAAATATTTTTATTAATTTTTTTCTTCTCTTTAAACACCTCTTACTCAAACGAATTCCGGAATTCTCGAATTTCGAACTTCAAGATGCAATCTCTAAGATTATATTTACTATAAAAACTTTGTTAACTGAATTGACAATACAAAATACAACTAATTAGCCTAATTGCTAAGGTAAGTATTAAATTTTAATAAAAAATTAAGTAGAAATTTTAATAAAAATTTTAATAAAAAAAATTTAAATAAAAAATTAAATTTTAAGTTTACATAAACAAAAAATTGTAAATTATTGTTTGTAAAAAATATAAATTCATTCATTAAAAAATTGTGTGAATATAATGGTAGTATTTAAATTTCAGATTTTTTTAACCCTCCGTCGGGCGCAATCATTGTGTAACTCGGGAAGACGCATTGTATCAAATTGATTCACATAACAATTCACTAATTTAGTATTTTATTTTTATTTTTTTATAATTTTTTTTTATAAACTGTTTAAATATACTTTGAATAAGTATGAAGTATTTACAATAATTAAAAATTCCATCACAATTGCTATTTTCAATAAAAGAGGCGCATTGATCAAATTGATACAAATTTCCAGCGACTATTCTAAAAAGCTAATTATATAAAAAAAAATTAGGAAAAAAAAAAAAAAAAAATTTCTGAATTCTTTGAAAAGAAGTGTAACATTTATATAATATTAATTTAATATGTTAATTATCATGTTCTAACATATCGTTTTGATAGCTTTTTAGGTGTGCCACATGGCCGACGACGCTGGTTTTGAAGTGGAGGGGTACAATCGTTTATTTTTTCACAAAAAAGTCCTCTATATCTAGAAATTTCTCTAAAAAAAAGGTACTTTAGAAAAAAAGTGATTGGATACGTGTCCCCTCCCCCCCCCCCACCGACGTTGTTAGCCCTGTGTCAAACAAATAGGTTGATGGAATTGTTGATAATTATACCTTTTTAATCGTTTGTTTTGTGTGCATGTTTTATTTTATTATCTTAAGTTTGTTCTAAAATTGGGATTGTTCTAAAGCGATGTAAACTATCACTGAGTTCTTTTGGTAACCCTCTTTTTTTTTTACACTTCTTGAAATAAGTTAAGGCATCACTAATTCATGAAAACATCTCTTTAAGAAAATATTTCTTCTAACAACAGGTTGAGCATTCCCAAAATATAATTTTTTTTTTTAATCTTTACCTCCTTTTCTATCTAATAGATTTTCTTTGAAAATCCTCTATATTTTTTGAACTTTCAAGATTAAATAATCCATTTCATCCATTTTAGAGGCAAAAAGAGGAATTACTAATATATTAAAAAGAAAGATGAACAAATTAAAATATATTTTAAAAATATAAACAAAAACTGTTTTAATTATAAGATATTTTATCTTGATATTTTAATTTAAAAAAATACATTCCCGTTGAATTGAACAATAAATAATATTTTGTCTACAAATTTTAAAATGTATTTACCAGATATAATATTTTTTATTATAATCAAGCTTTATAAAATGTAACATAAAAAGGCGCAATTTGATCAAAATAAAAAAAAAAAAATCAATTTGATCAAAATGATAAAAATCAATTCATATAAAATGATTTAAACATGTTTGATGATGTAGAACAATAAAAAAAGGAAAAAAATGAAGCTACTAAAAAGTAGAACTTTGATTCATTACTCAAAAACTCGTACCAGATAAAATTAATTGACATGTATCAATTTGATCAAGCGCGTCCGACGGAGGGTTAATTAAAAGATGAAAAGAGTGCAAAGAAATTTATTGTCCTTTAAAACTGTCAAAAAAAAAAAAACTCAATGAAGAAATACTAGAAAAAACAATAAGTTCTGCAGATATTGAACCTATTCAATCAATTTTAAATAAAGCATCAGTTTCATATTTATCAACATCATCTACAATATCATTGGAAACATGCACAGTACGCAATAGTCAACTACCAGATTTTTGGACAGAAAAACAAGTGAGTTTGTTCACAGAGCAATACAAATGGTTAGTGGTAAAAGATGGCAAATTAGGTTGTAAAGACTGTTCAAAAATAAAAACCTTAGGAATAGATAACAAAAAACATATTCACGTATCAAATGAGTGGATTTTATGTTCAAAAATTCCTAATGGAACTAAAAAAGACACAAGGCAAGCTTTTTTACGCAAAAAAATTAAAGAACATTCCACTTCATGCTCACATTAAAAAATTCAAGAAACATTTATTCAATCTAACAAACAAGTTTTACCAAATGTAGTTAAAATATTAAAATCTAAAGCAATTAACATTACTGTAAAAATTTTCAACACAGTTTATAGTCTTGTTAAACGAAACAGACCATTGTTATAGAAGCAACATTTGAATTACAAGAAAAAAATCGTGTTAATATAGGAAATTGTTTATATTCCAGACGCGCTACCACTAGAATTGTCTAACATATTGCGATGCAGATTAAAAAAACTGTTTTTAAAATCAGTCAAAATTGAAAAAATTGTATCATTATTGACGAAGTTTCTACACTTGCTAAAAAAAGTACTTTGGTAATATATTTACAGTGTAAAATGTAGTCTCTCGTGATTTTCGTAGATATAATAGAATTGACGTCAACAACTGTCGAAAATATTTTTATCAGCTTAATAGACTGTCTTACTTACTATGGATTTGATAAAAATTATTTACAAAGAAATCTTATAGGATCCTTTTCAAGTGGTGCAAGTGGTGCAAGTGGTGCATTAACAATGTTAAGAAGAAAATCTGGAGTAGCCACAAAATTAAATGAAATGTTTCAAAATATAATCGTGTGGCATTGTTTGAATTACCGATTGCAATTGGTACTAGATTATTCCATAAGTGACATTAAACAAGTAAACTATCTTAAAATATTTTTAGGCAAAATATATGCAATATATCGTCAGTCAAATAAAAATCAAGCTGAATCGGAAACTATTTCTAGTGATTTGAACCTAGAAATAATAATAAATGGTCGCGTTTTTGGACCTCATTGGGCATCCTGTAGCTTACGAGCAGCTACTGCTGTGTGGAGAGCATACCCAGCGTTGTATAAACATTTTATCCAGTCCAAATCAAATTCAGGAATCACCAAAAGATTAGCTAATACACATTTTATTGAGTATTTAGCTTTAATGATAGATATCTTAGAAGAATTTTCAATACTATCCAATGCGCTACAATCAAGAAAAATTACCATATCTAAAGGTGATCAATTATTTAAGCGTTCAATAAGAGCTATAGAACTACACAAGAATTTTGGTAACTATAAAAAAAAAGTTCAAAATTTAATTTCATCAAATAGGTTCAAATGCATACCATTTGATTACAATAATAAATTTGTGTCTCTTCCCAGAGAGCAATTATTAGATAGGGTGGCAAAGAATATGAAAGCAAGACTTTTATCGGTCATATAAATATAGATGAGGATAAGAATGAGAACAATGACACTGATAACTATGAAAAATTTGTGCAGCTCTTTGAGATTTTAGATCCTTCTACCTGGTCATTAGATAAAATTATGTCACCATGGTTAGAAAGTGAAGACATGGTTAGAAAATTATATGAAATTTTAAAGTTTAAAGTAGATGTTAATGATTTTCGTGACTATGTAGATGCAAAAAAATAGCTGAAAAATGTTCAGTTACCTAATTCAATTTTAAGGGCTAAAAAAATAGCAAGCACAGTTGCTATTAGCAGTTCAGAAGCTCAGAGTGGTTTTAGCCTTATGAATTTAATTGCATCAAAATTAAGAACCAGCCTTTCTTAAATTTGTTGGGGAAACCAATAGCAAATTTCGATGCCAACCCTTTTGTTACATCTTAGATGAAACAGAATCACAGGTTAGCAACTGAAACAATGGTAAGAAGAAGGCACAACAATGTTTCTGCAAATGAACAAAGCATATGGACTCTACATTAATTAATTAATTAGGCATATACATAGCGTATGTTATATACATAGCGAAGTATGTTAAATTTGGAATTTATCAGTTTTATTGTGCAATAAATATTTTGTTAAGTTATTTTGTGCAATAAATGTTTTGTTTTGTTAAATTTTTTTTATACTGTACAAAAACTAATAAAAATAATGTACGTGTTTATTATTATTATTATTTTTTTTTGAAATAATTGTGAGCCGGTTGTTTAAAAGTTGGCAGCCCCCTTCTGAATATTACCAGTAAGTATAATTAACACCTAATAATAATGATTAAAATAAAAACATGATTATAAATACAATACATATTATTAAATAAATATCCATTAATTACGTCATTATATTGTCCATTAATTACGTCAATAAAAATTATAAAAACCAGTAACTAAAAGAATTAAAATAAATCAATACAATCTTCCATACAACAATCAATTATATATAATTACAGTTACAAACAGTAACAAACTGACATAACGTAACAAATAACGATGATATAAAAACAACTATCGATAAAAGACTACAAAGAATCAATAAATATAATAATTTTAGTTTTTGTAATATAATGATAAAAACATATTGTAAGTCTAATAAACAAATTAAGAAAATATAAACAGAAAAACACTTATTATACATAAAATTAAGTTTAATAAAAGTAAAAAAATGCATTAAATACATAGACAAAAATACACCGAATATAAATATAACAATAAAAATACACATCAATATAAACAATGAATTCACAAAACAAAAATTAAAAGTTTTTTCTTGTTCCTTTCTTTCAATGGCATTATTGTTTGTGGTAGACTAACGTATTTCATGTCGTTATTTTTTTTTTTTTTTTTTTTACTTTACATTTTCGAACTTTTTTTTCTTTCAACAAATCTTTTTTTTCATAGCTTCACGTAAAGGTATTTTTTCTATTTCGACCACGGTAAATAGTTTCACGTAAGGTATTTTTTCTATTTGGACCATGGTACATAGCTTCACGTAAGGTATTTTTTCTATTTCGACCATGGTACATAGCTTCACCGAAGGTTTATTATAGGTATTGTTTAGTATATTATTTAGTAATGACATTAATAAATTTATTGAATTGTTATAAAATTAAATATAAATAAAAAATAAACATTAAACATTACCTATGTAATTGCCAACACATGATAATGCAATCAAGTATTGAAAAAAAAACATCTTAGACCTCTAAATGTCAGTTGTCAGAGGCCCTTTTACCTTCTTAAATCTTATATTTCTTTTTTACCTCTGAATCAGCTTGCAACTAATTGGTTACTTCTAAGACATTATTAATATTTAAAGACAACGCGTTATCAGAAAAATGGAGATTTGTGTCTAAAAATAGTGAACATCTTAGAGTCCTGTGGTTTTAAAAACTATATTATTGGAAAGTATAAAATATTATTAAAGCATGTGAAACTTCAGAAAAAATGAGTTTCTATGACCAAGGGATAGTTGCTTGAAAAAATGACACCAAAAAGTTAGTTTAAGAATTTTAATCAATATTCTCTTTTTGACATTAGAAAACTCAATATTAATGAGCTTATACAACTCAGTCATGATATGCTGAGAAACAAAGAGAGTAAAGAGGAAGATTAGCATTTTTTAGAAAACAGTTTATAAATGGACATATAGATAAAGAACTTGAAGAATAAAAAAAGAAAAAAGAAGAACACTGAACGTAGACAAGAGAGATACCGTAGATACCATATTATTAAAAAAAATGTCAATAGAGGCCAATGGTGATGCCCAGTATCATAATGACCACTATTATAACTACGATTACTTAGATTTTGAAGATTTAAAACTCTTAATTAAAAATGCTGATGGAAATTATTCAAATGAGAAAAAATTGATATATCATCATAAAAAATCTAAATTGATTTTTCATGATGAAAAATACCTAACTCATATATCAATTTTGATCATGAAAAATCTAAATTGAGATCAAACAATGTTTATAGCTAGTATTATTAACTACCTTAGAGTAAATATGAAAAAAAAAAAAAAAAATAGAGAAACAGTCAGATTGAAACGCTATAAAATTAATCAAAATCACGGAAATAAAATTAGACAGAATTATATCAAAGAAATGAAAGGAAAAAATCTTGTCCTTCAATTAGATGGCAAATTATATACACATTAGTATAAGGAAAATACAACAAATTGTTACAAGAGATAAAATTATTGTGTCTGTTACTAGTCCTGAATTTTAATACAAGGACAATCTTCTTTTAGGAATTTTTCCAGATGACACAGGTAAAGCATCTCATCAGGCTTTAGTAATTCAAAATTAGAATATTTTTTTAGAATATTTTGAAGTTTCAGACCAAGTGATTGCTTTGCGTATTGATACTACAGCAACCAACACTGGCAGGAAAGAGGGTGCACTTATAATATTGACAAGAGTATTTCAGAAACCTTTTTTGTTGCTATTAAGTCAGCACCACATAAATGAAACGCATATTAAACATATTTGCAAATCATAAACTGCAGATAACACCGATTATATATCCATAACCAATTATTATCTGCAGATAACTAATAACAGATAATAATTGGTTATGGAATTCATCAGATGTCTTTCGAGTCGAAGGCATATATTAAATTTATTCTTTTAAATTTAAAATTTTTCCCAAGATGATTACTAGCATCTTGCGGAATACTTTCTTAGCTTTTATTAGCTTTCTATCCTAATATTTTTCTTAGATTTCTATCTTAATATTCAGTCTGACAAGCTAAAAAATGGATTCATCAACCAGGTGCCTGTCATGAAGCTAGATTTATAAAATTATATTAAGATTGTTATATTAATTTTGTAACTAGAATTATAAAATACTTAAATCAAGACCTTATTCATGTCTCTAGAGTTAGTCTAATGACTGTTATATTCTATGCTCCAGGTTGGACTGTTTGACTAGTTAGACTGTTATATTTTATGCTCCAGGGTTTTTAAAAGTCTTGCTGAATATTCAGTATTGTTTTTAATTCATTCAAAGTAGCAAAATCATAAAGGAGGAATGGATATTGATGTAGGAAATTTACTTTAAAATAGTTTAAAATCTCACTTCTGGTATCTTTCGCCTAGAGCAGTAGTCACTGCTCTTGCAAATTCTGACCTTAAAATTCAAATAAAGTCTGACATTTTGAAGGTCTTGTTGGAGCATGCTTGTTGGAGCATGCTTGTTGGAGCATTTGGACTTTGTAAAGAAAACAAAGATTTGGTTGGAAGTATATCAGAATAAAGAAGGTTTAAAGTCAATATCCTCGTATAAGAAATTTTTCCTTTTTATTAAACACCTCAGTGTCACAAATGATTGTTCTGAAAGAAACATTGGACTTATACAAAAGTTTGTGAACTCTTTGAATAATACGCTCTGTGAATCAGAGACACAACATTTTGCTCGTTGTTTTAGAAAATCCTTTTAAAGAATGTTTTTCAGAAAGATTTTATTAATTTGAAATAGATATTGTAATTTATTATATTGGTGTAAAAGCAAACATGTATTATTTATTAAACTCTTTTGTTAATTATCTCAGATCGAAGTTTATAATACTAATAATATAAAGTAATTATACTATCTTGTGCTTTTTTACATTATATATTGGAAAAAAATGATAAGTATTCATTATTAAAAAAATACATCTTCCTGTTCAAATGATACTAGTAAGCTAAACTTTTTAATATAAGCTAGCATATAGATGGAGAGCAAGTATTTACATAGTGTATTTGCACTTTTTGAAAAAAGTTAAAAAAGTGCAAAAAAATCTCTACTGCTTAAGTTTTAGATAGACTTTGATCAAATTACCAAGATGATCATATTATCTGAATTTTCCATATATATTACACATTACTAACTTTTTTTTTTTAATTTGTTATTTAGGTGCCCCTAGAAGTCCTAACGGTTTTGTCACAGAGCAAAGTTTACGCCTCTTTCCTTACCCTGACGCAAAATATGTCAAAAGTTCGTTTCGAACCTTTGACATTTCGAACCTTTGAGCAGTGGTTAGAGCAAGCGCTCTAACCACTGCGCCACGGCCGCACAAAATTAACTACATGTTGTATTTCTCAATTGTATACTAGGAATTCTAAATTACAAGTTGTGTTTCTAAAGTTCTTATTATTTTCTAGATGATTAATTTTTCTTAAGGCTAAAGGTTTGTTATTTTAAATATTTTTCCTCAGTTAAATTATTTTAAAATTTGCTGTTGATTTTGTTTTAAATTTTATTATTCTAAAATAATGACTTTCAAACTTTATAAAATTAAAAATTTATAATTAGCATTTAAAAGTTTGTCACATTTTATTCGCTTTTAATTAAAAATGTTAAGATAAAAATTAAAAATATTAGCATAATCTTTAGTCATTTAACATTATTTTATTACGAAAGGGTAAAAATTTCTCAAAAAACAAGGGGTTGCACCCTGCATCACTAAATTCGCTGAAATTTGGCACAAATGTTTAAAAATATAAGTTAGGAAAGACTGTAAAATTTTTTCAAAAAATTCTCAATTCTTTAAGATTTACAGCAACTAGAAGTTAGTTATTTTTCGACTGAAAAAAGAGGGAGGATAAAGCCGGAAATATGTTAATTTACCATTACCCTTTTAACAAACTTGTAGTAATGTTGCGAAGCTAAAACTTGGTACCAAAGGAGTTTAAAACCTGCTGAATCTGAAAATCATAAGCCTTTATCTCTCAAAACAATAAAATATAGTTTATTTTTAGATCCACAAAACGCACTTGTAATGACAATAAAAAAGGCCATTGACAACTATAGTTCTAGAAAAAATCTGACTGATAAAAAAGTTTTGGTTTTCGTTATTTTAAATATTAAACACATATCTACTTTGCGAACCAATTTTTATTTGGCCTTATGTTTTATCCAGGAGTTATTGGTGTTTTAGTTTTTCAATTTTTCTAAAGGTATTTTGCAAAAAAAAAAAAAAATTGCAAATATATTTTGAATACAAATACAATTATTTTTGTTTTGTAATAGCTTTGTAAAAAATTTACAAAGTTATTACAAAACATAGTTGAACATTTTATAAATTTGTTTCTTTTTACTTACATTACATAATAATAATGTCATTTTCATTACATAATATCATGTCATTAAATTTAACAATATTATGTAACTTTTGTTGTTGATTGTTTTGTTGTTACAAAATATTTATTATCATTAATAAAAAAAGTAACAAAATGATATAATAATGTCTAATTAACATTACCATGTTAAGTTACATAACTAAATAAAATTATATTTAGTTATCTTTTACTTTTACACAACTTTTTCTAAGTATTTAATGGAGAATTTACAATAATTAGTAGATAGTTAGGCATTTAAAATATGTCTATTAAACTAATAGCTACTTGTTTAAGCAACATTTTCTTTATAAATACATATTGATATGATATTGTTTGTGTTCAAGTGTACTTTTCTTGTTAGAGACATTAAGATTATTTAAGATTTCTTGTATTAAGTGTTTAGACAGAGATCCCTCATTATATTTTTATATGGATAACAAAATTAATTGCTGCTTAGTAAATAATTATGGAGCTTGTTATAAAGAATCATATACTCAAGAAAAAAATCTGATTGAAGATATTGACAGCAATGATTGTAAGCTACTTGAAAAAAGAACAAATCTGAAACAAGAACAAATTACTAATATATGCACACACCATCATGATATGTTAGTTGTAAGATATGAGGATAATCAGAAAAGTTGCTGTAATCCATTTCTGAGTCACAAAAAGGTGTGTAGAGGTAAAAATTTATATATTTATTAAATAATAAAATATTCATTATTAATAAGTCGTATAAGTTTTTTTGGTAATAAGATTTGTTTAATGTTTCATAGTTATAAATATAACAAATTGTATAGTAATATAATTACATAATATATATAATTAATTTTATTTAAGTAATGTAATTACTTTCTTTTTAAGCATCTTTACGTGTGATTACAATGCATACTGTGTTAGAAGCAGAAACCATAGGTTTAAATCTTATACCTGGAAAAAAACTGCGTCCAACCTGTCGAAATAAAGTTATGACATGTTTATCAAAAAGTATAAGTAAAAATAAAAATGATGAAGATTTTGATATTGTTAATGAAAGATCCATTCAAAATAAAAATGAAAGTGTAGATACAAACTTTGCATCTGCCGGAGTATCTCCAATTAAGGTCAAAGGATTGCACAAGTTAGGTCAAATCAGAGAAGGTAAACGAAAATTGACAGGATTAACAACCTCCATTAAAAAAAGGTAGCCATTTCCCTTAATATATCAGAAGTTTTGAAGAACAGTCAAGTTTTAATAATGAGTATATGGAAAAAGCAAACTTGTTTGATAACATGATGGTATTGTTAACTAACAAAATTGCAGAGTCTACATCAACATCAAAAAAATTACAACTTGCGACACTTGCTCCAACAGACTGGTCAATAAAACAGGTATCTGAAACATTGCATGTGACAAACTATGTAGCTCGAACTGCACGTAAGTTAACATTAGAAAAAGGTATTTTAACCATGCCTAATCCTAAATTAGGAAAAGCTCTTCCTGATGTAACAGCTCAACTGGTCAAGACTTTTTACGAAGACAATGAACATAGCCGTATAATGCCTGGTAAAAAGGACTATGTAAGCATAAAGAAAAATGTTCACATGCAAAAACGTTTGGTCTTATGTAATTTAAAGGAATTGTTTGTTGCCTTTAAAACCAAGAACCCAGAAATAAAAATAGGATTTTCAAGGTTTTGCACCTTGTGACCTAAATGATGTATTACTGTATTTTGCACCTTGTGACCTAAATGGTGTATTACTGTTGGTGCCTCAGGAACACATTCTGTATGCGTCTGTGCTATTCATCAGAATTTGAAACTGCTTTTACATCCTCTTAGTGTGACATACTAAGAATTGTAACCTTATATTGTCTGTAATAAGAATTGTTACCTTATATTGTCTGTGATGATGAGGAAATGTGAAAAATGTTTGCAATTTTGTGGGAAATGTATGAACAGCAAGGTAAGCTATAACAATGAACTTTTGACAAATCATTTATTTTTATTATCAAATATTATTTTTACCATGTATCTGTCGTATATTTGCTATTCAATTTCTTGTAGGGTATCACTGATATTGAAGAAAATAAAGGAATGAAAAATTACGACAATGAAGTTAAAAACATATTTGAACGTTTACCTGATTTTTAAATCCAAATTTATATATACAAAAAATTTAGTTTTATTTTTATAAAATATGAAATGACATCATTATTGTCTTCAACCATTTTGCCATATAACACTATATTTTCTTTCTTGCAGCGTTTTCTAGCCAACCACAAACTTTTTCGAATGCATCGGTCATAATAAGATCTTCTGATTTACTCTTACCACTTTTCCCCATTTTGTTTAGCTTGAAGTCAGCCATGCATGGAAATATGATATACTGCTTCTTTTACAACGAGGACATTTAGTGTTCCCAATCTTGTAAGAACCATTTTGATCCAGCAGATTATTTTTACACACATCTATTTATGTAAAAATGATCAATTTAAATTATTAACACAATTATTTTTTACACACATTTATTTTTAGTACATCAGAAAAACACACGTTTAAAAGACTGAATCAAACGTTTAAGATTGAAAAGATTCTTAAAATCAATTAAAGTGCAATACCATCTTAAAACAATTTTCAATGTTTTTAAACGTATTGTTATTTTTTTAAGTTAGATTTTCTTACTACTTTTATTACTAATTATTATTTGAATAAATAGCATTAATTTGTTAAAGAACGAATTACCCTATCACTCTAAATCCTTAGAGTTATTTAAAAAGTTGTTCAGCAAAAAACTATTAAAACGGTATATAATAAGTATAATGCCGGTTTTAGCAATACCAGCGTCCTGGGCGAGATTTCTACGGTGCACTAAGGATAAAGGGTATAATTAAATGATTAGTAAAATAAATAACTATTTGTTAAAAAGAAAAACGAATGAAATGTAACTTTTCTTACCTTTTTATCGGCAAATTCTTTTTTTTTTTTCAAAATCCGATTGACTAAGTTGCTAAGTTTGTCAACTTAGATTGGGATATTGTAGATCTTAGAAAGGTTTCTTTTTAAATTAGGCTTTTAAAAATTCCTTTTTCACTAGCAACCGTTACAGGTATAGTCAATAATATTTTCTATTAGTTGGCGTATATAGTTTGTTGGAAATATCTCTGAACGCCGTATTGTTTTTAGCTAAATAAAATGCAATATACATCAATCTAGACAAAACATTATTCTACCCTGTAGTTTTTTTTCTATTCAAATGTTGCTCTAGGTAGCCTATTATTTTTCTTGTTTTTAATCGTAGTTCAGTGTCGATCCTTGAAAAGTAAAATTTCTTATAAGAAGTGCTGTTCTCATGAATTTTAACATTTCAGACAAGTGTTTTCAGTTGTTACATCTTTCAGATACTAAACTTGACGTTAATTTACTATCAAATAGCCGGCAACAAAAACAATAGAGACAAAGTATATTATTCAACGACGCTGAATCGTTTTGCTGTTTGCAAGTTTTTTTGTGAAATGACATTTAATGAAACGCCGGCCTCATCATTCTTTGAATAACTATCAGTATGATGAATAATTTTCCTATTTCGAATGAGTGGCCATATATCTCGATTCAATAAATTTGGGACAACAGTGCTAAAGTCATCTGGAAACATCGCCCACAATAGCGATCTGATCTACTGATGCATTCGTTGCAATTCTAGATGTAGATGCCACATTCAGGTCGTGATTTTTCTTTGTGATATATTTATCTATATTCATAAACTTTTTTTCTTTTTTCTGCCTTACGTTTTCTATATTCTGACCCAGATGATTTTTTTTTGATAAGATCAACGTGTTCAAACATTTTTCAATGATCATCAAAGTAATAATCAACAAATTAAGTAAATCTCTGTAAATGCAAATTTTTTTAATAATGAGCTACCACAATAAAACTTTGATTACCACATTAAAACTTCGTTATAACGCTACCTGAGCAAGAGAATTTTTCATAGCATAGTTGCGTAATTGCAGTTCAACATTCATTGCTTAATAACCCCTATTAGTGTATTTGATACGTCTTAGTAGAGTTTTCTTGACTATTTTCAATTTGGCTTATTTAGTAACAAGTATAAATAAGTATATAAAATTTTGTAACTTTTCTTTTCTTTCGTAGACATTAATAAAAGACAATAAGTTTTTAAGTAAAATAATAAATAAGTTTTAAATAATTAAAATAAAATGCAATCGAATCTCGAGTTACCAATATAATGACTTTTGGCTAAGTATCGCCCTTTTCTATTCGGCGCCTTGGACAATCACCCAACCAGGCCGCCTAACCAGACCCCTAACGCCGCCTCTGAATAAGTATATTCTTTTATAATAAATAAAAATGTTTGAAGATAAAATTTTTAAAACAACTTGCGCATGCCTCATTTTGAAACAAGGCCAAAAAAAGGGGGTTCTCGTGTTGCAAATTATGGGACATTTTTTTTACGTAATCTATATACCTAAGGGAATCACTTGGCAGAGTTTCAGCTTTATAAAAATTTTTTCGCACAAGCAGTAGTTTTTTGAGATGGCTTTGAACTAGATGCAACTGAATGGAGCTGGAAGCTACATGACAGAATAATGACAATTGTAATGACCAATAAGAATATTGAGTCAGAATTACGAACAAAACTTGTTAGATATAATTGCACAGTGCGTTTTTGAAATGTATATATTAGGGCGAGTCAAAAAAATTTTTTAAGAAACTGCACATTGTGGGGGGGGGGGTTATATATGTGTATAGGATGTATACCAATTTTGAGGTCTGTGCTAGCCTCCGTAGGGGTCACACACAAAATCGGATTTTTTGGCGTTTTAGAGAAAAAGGGGGTATAAGCAACTTTTATATATAGTTGTTTTATAATTGTTTTATTTTATATAATTGTAATCATTTAAGTATACTACAAAAATGTTCTACTAAAATGCTGGTTAGGTATTTTATTAGAATAAGGGATACAAGGTGTGAAATAAGGGGTATAAGCTTTTTTTATACCTTTTTTAGGCAAAGAAGCAAAACTTTTAGAAATGAAAAAAAAAATAGAATGAAATGTTTTTATAGGCTATTAAAAAAATCCATATTTTTATAAATGTCTTATTTCCATTTCCCTTTCCAATCAAATTAAGGCATTTTTCCCCTGAAATCCAACAGGTTTATTACAAATTTGTGACGTTTTTCGAGCCATATCTGTTTTTTGATGCTTTTCTGACTACTCCAAATATTCTTTCCATATGCTGACTATGACAAGGATACTTTGGGATACTTAATGAACTGTCATTGACTTTCAAAATATCTTCATTTGAATAATCATTCAGTAAAGGTGGTGAATGAACTTCCTTGACATCCCAATTTAATAATTCACAGTAATCTTTGGCTCCAAGATTTAATGTTGTAGAAAGTTTAAAATGTCTATTGGATTCGCTAATATTTGTGGATTTAAGAATCCTTTGAATTGCTGTAGTTCTAACTTGTTTTTTTTTCATCACTTATCATCGCCAATAAAATATTCTCTGGGTTAGAAAAATATGAGTTTTGCTTCAAAACATGCTCCATTAGCTCCTTGTATTTTACATTAACAACTACATTTTTAGTTAATTGAGCAGGATACCAAAAACTTTGAGCGCCATTGGTTCCCAAATAATTTGATTTGATTTGGAACCGTCCTGGTGCATAGCATTGCATTACTATTGTAACCAAGTCAATAAGTTCTTTTGTTGGCTTTTCTGTAGAAATGTATAAGCGTAGAATACGATTTGCTCTTGGTAGCCATCGGGCATGATGAGATTTCCGGGAGAACTTTTAGATATTTCATTTGAAACATCTCCTGATTGAATAGATAAACAGACACTGTAAAGATATTTTTGATCTGAACTTAATTCACTAAAGATATTATCTGGAATTAAATGAAAAGAAGCATTAATTTTTTTGAAAGGAGCTACTGCTAAATCAGTAAAGTCCTATGTTATTTTTTTACCAATTTCACCTTTAAATGATCTAGGGCCAGAAGTTTTTCTATCAATCAACTCAAATACATGTTTAAAGGGAAGTTCATTTAAATGTAGTTGACAAACGAGCCACTGCATAGATTTTTTTAGTTCTGTTTCAATTAAATATATCACCCCTCCAAATTTTCCAGTATTTACTACAGTTGCGTCACATAAGAGAGCATTTAAAGAACCGCTGCTGCCAGTTTCAAATATTAAATAAAAAATTTCATTAGCAATGCAGCGAGAAGTTCCATTATCAGGTATTAGATAATCTATATACCTGCTGCTTAGTTCTCTAACAATTGTGATATGTTCTTCTTTAATTATCCCTGCAGTTGTAATTGTATTGTTTTTCCTTCCATCAAAATCAATACATTGTAATTTCAAATTTTTTCATTTTCTTTCTTTTACATTTATTTTTCCAACACAAAGTCTTTCTCTTTCTACTTTTTTCCTATCAAGCATATTTGATTCATTTAGTATACCCATATCTTTTAGAAAAGCATTGACAATAGCAGCAGTTGTTCTGTAACTGATACGATAACGATCTGCTATGATTGCTAGTTCATTGTAATGAAACCTATTTTGATTACATTTAAGACATCAGAGTCATATAGCTTGTCGTATTCATTATTAGTTTTATCTAATATGATATTATTTTCAGATTCATAGAAATTGTCATCAGTAATTTGTCAATCAATATTTTTCTCAACATTTTTATATGTATTTAATTGTTTTTGCCTTGTAACAAATTTTTGTTTTTCTAGTTTCAGTTTTCTTTAAAGTAGATGTGTAGGCACGATCAAGTAGCCCAAGTTGATTTGTGCGTTTTTTTTTTGTCCAACAAACGCATCCCAGTCTTTTATTAGCACTTTAGAAGTACATCTACATTTTTTATCTTTCTACTCCTAAATCATAATAATTGCACAAACATATATCAAAAATGTTGTCAAAAGCTTTCAATTTGTCATAAAAATTAGCATTTCTTTTAAGTCTTGAAATTTTATTTTAACTGGATGCTTTTTTTATTAATCTAAATACTTTTGAGAATACTCCCTCTGTTTCGATTGTTGGAAAACTGAATTTATGCCAAATATTTTCAATTTCAATGGTAACTAATCTGTAACATTTATGAGCAGAACTTGATTCTTTGGCTTTAGCATCTTCATTTTTACGAACATAGTCGCAATATTTCGAAACATCACTTTTTGTAGGAACCACTGCAGTTGGAAATTTAGAACCTTGTCCAAATGTTAAGTTGTCAGTTTTACTGCGAGTATGAAATGTTACCATGATACAATGTGTTGCTTATTATTAGTTATATTTTATTTTTAATTACTAACAAATAAAAAGAAGGCAAATATATTAACACAAACACTAAATATACTATGTATAGAGACTAAAATGCAACAAATAGAATAAACTAAAAAGTTACATAGTAGCATAGCAACAGTTCTTATGCTGAGGTGATATTTTGAAACTTTATTTAAGGCATGAAGTTAATAATTCTGAAAATGAGCAACACTTTTTTTTTTGCTTCAAGTTCTTTTGTTAAAAGAATGCATACGCAAAAAAAAAAAAAGTTTTTTTTACATAATATTTTTTTTGTGGAAAAATTATGGTGTGTGGTTCAACCCCTAGGGGTGTGGGTTAAAAAAAAAAAGTTTAGTGTTCAAAGTTTATTATACCAATTTAAAAACTCCACATAGTGCTGCTTGTCAAAATTTTAAAAAAAGTATGGTTTTGACTCGCCCTATCATATATATCATACAAAATAATTTTAAGTAATAAATTTTCTGATTCAAATTTATTTTTAAAAATTAAACCATCCGTAGCAAAGAGATAATTGTCAAAAAATTTAATTTTTATAACACATCAATTATATATATTATATAATTGCAAAAATTTTATTTATTTTTACGATATTTCGAGGGAATAGATATACCCTCGTTATCAAGTATATAAAAACCGTTATAAAAAAACAAAACCGCTATATATATATATATATATATATATATATATATATATATATATATATATATATATATATATATATATATATATATATATATATATATATATATATATATATATATATATATACATATATATATATATATATATATATATATATATATATATATATATATATATATATATATATATATATATATATGTATATATATATATATATATATATATATATATATATATATATATATATATATATATATATATATATATATATATATATATATATATATTGCTATTTTAAAATAATAAAAATTTTAAATTAAAAACCTAAAATTGCGCAACTGAAATGCTAATAAAATTTAAATATTCATAAAATGGAATTGAAAACATTTTTACGGCGCTTCCTTTAAAAAAAAGACATAATTCATCTTTAGTTTCGTCAAAGCTTATATATTTAAAGATGAAAAAAAATTGTTTTCAACTAATTAAAAAACTCGTTTTCCGTTTATTTAAGTTTCTCAAACAGTTTGCAATATTTTGTTTGGTTCTCATTGTATGTGGATGGTTGATATCTAAAATTTCAGTTTATATTTTATCAACAGGATAATAAATTTCTAAAGCTTTGTTATATTTTCCCATTTTTGTTAAACAGATTGCGATATTATGTTTTGTTGCTTTTGTATCTGGATGGTTGATACCTAAAATTTCACTTCGTATTTTATGAACCGAATAAAAAATTTCTAACGCTTGGTTATATTTTCGCATTTCTCTTAAACTGATTGCAATATTATGTTTTGTTGCCATTGTATCTGGATGGTTGATACCTAAAATTTCAGTTCGTATTTTATCTACAGAATAATAAATTTCTAAAGCTTGGTTATATTTTCCCATATGATGCAAACAGTTTCCGATATTATTTTTTGTTGTCATTGTATCTGGATGGTTGATACCTAAAATTTTAATTTGTATCAGAAGAATGGAATAATAAATTTCTAAAGCTTGGTTATATTTTTGCATTTTTTTTAAACAGATTGCGATATTATGTTTTGTTGTCATTGTATCTGGATGGTTGATACCTAAAATTTCAGTTTGTATTTTATCAACAGAATAATTAATTTCCAATGCTTGTTTATATTTTCCTATTTTTCTTAAACAGATTGCAATATTATATTTTGTTGCCATTGTACTTGGATGGTTAATACCTAAAGTTTCAGTTCGTATTTTATCAACAGAATAATTAATTTCTAAAGCGTCGCTATATTTTCCCATTTTTCTCAAACAGATTGCAATATTATGTTTTGTTGTCATTGTATTTGGATGGTTGATACCTAAAATTTCAGTTTGTATTTTATGAGCAGAATAAAAAATTTCTAAAGCTTCGTTATACTTTCCCATATTGTCTAAACAGTTTGCGATATTATGTTTTGTTTTCATTGTATCAGGATGGTTGATACCTAAAATTTCAGTTCGTATTTTATCAACAGAATAATAAATTTCTAAAGCTTCGCTATATTTTCCAACTTTTCTCAAACAGGTTGCTATATTATTTTTTGTTGCCATTGTATCTGGATGGTTAGTACCAAAAATTTCAGTTCGTATTTTATGAACAGAATAATAAATTTCTAAAGCTTCATTATATTTTCCCATATCGTCCAAACAGTTAGCGATATCATGTTTTGTTGTTATTGTATCTGGATGGTTGATACCTAAAATTTCAGTTTGCATTTTATCAACAAAGTAATAAATCTCTAAAGCATCGGTATATTTTCCCATATCGTCCAAACAGTTTGCGATATCATGTTTTGTTGTCATTGTATCTGGATGGTTGATACCTAAAATTTCAGTTTGTGTTTTATGAACAGAATTATAAATTTTTAAAGCTTGGTTATATTTTCCCATATAATGTAAACAGATTGCGATATTATGTTTTGTTTTCATTGTATCTGAATGATTGATACCTAAAATTTCAGTTCGTATTTTATCCACATAATAATAAATTTCTAAAGCTTGGTTATATTTTCCTATTTTTCTCAAACAGGTTGCAATATTATGTTTTGTTGCCATTGTATTTGGATGGTTGATACCTAAAATTTCAGTTTGTATTTTATGAGCAGAATAAAAAATTTCTAAAGCTTCGCTATATTTTCCAACTTTTCTCAAACAGGTTGCTATATTATTTTTTGTTGCCATTGTATCTGGATGGTTAGTACCAAAAATTTCAGTTCGTATTTTATGAACAGAATAATAATTTTCTAAAGCTTTATTATATTTTCCCATATCGTCCAAACAGTTAGCGATATCATGTTTTGTTGCCATTGTATCTGGATGGTTGATACCTAAAATTTCAGTTTGCATTTTATCAACAAAGTAATAAATCTCTAAAGCATCGTTATATTTTCCCATATCGTCTAAAACAGTTTGCGATATCATGTTTTGTTGTCATTGTATCTGGATGGTTGATACCTAAAAATTCAGTTTGTATTTTATCAACAGAATAATAAATCTCTAAAGCTTCGTTGTATTTTCCCATATAGTAAAAACAGATTGCGATATTATGTTTTGTTGTCATTGTATCTGGATGGTTGATACCTAAAATTTCAGTTTGTGTTTTATGAACAGAATTATAAATTTCTAAAGCTTCGTTATATTTTCCCATATAATGCAAACAGCTTGCGATATTATGTTTTGTTTTCATTGTATCTGAATGATTGATACCTAAAATTTCAGTTTGTATTTTATCCACATAATAATAAATTTCTAAAGCTTTGTTATATTTTCCCATTTTTCTCAAACAGGTTGCAATATTATGTTTTGTTGCCATTGTATCTGGATGTTTTGTACCAAAAATTTCAGTTTGTATTTTATCAACAGAATAATAAATTTCTAAAGCTTCGTTATATTTTCCCATATCGTCCAAACAGTTAGCTATATTATGTTTAGTATCAAGCGTGAGTTTATTATTTTCACCAAAGGTTTGTGTATTAAAACCTTCAATAGCTTTTAATATTTCTATTGCTTCATCAAATAAACCTTTACATACTAACAAATTTTTAATAGAAGATGTCATATGATGGAAAGTTTTTGACATTCTTTTTCCTTTACTTCGAAACATATAGAGGAAATGTAAAAGAAAATGATTTCCGTATTCCACGTGAACTTTTACTTGGTTCAACACGATTTTAAAATATTTTTCGATTAGATCAAGATACGTTTTTGTACTTGAATTTTTACTTTGAAAATATTTACACGACAACTGTGTTAGTTCATGCATTAAGTATTTGTTATCATCGAAACAATTTAGTAATGAATAACTAATTAGTAACCCAACAGTTTCATCTATTATATGTTCTTCGTTTATTTTCATTTGACTTAAGATTTGGATAATAAATTCTTTACTTATATTTTGACCATCGCAATACAATAAACAGTTTAGTAATTCTAATGGAATAAGTTTAGTTTTTTTTTATTTGAATAAAACTAAATTGATTGCTTGAATTACAGACTTTGATTCATCGTCAGAAGGAAAGTTATCAGTGTCTAATATTTCTAAAGGTTTCTGTCTATAACGGTCTATATATTTTTCTATTGATATTTTATGCATATTTATATATTTGATTGCCTGCGTTATAGCAAACGGATGATAACCAAGCTCTTTAACTAAGTTTCTTATGCTTTCATCCGTGTATTCTTTAATATTATTTTTAACATAACTGAATGCATCTTCAGAAGAAAAAACATCAACAAACATTTTATTGACATTTTTGACCACGTTCTCCATTGCGAGGTAATTAAAGTAAACGAGTTCGGTTTTCTTGAAATGTAAATGTTCAAACTTTTGACACTTTCATCGTCGACATTATCAAAAATATACAAAGTTCTTCCATTTACGTAGTAGTTGTGAATTTTTTCAACAATTACTTCTATATTAAAATATTCACCTTTCGAATCATGAATAAAAAATCCTAATATTTGACAACGGTTTTTAATTGAAGTTTTTAACTTTCCAAGTGCTGCGTCTATCCAGACTATGTTTTCATAAAAGCTCGAGTAAACTTCGCAGTATTTTCTGGCAATGTTCGTCTTCCCAACACCTGACATTCCATATAGTACTAAAGCCGTTTTTTTTGTATCTTGTAAAAAACAACAATGAATTTCGTGAAGCAGTTTTTCGCGTTGAACACCTAACATTGAACGCGTAGTACTAATAACGTTATTATTATTAAAAGTAATTTTATTATCTTAATTTAATATTATTTATTTATTTATGATAAAAACTTTCTAAAATGTAATGCGTTATTTTATATTAAAAGAAATCTATATATGAAAATTTAAAGAAAAAAATGTTTTAAAATAAAGTTTAATGTGTTACAATTTTATTTATTAATAGTTTTATTAATTTACACAACACATTTTATTAACTAAACGAGACACTTAGAAAACATTATACATAGTAAAACATAATATTTAGTAAAACATTATTAATAATTGTTACTCCAGAAAATACAAATAAAAATACTTAAAAACTTAATTTTGCACTAAATCATTTTTTAACTGATTCTTCGAAACCTCTGACCATGAACAAATATTTCTGATAACGCGTTTTTTTATTAACTTATGATTTTTTCTATTTACTTATGATCTTTCTCCTTTTTTTATTATGATTGAAAATTTTATGCTGATGAAGAACCGCAGAAGAAATAGGTCTAAAAATCAACAGAAAGTGCCATTTTTTCCACTCTCGGTAATAATTAAATTCCTTTTCAATTTGAAAAAGAATTAATAAAAGTTCTGTTCCGAATTGTTAATAGAAACCAAGCATTTTTAAAGTTACCTATAAGGTAACTTTTAAAATTCCTGTTAGGGTCGGAGTTTGGTTAGGTTTTGAGTTACCTTCAAGGTAACTTTTAAAATGCCTGGTTTCTATCAACACTTTAAAGCAAAACTTTTTTTGTTTCAATAATAAAAAATGCACAACAAGTTAATTTCTGATTGATAACTGACCTAAACCCTAACCCTGACCCAAACCATGCTCATTTAACTGCCCCAATCTTTATTTGTCAATTATTGTATGTACATCAAGAAAATACATCATTAAATTTAAAAATTAATATTTTAAATATTAATAATACGCGAGGTAAGAATTATTTTGTTTCGAGTTATTGATCGTACTATGTACTTCATAATAATGTTTTTCTACCATATTAAAACCTAAGTTAAAATCAAAAAAGTTTTTATTTTTTAAATTGTTTTATCTCAAAACTCAAAAATGTGGAGATAATAAAATAATTGAGCAAAATAATTTTAATCTCGCGAATAGTTTACAAAAAGATGTAATTTTAATGTACAATGTTATTTATTTAGGCATGGAGCAAATAGCTTTGTGTTCTGACTTCCGAAAAGAAGATCAAACTTGATCTGATCAATGTTTGTGTTAAAACACTGTCTAGCCGGGTTTTTTTAAACAATACAGCTGATATTACTCTCAAGTACTTGAGAGTAATATCAGCCTTCCCATTGGGAAGTATGGGGTGTAGAAATAAAAGGAGAAAGGGAGGGGGGCAGAATTTTAGTCCAGAGGGGGGGGGGAAAGGGTTTATTAAAAAGTATTTCTTATAAAAAATTTGAGTTTTTAAATCCGAACTAATACTTTTAAAAAACACGCTTTAAACTATGTAATTCAAGTGTGGTTTGCGGTCAAATGCGCATTTCACGTTTTTGACCCAACGCGAATTGTTCGCGCAAATTTGTGTTATGTAGACTGGAATATTTTTACGTTTGGTTCAGTCTACACTAAAATATGCAGTTATGTAACCAAGGTTCAGGGCTTAATTGTTTAAGAAGTGAATGTTTTAATGTGTTAATATGTTAAAATGTAAATTATTATTTGTGTTCATGGAAGAATTTATGTTTTTTTTTACACTTTCTTCTTATTTAAATCATGATAAATAAGGCTACAACAAAATGCTCAATAAACCAATATGTTACCTCTTCTATGCACATAGTTTTACATTTGAAATTAATACTTGCATTATTATCTTTCTTTTTAGCTGGAGATTTTGAAAGATAATATATATATATATATATATATATATATATATATATATATATATATATATATATATATATATATATATATATATATATATATATATATATATATATATATATATATATATATATATATATATATATATATATATATATATATATATATATCTTGAGATTTTCTTGTAAATATCAACATTTTTGATTTTCAAAAAAGTCTTTAAACCTAAAATATTGAATTACCTTTAAAATCTCTGACTAACTATAAACATAACACCAGGGCCGCCGAAAGCTTTTATGGCGTCCGGGGCATTGCGCTGAGTAGGTTCCCCTTTAAAGATACATAATTTTTAAAAAAAACTTTATCAAATGCAATCTTGCATGAGTGCACATGGTTTTAAAATGAATTTTCTTAATTGTGGTTTGTTTCTGTTAAAATCATTTTACGGCAATATTATAAAAATATATTAAAAAATACAACTAAGCAACACAAATACAACATAAATACATTATTAGACATTCTTTAGAAATTCAAATAAGAAAAAACGGTTTATATAAAACACTCTTTTCTTGCTTTTTTACTGGCAAAATTTTAGCTAACTCATTTTCCACTGATAGCATCTTGAGATTTGAAAAGTGTTCTTTTCCTATAGTGGCCCTACAATAATTCTTTATCAATTTAAGTTTACAGAAGTATCGCTCACCCTCTGCAACAGATACTGGCATTGTATTAAAAATTTGAATTAGATCCATACATATGGAAAAATAGACTGCAGACTCTTTGAATGTATTTGGTTGAGAAGGCTCAATGAGTTTCCAGGAATTAAAAACGAAGGCTCCTTCAAACAATTAAGATGCAAAATTTCTTGGATGAAGTCGTCTTCTTTGACATCATTATCGTAGAACTGTGCTAATTCACGAGCTTTTATCTCTTGAGAGGTTCTTCTTTTTTTTTTCTTACCACCATATGAAAAAAAATCTTAAGGAAACATTTTTTACTATGTCAAATCTTGACTGAACTTGATAAATAAAATTATCAAGAGCAAAGTTGATGATGTTTACCTCAAATTGATGCTCGGGCTCTCATAGCAGAAAGTTGCATTTGCTAGTTCATTGTGATACCGTTTCGTTCTCTTCTTTCGTTTTGTCAAAAATTCCGTTTCAAAGCCAAGAGGACCTGCAAAAGCTTTCGCTTCAGTAAAAATATTATTTAATGATGAGCGGATACGGCCAAGATTACTTAATAAATGTTGAATTAGAATAACTTCGTCATCTATTGTTAGTGAAGTTGACTGAAACAAACAGTTTCAAAGGATTTAAAAAACTTTATCAAAGACATTGCTTTTTTTAGCATGTCACCAATAAGGTCAAGATCTTCTAGAGTACGGTTAAGAGCAGTAACTATTTCCCATGGTCATTTTTCTATTGGCTTAACAGCGGCAATCCGAGCTGACCACCTGGTGTCGGAAAGCTTGTGAAGAGAGATTCCAGTCAATTTTCGCAAAATCTTCCACCTAGCCGGACTGCAGTTGAAAAACACGTAGAGAGCTTGGATATTATCGAATAAGTCTTCATCTCAGCACAAGATTTAACTGCATGTACCCCAGCTAAATAAAGACTATGGACAGCACAAGGAAAATGGAGGGCTAATGGATTTTTATGTAAAATTAAAGCTTGTGCTCCAACCTAAATTCCAGCCATATTTGAGCCTTGGCCACGGCTTTTGTTAAAACATCACAAAATAGTTCTGGAATATCCACTCCTTTTTTTTCTCCATGTCTTCAACGCAAAGAAAGCACTCTTTAACCTCTTAGCGTTTTTTGTTTAAGCTGAAATGAATAAAGCGAAGAATAAAAGTGATCTGTTCAGTGTGTGAAACGTTTGGGGTTCCATCGATAATGACTGTAAAGTATCCAGCTTTTCTCACTTCATTTAAAAGGGCATACTGAACCAATGAAGCACACTCACGTATAAACTCACTCTGTGATTCCTATGAGAGGTAGTGTGCCTGCATTTGAGTTCCCTCTTTTTGGTGACGAGATACGTTTCTAGATGGTTTTTAACGTTTTGTTGTGTTTTGAAATAATGTCTAGAGCTCCTAGAAAATTTCCACTTTCTTGCTCTCCAAGAGCAGATGTTTGACCTGTTAATAACACAAAAATCTGTAAAAAAAGATTGTGTATACAATAAATATCAATAGCTAAGTAAAAGTTATGAAAGTTATGCCATGAATGGTTTGATAATAAACAATCTGTCATGTATGATGGCAGAAAAAAAAAAGTAAAAAAAAGATTGCAAGACAGAATTTATACTATTTCTTACAGGCAACAAAATTTGAAACAGATTGTTGATTATTGCATAAAAAATTACAGCCTGCTGCTGATGTTGTTTCAGGAAAATTATTCATACTTTTTTAATGTTAATGTCGTTATTTGTCTTAATGTGTACCATTTTTATAATTTTTATGTTTAATAATGCCAAAATAGATAGGTGGGCGTATAGATAGGCAGGTGTTATGACTTGCAAAAAGGTATCGCAAATGATGAAACTTGCATAATATTTAAAGATAGTTACCTTTATGTGGTGTTATTTATTTTGGTGACAAGAAAGGTATATATGGCCCACATGTGGTCATAGTGCTTTGGTGTGGATTAAAAGTGCAAAAATATATTATAGTTGATGAAATAAGTGTGGCCCACTTGTGGAACACATAATACGGCTCACATTACTATTCCCCTTAATGTGGCATAATCCTTAAATAAATACGTGCTAAGTTTGATGTGGCTATCATATGGGCCATATATTTAAAACTCACGATCTTGCCTCATTTTGAATTTTAACATTTAACCAATTGTAATAATTCTATCGCAATGCATTGTAAACTCTAGAATATTCCATGATATCATGTTACCGTTTTGATAATTTTCAATTCATAACTGTTGTAAGTATGTTTGAGCGATAAAAATAAATATTTATAAATGAAAAAGTGTAAATACATAAAATAAAAAACAAAAGTCTAGGTGTGTTAGGACTTTTAATTATTGTAATATACAATTTGTTATCATTACTAAACTATGATTTTTATGTGATTTTATGCGTGATTTAGATTATGTAACAAAATATTGTTAAAAGAATAATATTTAAAACTATATTACTTATATACAGGGTCTTACCGACGGAGGGAGGGAGGGGTGTGGGACCCCCCTCCCCGACAATAAAGATATTTGTGGCCCACATGTGGGCCACTCTTCAGCCAGCTGTCATTTTTGTAAGCTTATAAAGTGACTTTATTAAAAACAAGCTAATAAAAAATTTTTTAAATAATTATTTTAAATGTGGAAACAAAAAAATTTATTTAACATGGACTTACACTTATTGATTACAATCAACAAATGTAAGTTTTTATTTTCTAAAATTAGATAAAATTTTACTAGATTTTAATAACTAATATAAAGTTATTTTAGACATCAACACCTAGTAGCCAACTATTACTGCCAATACCACGCCATGCTGTAAGTATTTAACATGTTTCTTGATAGCAATACTTTAAGTTAAATTTGTTAAAGTTATTTTTAGTTAAATTTGTTAAAGTTATTTTTTAAACTGTAATTAATTGTTGTTTGAAAAAAACGTTTGTGGAATTTTTTTTTTTATTAGATAAAAATTTTTTAGATAAAATTAATTATTTTAAAATTTGATCAATGATTAGAATGTTTTTTGAGAGATCCAACACCAAGGCAAATCTAGTCAAAACTTCGTGTCATTATCAAATGATCCTGAAGAAATAAATTTTCCTTCAGTAAGCTTTTTGTAAATTTTATTAGTAGACGTATGCATCGAGAGAAGAATGAATAAATAAATTTAATGAAAAGTTATTGTATACTTATATGTTTGTAAATGAATTTATAACAAAAAGCAAGAAGCATAATATTTTTCATATATATAAATATATATATATGATTTGAATGTTGACATCTTGTGTGAGAGTATAAATGTTAAAAATATAAAAACATCAATTAGTACAAGTTCTCTCAATACTTTTGTTAATTAAAATTAACAATAGTATTGAGAGAACTCGTTTTATATTTATATTCTCTCTCTCTCTCTCTTTCTCTCTCTCTCTTTCTCTCTCTCTCTCTCTCTCTCTCTCTCTCTCTCTCTCTCTATATATATATATATATATATATATATATATATATATATATATATATATATATATATATATATCTATTTTATATTTTTTTTTTTACCTTTAAAGACTTTTGTTCTTTTTTAGAGTGGTTTTGAGCGATAAAAGTATCATAGCCACACGTGGGCCACCCCAACGCCATCCCATAATGTGGAGTGATAAATATGTGGCTAATATATGCTTCCCACACGTGGGCCACATGAACCTTTGCGCACAAATGAAGTGTGGCTTTCATTCTTATTTAGTGTTTTTTTAGTGCTATAATATAATTCCTACATATGGCCTGCACCAACGCCATCCCATAAAGAAGTGTGGTAAACATATGGTTAACATTTGCTTCCCACACGTGGGCCACATGAAACTTTCACGCACAAATGAAGCGTGGCGTTCATTCTTATTTAGTGTGGTTTTAGTGGGATAAACATTATAGCCACATATGGGACACATCAGCGCCATTTCATAAAAGAGAGTGGCAAATATATGGCTAACATGTGCCTGCCACACGTGGGCCACACGTGTGGCAGGCACATGTTTTTAATAATAATTTTTTCACATTTTATAAAGATGCAAATAATTATAAAATTGCATCAATTTTTAATTTTCGTTTATATAAGAAATATATAATTCCAGTTTATATAAGAAATATATAATTCCAGTCAGATAAGATGGTGGAGCAGCTCCCACTTTGGTTATACCAAGCGACATGAGGTATCATAATTGTATTTAAATTTTGTTTTGGAAATTTTGGAAATTTTGGCGCACAGTAAAAGCAATGAAAGAACTTTTTCTTTTGTAAAAGTCAAAGGCGGAGGGGGAGAACCATACGCTTCCCCCCTATAAGATAAAAAAACAGATAGATATCCTTATTTCTATTTTCTGTTTTTTAAAAAAAAAAATTATAATTTATTTGAATAAACTTGAATTAATTTTATTTTTATTCATAGTTTTGGTAACTTATTTAATTAAATTTAATTAAAATTCTTTTAAAAGTTTAAAATTTTTTTTACTGATAAAATTTCAAAAATTTATGTTAAAGTAAAAAAAGAATTTAGTAAATTTAATTCGAGTAACTTTAAAATGTTCACGTTACATATACTTCAGTTTATTTTCAGGTAAAGGCCGTTTTCCACAAGACGAAAAATTCGCGCGAAGCGAATTTTTTTGCTATGACGAAACGCTGTTTTGATTTCCACTTACTTTCTTTCGCGGTACTTTTTTTTCGTTGTCAACAATAAAAATGGCAGCAATAAGTTTACGCTGTATGTTTAACTTAAAGCAGTTAATACTTTTTTAGCATACTTTCTACTTTGAAGCATGTGAAAATTTCTTTCCGTGCATTAATATTAACATTTCTGCCTTTATATGTAAGATGTGATATTATTTTGTAATATAATCGTTTAATATAAGGTTTTTTTTTACAAGAAAGTATAAGAAAATAAATGCTAAACTCTGATATGAACATTTCTATTAAAAACTATTACTGCAAGAACAAACAGCATGTTTAACTCTATAAAGGGCGGACCTGTACACGGCGCACCCTAAACTCGGTGAAGTTCGTTAATTCTCGGAACGAATATTCTCGGTGTTTGCTTTTGGTATTTTACAGAATAGGCGCTAAAATATTACGTTAATTCGCGCCATAATGGTAACGTCGAAAATAAAAAAACAAAAACTTGCGTAAATGCATTTTAATAAAAATTTAACATTTTAGAAAAAAAATTAAATTTTACAAATTATCAACATATATACATTAAATATTAGATTAAATAGATCTTCTAAAGGTATCTTCTCTTCTTAAGATTTCTTTTTGTAGCTTATCTTCTTTTAATCGATCATCTAAAGGTATTTTCTCGTATCTTCTCTTCTTTACATTTCTTTTTGTGGCTAATATTCTTTTAATCGATCTTAAAACACAGGTCCACCTATAAATAATTTTTCACAAAAAGGTTTATCTTCGTGTGGCCACTTGAAGATAAACATTCTTATGAAGTGTAACTTTCGTAATTGACAGTGTGAAAATTTATATTTGTAAATTTTCGATTTAGTTTTATATATAAGTCTGGTCATTTTTTTATGTAAGTCTTGCCCCTTGTTTGATAAATTTACTCATGCTAGCCAATTTTCAGAGTAAGTTCATATAAAATTAATAAGAACGCCAGGTTAAGAATTTTGTTTTTTGTTACTTTAACAACATGTTTTCGCTTTTTTTTAATGTTGACATCACGTGATATAATATTCAAAATTTTATTGGTTTTCGCTTATGGCGATTCGCAAAAAGTCGAAATGAATCCGACTTTTTTTTTCTGCAGCCAAACGCTGTAGCGAAAAAAAATCGCCAAAAATGTTTAATCTGCGCATGCTTAACGACGAAAATATTCGCTTCGCGCGAATTTTTCGTCTTGTGGAAAACGGCCTTAAGTTCTAGTTCCAAATACTGGTCGGCTTTAGTAGTTAATAAATGACATCATACAAAAAAGTTTTTTCAAACTTGAGTTTTTAAATGTTCTTTGGGTTTTCCCTTTGCTGTTAAGTTTTATGCTGTGGAATTTTTTTATAAAACGAACCAAACTTTAAACCAATTAAAAATAACGCAATTAAATAAACTTTAAAAGCCCAACTTATATTTATTTTGTTTTAAAAACAAAACTAATACTAGTGCCATAAATATAAGATACGTAAATTTTAAAATTATACTGATATTTGTTAAAAACAAGTTTTGCTTATAGCATCTTATAACTGAAAATACTGTTTTTCTTTTTGGATTTAGTAAGAAATAAGAAAAATACTTTAGGCTTCACAGTACACAAAAATAAAATATTTTAATGGAAATAAAAAAAAAAACAAAGCCGAAAAGCGGTAATCTTCGTTTAAAGATATTTTATTTTAAAGACTTACAATAATTTGAGTGTTTTCGAATTGAATTACAATGAAGTATTTTAAAGTACACAACTGACGCAATGAAACTTTAACGATGTAAATATCTTTTTTGAATAAAGTTACATTAATTCAGGTTGCGCTTTTCCGCTGCGCTTCAAAATCATAACAAGGCCTGCCTCCTCCTCCTATATGTTAACCGATTCATCACTGATATATGTTGCAATCACGTAGAATACAAATTTAATTTGTTATAACAGTTTTGATAAAAAAAAAAAATGAATATAGAGATAAAAATATAAAATATGAAAATAAAATTTTGATTTTAGTTAAAAGAAATATAAATTTTTGGATAGTTAAGATGACAAAGCAGCTCCCACTCTGGTTATACCAAGCAACAGGAGGTATTATAGTTGCATTTAAACTTTGTTTTAGTAACTTTAGCGCACAGTAAAACCACCTATATATTTTTTATTTTCAGGGGTTAGTTCAAAAGCAGACGGGACCATACAACCCTCTTCCCTATATGTCAACCTATGCACCACTGGTATATGTTGTAATCAAGTAGAATATAAATTTAATTTGTTATAATCCAAATACAATTGCTAAATTCAATGTTAAACGTTCAACGTCGTTTCACTTTCGAAGTTTAAAGATGAAAAATTGGAGGCATTGCTCGAAAAAGATTTATGCCAAACGCAAGAAGAACTTCCAAATTCATTAGAAGTCACTCGAGCAGCCATTTCAAAACGTTTAAAAGCATTGGGATTCATCCTTGGAAATTGGGTACCGCACGAATTGAAGCCGAGAGACGTTAAAAATTTTGCATTTCGCAAATACTGCTTAAAATGCCATCAAAGGATGTCGTTTTTGTATCGGATTGTTACTGGCAATGAAAAATGGATTAACTACGATAACCGTAAGCGCAAGAAATTAAATGTGAAGCCTGACCAACCATCAACATCAACGGCGTAGCCAAATATTCATGATGCAAAGGTAATGCTCTAAATTTTTTGGGATCATAAGGAAATACTCTATTATGAGCTGTTGAAATCAAGTCAAACAATTACAGGGCATTTTTACCAAGCACAATTGATGCGTTTGAAGAAAGAAATCGTGGAAAAACGTCCAGAATATGTGATCAGACACGAGGTCATAATTTTACACCATGACAATGCTCGGCCTCATGTTGCAAGACCGGTTAAAAACTATTTGGAAAACACAATCTGGGAAGTTTTACCTCACTCGACTTATAGCCCAGACGTAGCCCCTTCTGACTACCACTTGTTCCAATCAATGCAGAATGCCCTCATCGGATTACGCTTCACTTTATTTGATGGTATCAAAAATTGGCTTGATTCGTTCTTAGCCGTTAAGCTGGAGAAGTACTTTTGGGATGGAATTCATAACCTAACAGAACGATGGGTAAAAGTTGTAGCTTCCGATGGATAATACTTTGAGCATTGAATGTATAACCATTTTTTAACAATAAAACCATAATTTTTGAAAAAAACCGCACGAATTAAGTTATTAATTAAATTATATATAAACTTTATTATTAATAAAATTAATAATTAAACAACTAAAAATCTATATTATATAGATTTTTAGTTTTTTAATTATTAATTTTTATTCAGGAGTATAATTATAATTGGAGTGTCCAATTTTTGTAATATTTTTTCTGTAAATGTCAATTTGATATAATGTTATTAATGTGAGAGTATATCTCAATAGTATAATCTCAAGATATAATCAAGTATAATCTCAAGATATAGTTATAAAATAGTTGGATGAGGTACATAGACCAATGATTCTTACGCTTTTTTTTCTTATAAATCAAATTAAAGCGCAAAATGTCTGTCTAGAGAGAAACCACTCACCAAAACTTTTGATATTGATTAATCCGTGACAGATAGTTAGATTTACAAAAATATCGATCTACTAGATTGTTCTTGAAAAAAAAAACTACTAAAAAGTGGAACTAATTTTTAGATGTCCTACTGAGTTCTATATAGTTTTGTAATAGAGATGTACCGGATATTTTTGCCGGAAGTACCGGATAATGAACTCAAGTTCTATAAATGTTTATAAAGTAAAAACAAGTTTTGCCATTTTACATTAAAAAGTGTTCAATATTTAAAAATATAAAATTAATAAAAAACTGGTATAACACAGGTATATGCGTTAATAATGTATAAACAAAAATCGTTTTTATAGCCAAATTTTTGTTGTTTTTTTAATTACTATTTTTTATACTTCGTCAGCACATATGCCATGCCATACAGTTTTCACTGATTTTTCAAAGTAAGGTCTTAAATACTATTTATTATAGACTGGCAAGAATGTTTTTTTTTTTATTTATAAAAACTTATAGATCTTCAGAAAAGTTCACTATCCGGGAAAAACATCCGGTACACCTCTAGTTTTCAACCGATTACACTATTTTTTGTTTTCGATCAGTTTATGACGTTTTCATTTTTGCCCGTTTTTATAGATTTTCATTTTTAACCGATTTGATATTAATTTTGAACCGATTATAGGCGATATTCATTTCAACCTACTAGTCTGTGTTTTTAACGTTTTTTCCGTTTATAAATTTTTTTTTTTACAAACTAGTACAGTGTTAATACTCTAATACAATGTTAAAAAGATAATATAATACTGAATAATAATTATATAAAAACCTTATTTCTTAAATGAGTTCTTTTGAAGTTATATTAAATAGTTGAATTAAATAATCTTACCGCTTTTTTTTCTTAAATTATAAACCTACGGAATAGCGTAGCAATAAATAACAGTGTAACAGTTATAAATCTATGCAGTATAACGTTATTGTAGTAAAATTATATTAATTATTTGCCTAAGTAAAGTGTAATTCCATATGCAGTTCAATCCTATAAAGTAAATTATAAATAAAGAATTCTACATTACACTATATTAGTGTATAACTGTCACAATAATAATGAAATGGTTTATCATATTGTAAAACAAATATGTTAGATAAAGTTTTATCTTCCTCATCCCTCTCCTTTTTAGCGAGTGAGAATTTTTTTTCATTTTTTTATTTTTTAAATAAAATATATATATATATATATATATATATATATATATATATATATATATATATATATATATATATATATATATACATATATATATATATATATATATATATATATATATATATATGTGTGTGTGTGTGTGTGTGCCACAGCCGGCCCTAACTCAAATCTTTATAAAATATATACAAATTACCAAAAAAGACGTAGATATAAAGTTGATCAAAAAAAGAATCGGTTGAAAAATACAGTAGGTTAAAAACTCAGTAGGTCAAAAATAAAATAGATCAACGATTCAGTATGTTCGAAAATTAGAAGTACATGTTTTTATTAGGTTTATATATAAAAATCAAATGTTGTCGATTGAAAATCAAAGTCGCCCTAATCGATAATTTTCGAAATTTCAAAAATAAGTTGAGTTATAGACCACTTTTAGAAGTTTGAAGACAAAAAAATTTAACATTTAAGTGTCATATAAAAAGAGAAATTTTGAAATTAAATGAAAGCTTTGAAAATTGATATACAAATCTTTTTGTTAAACTTAATTTCTTATATTATAATATATTTTTTATTTAACAATGAAAAAATTGTGATGATTACGGTATCCGTATTTTCTTTGAGTCCTGTATGTTTATATAAATCGTTTATTATTATTTTATGAAAACGTTTCTTAGTATTTCTTTTTTAAATTTCAATTGTATAAACATCAAAATATATCGTCAGTATACAAGGGAAATGCACAAAGTCCATTTATGCCAATATAGAGCTATTTATACCACTAGTAAGTATTTTTAATTCTCTATCGTTTAATATAACTCAATGATTTAATATATCAATTATTAATGAGTTATTAAAATTTTTTATTTCAACTATTACACAAAAACTTATCATTTTCACTATTACACAAAAACTTATTATTTTCACTATTACGCAAAAACTTATTATTTTCACTATTACGCAAAAACTTATTTGTTCTTTATCTCAAAATAATGTTTTAAGACTTTTTGGAAAAAAAAAGTAAAATTTCGTCTTGTTATATATGTATATTATAATAAAAATTAATTTTAAGTAAACAATTTCAAAAACTTTTTGTATTCATTAAAACTAGCAATAAAAGTTTTTTTATTTAATGTTGAACATATATAACATCATATATGTCGTACATATACAACATGATATATAATCCCTAGAAACAAATATTTAACTAGTAACAGACCTGTTAATGCTCAAAATCTATTTTTGACTTGAAATAAATTATCAAGACCTAAACACCATTTCCACCTCAGATAGAGATTTGTTTATGTATAAAAATCTAAATCTGTCTCTATATAAATCATAACTATATATTTTTTTACGTTTATGCGTTTTTAAGCCAAATTTTTGAATATACACTTTAAATGTTATAAAGAATGTAATAATGGAAACGTATAATAATAAAATTAGGAATGTAAATTAAAAAATACCTTTAAAAAAATCAAACTCATGGCAATCTTCTTGCTTTGACTCCATTCAATTTTAAAATATAATTTTGCTTAAAAGAAACATAAAGTACTATTACTACTACTTTTACTACTACTATTACTACTACTATTACTATTACTAGTACTATTACTACTATTACTAGTACTATTACTATTACTAGTACTATTACTACTACTATTACTACTGCTATTACTACATTACGACTACTTCTGCTACTACTACTACTACTACTACTACTACTACTACTACTACTACTACTACTACTACTACTACTACTACTACTACTACTGCTGCTGCTGCTGCTGCTGCTGCTGCTACTACTACTAAAACACTGCCATATATATAAATATATATATAAAATATATATAGAATATAAGAAACATACATGTATATATAAAATATAAATATAAGAGATATATATACAATATAAAAAAGTCTATATAGAAAAAAAAAATTGAAAGTGATTCTCTACTAATTCCTCTGTTCTTTTTATAATATTGAGCACTCTATTTTGTAGAATACATTTTAAAAATGTTTATATATATATATATATATATATATATATATATATATATATATATATATATATATATATATATATATATATATATATATATATATATATATATATATATATATATATATATATATATACAATAAATACTCCTCTTTTAAATACTTTTTTTTTTAAATGCAGAAGTTATCAATTCAAAAGAATTCTTATTATATTGTGTCAGCGTATTTCACAAACGCGTGAAAATTTACAGTAGTTAAGACAATTACGATTTCCTGTATATTAATTACCAGTATAAATTGAAGTTTTAATAATTTGATAATTCATTTCTAATGAGTTTTTATTGATGAAACACAGTGTCAAAAAGAATATATTTATATTAAGTAATTTTCTACTAATATGTATATATGTATATATATATATATATATATATATATATATATATATATATATATATATATATATATATATATATATATATATATATATATATATATATATATATATATATATATATTACATTTATTCAAATAGAGTGCCTAATGTTCCTAAAGAACAGAGCAGTAATAAATTAGTAAAAAACACTTATCTAGTTGTTGTTTTTTTTAACAAATGGTTTCACTATAAGTAGGATTATCAGGAAGAATATTTTAACATCAAAAAAATCATATTATAGCAAAAATATTTTAGAGGATATTGGGAATTGTTATAATTAATTATATAATAACTACAGTTTTTTTGCAATCAGGAAGTTGCGTCAACTTCATTAAAATTAAAAAATGAATCATGAAAAGAATTTGAATAATTTTAGATTTTTTTGTTTTTATAATTTTTAAAAATGGTGCCTTCTTTCATGTCTGCATATAAAAATTAATTCAGATTTTTTGTTTTGTAAATTTTCTTGATCCAAATGAGTAATAATTCCAAATTATTCTTGTATATATCGTATACATTTTTAGACATAATATTATAGGCAAGCGCAGTTTTTAGAATAGACTAGTTTATTTTAAAATTAATATATTTTTCTTTTAGTTGCTAAATATATTTTGACGTCATAGTTTCGTTTGAGAGTTTTTTTTGTTTTAAAAATCAAGTTTTTTTTTTTTTTTCCAAGAAGTCCTTACGGTGCCCCAAGAAGTCCTTACAGTCTTATCACAGAGCAACGCGGAATGGGAAGTTCAAGCCTCCTTCCCAACCGATGTAGTAAAATTGCCAAGAAATGGATTTGAACCACAGATCTTATGTTTCTGAGGCGAGCGCGTTATCACTGCACCACGGCTGCTTACCACTGCATTAAGGCTGGTTGGCATAACGTTTTTTCCATTCACCCTCGGTTAAGCCAATCTATTGTTTATCAGACTTATTTTTTGAGAAAAGAAATGCATTTGTAAATAGTAATTTTTGATAAGCATTTACTACTTATAGTGCAGTCCCCAGTGGGCACCGGACAAGAAAAGACGTCTTTTGAACGTTCAAAAGACGTCCAAAATGTTCAAAAGACGTTCAAAAGACGTCTAAAACGTGTATAAGACGATTAAAATCGTCTTTTTTACGTCCATGCCCACTGGGTCAATTTTTTGTTTTAATTTTGAAAAAGAAAATGTTTATGTAGACACGTGTTTTTCACGATCCAGACGTAAACCAAATACACGTGTATAGTTTTACAAGAGTTTAACGCATGTTTTTTGAGGGTTTAAAGTAAATTTTTAATGTCGCATGCTTTTTCTAGTGGTTTCCTATTCCGTACGGAAATTTATTATACATTTCCATAACGGTGACCCTTTAAATATTTTAACTTGAGTTTATGTAAGTATTATTTAATTGAAAAACCATTTTAGGAGCGTGTTATTCTTTATGTTTTTGAAGATTTTAAACGCGCAACAGAAACTAAGGCTAAGTTTTTTATGATTTGTGCAGGCTAGGAAATAGGCAATAGCAAAAAGTACAATAAAAATGTTATTTAATTATTTAGCAAAGGGTTAACGACTAATATAATGGTAACTATTACGTGAAAAGTGGTATTTTATAGTGATATTGATATAATAATATTTATATATTTTAAGGCGAGTTTCCACTCATCCGTTTTTCTACGGGAATGGGATAGGAAAGGAAAAAATAATTACGCGAGCATGCGTAATAAAAGATTTTCTTTGTCCGAAAGAAAACTGCGCATGCTCACGTCATTATTTTTCCGTTCCCTTTCCTTTTCCCGTAGAAAAACGGATGAGCGGAAACTCACCTTTAGTGATATTTTATTTTATGACTTGATTATAAGTCCACATACAAAAGGGGATTTTCACCACCCTTACTAACCCCCCACTCCCAATAATAAAAAAAAATTAGTTTTAACATTAAAAACAAAATTTTTTAACTACTTATTAAAAGTTACAACAAACTGCAAACAAATATGAGAGATGTGGTGGTAATAGTTAACCAGGGGTGTGGAGTCGTAAAAAGAAAAGTAACAACTCCAACTCCGACTCCAGTTGTTAAAATTTTTTAAGTACAACTCTGACTCCGATTCCATTTGTTGAAATATTTTGAGCACAACTCCGACTCCAACTCCAAAGCAAAGTTTTTGAAAATTTTTTTGAATTCTTTAAAAAATATTACGTGATAAGTTAAAAATTTCTTTTTTGACAAATTTATGAAACGTTCTTTGAGGTTTAGTATGAACATTAGGTTATTTGAAAGTTTTGTACATGCACGTGTAATACCAAGAAGTTTTACTATTAGAGTCGGAGTCACGATTTTGTTTAGCGATTCCGACTCCGACTCCGCTGAAAATGTCGCAACTCCGCAATTCCGACTCCACAGCTCTGTAGGTAATACACCCTTGTATCAAATATGTCTTCTCCTTATGAATAAAATTATATTTATTAAAACTGAGAGTAGTATATAATTTAAAATACAATCAAAATTATGTTTTTCAAGAATTTACATGTAGTTGTGGGTATACATCAATTAATGAGAGGTTGTGTTTGCTATCTCATACACCCTGCGATAATTTCGTTGAGATGAAATACGAGATTTCATGACCTGAGAATAGCGGAGTTTTGCGTTAGACGAAACCTTTTTTACAATGTTTTCTAGCTATACTAAACATACGTCTGTTTTCTTGAGAATTTTTTTGTTGATAAATATAGAAGTAATGGTTTCTATTGGAAATTGCAGCAGCACAATATGAGGAAAACCATGGAAAAGAGTGAGGCTAGACTTCGTCAAGAGGGAATAAAATATTCTATACCAGCCTGAACCCAAGAAGTTGCGTAAGAAGCACATTTTTCAGAAGAAGACAAAAGAAATCTACCCAAAAGCCATTACAAAGAAAATCACGGAAAGAGTCCTAGTCAGCTTTAAGGTAGTTATAAAAGGTGCAATGATAGGGGGATTTTGATGATGAAAAAGAATGAGATAATAGTTTTAGAGAAACCAAACTGTGATCAAAGCACCTAATGTTAAATGTGGAAAAACTGAGCACTGATTAGGATTAGAAACAAGATAAAAGTTGAGTAGAGAAAGTAAATGATTTGGGTTGTCTGGAAAACGAGTTGGAAAGTTGACTACTTGAATAAGAGATTAAGAAAGGCAAAAGTTGTAGACCCTAACTTCTGCAAAGACACTGACACTAGAGCTAAGCCTGTGTGATGAGCATTAAAGTCACCAACAACAACAATATTGGCTGATGGATAAAGAAAAAAGGGCTTAGTCAATTTGATCAGAAATATCATGAAAAAGAGTGCAGTCTTGAGATGAAGGAGAGCTATATAGAACAAAGAGAAGTTTCTCGACAAACGGGTGAATATTTACGAATGTAAATGCCCATGCCAAGCACGTGACTTACGGAGTATCTACATATTAAAGGAAGATAACCATCAACACTAAAATCACAAGATAAGACATCCAAACTCAAATTAATCTCACAATTAGCAAGTAGGTCTGGTAAACTTTGCAAGTGATAATACAAATATTAGTAAATGATAGGTTTAAAGAACTTGGTAATGACTATGATTTTTTGTGTTTTATAGTTTTTGGTAGTTTACTCATTTTCAAATTTGTTAAAGAACTTGGCTCAAAACATAGATAGAACTCAGTACACTATTTAATAATAAACCCTAAGCCGTAACAAAAGGCTCCAAATGTGGCCTCAACAACACACTCCAAAAGTTCGAACAGGGACACCGTCCATGCGCAACATGGCACTGTTAGTGCTCTGATACTTTCCAGCTGTTGATGTAGTAAATCTCTCTGAGAGATACAACTGAGTTCGGGAAACCTGACTACTAGCCGACCTCAGTAACATAAAACTAAGTTTTAGAGCTGTATTCTCATTAGGAGATTAGAGAATGAGTTTCTTAGTCATACGAGACACAAGCAAAGCCCATGCATTGAGTTAAGAAGATCCAGCATTCGACGTCCTAAATTGGAAACAATCTGTTATAAACACATCAGCGCCAGCCTAATGAATGAAGAAAAGGTGCGAGACTGGTTAACGGATAGAATCTGTTTACCCCTTGAGTCTTTGCCTAGGATTCCTTTTACAAGTCAGTAGCTGGATTTGTTTAACATCAGCCAAAAATGAGTACTTTTATCGAGACACCACTTCTAGCCTTTACTCAACCAAGAGTCACATAAAAAACTTGAGTAGTAAAATATCAAGAAGCATAGGAATTTTGTACAAAGTAAAGAGTTTTTTAAATAAACATACATTACTTAAACTATATTATTCGCTCATTCACTGTCACATAAACTATGCAAACATTGCGTGGGGTGGTACTAATAAAAGTAAACTGGAACCTCTTTATCGTCAACAGAAACATGTAGCACGCCTTATTAATTTTAAGGATCGATTTACTCATGCCAAGCTTTTATTAATTGAAATGAAAGTTTTAAATATATATGAGCTTAATATTTTTAACGTTATGTGCTTTATGTTTAAATGTAAAAACAATATTTCTCCTGTACCTTTTTATAATTTGTATAACAAAAAAAGAAAAAACTAAGTACATTTTACGAAATGATAATGACATTCGTCAATCAGCTTATCAAACTAATTCTGGAAAATACTGTATTTCATTTCGAGAAGCATTACTTTGGAATAAAATAGTTTTAAAGAATTTTGACTTTTCTCAAGAAGTTAGCTATCACTCTTTCAAACAAAAACTTAAAAAAGTTTCAAACAAAAACTTAAAAAAGTTCATTTTTTTTATTAGATGATATATCTATATTTTAATTTTTGTTTCTTTTTTAACTTTATATTTAACACTGCATTAATAAAATTTATAATTTAACAATTTGTAAATAGTTGTTTAACACTTTTGTTAAAGGTACCTTAAAACTGTATAACAAAACATTTAACAAAAAGTTGAAAAATTTTGAAACTCTAGTTTAACAATCTTAAAACTGTATAACGCATCTATGTATTTATAACGGAACCCTTTTTCTTTTTTTCTTTAAATTTGTTAATGTTTTCAATTCTTAATTCTTAATTATTTGTTATCTTCAAGTATGTTAAGTATATATTCCTATTGAAAGTTTATTTATTTTGAGAATATTTTATTAATACGAAATATTAACACGTAAATTTTTTAGCGGTTCTCGACGACAAGACCTTACGGTCTTCTACGAGTTCCCGCGTTCTTTTATATCTTAATAACGATCATGTATATATATATATATATATATATATATATATATATATATATATATATATATATATATATATATATATATATATATATATATATATATATATATATATATATATATATACATTGTTAACGAATATTTATTAAATCACAAAGTTGTAAAATTAAAAAAAAAAAAAAAAAAGAGTCGCAAGGCAGCGGTTTTTTTAGTCGGAGTTTTCTATTCCTAGACTTTGCCTAAAAAAGCGTATAATAGAAGGCAGCAGGAAATAAAGCAGATTGTACTGGGTTATATATTTGCATTAGTAGGATAACCTAATCATTGGCTTTATAAATATATATATTTTTTAATTTTTCAGTTTACATTTATTACATGTTGTTTAATATAAACTTGGCATCTGGAAGAAGACCATACTAACTTTGTAGCCAGAACCATATAAAAATTGAAATATAAATATAATATAATACAAGTAGTCAAAATCAAAATAGCAATATAAAGTAGTTGATATAATAAATGGTTACAAATTATATCTCAAAAATATTTTAATATATTATCCATTGAAAATATAATACTCTTTAACTTTTTTTTCAAAAGTGGAAAAGAGATTTACTAATCAAAGTTGTGCTGAACAACTTTATTTCAAAAATGAGGTTTATTCTTTGCTTTAAAGGTGCATATATGTTTAAAAACATTTAATAAGGGGTTATTTATACAACATAACGTAAAACATAAGGTATTATAAATGTTAAAGGGATCCCAAGCCTCGAAGACAATTTATGTTCATATTAAAAAGAATGATAAAAAAACAATGCTTGGGCTAAATATTTTTGATTAAAACAAAAGAATAAATGTGTACTAAGAAAAAATAACTTTTTTATTTTATTCAAAGATCGCCTTCACCAAATCGTTGTAGACCAAAAAGCCAGCATAATATACGCCGCAATCTACAGACTTGATAATTTATTCAAGCGCGTTTTATTTCATAGAGTTTTAGTGCATGACGTCTTTTTTGTTTGTTTACATATTCGATCTTTTGAATTAACAAAAAAAATCAATTCAAACTCTTCAATTGATAAATCTAGAAATAAATCATGGTGAAAAGGTGAATTATTGGTAGATTTTAAAAAATCATGAAAAGAAATATCAGTAGAAGGAAGTACCAGTAAAATATTTGTTTAATTCATTTATAATTTCACATACATACGTTGTTTATTTTAATCATTTTTGATAAAATATTTAATCAGGTTTTTTGTTTTCTTGTTGTTTCTTTTAATATTTTCCGTAACTGTTTTGATTTATTTTTATATTTAGTAATTAGATTAGAGTAATAATTTTTTTTTGAATTTTTAATAATTTTTCCAGATAAAAGTTTGTAGCTTTTGTAGATTTGAATCGGATTTTGTTTTAAATTAATTTATATATAATTTTTGAAGATTTTCTAAGTCCCTTGGTAATCCAAGGACTATTTAAAGTTTTTGGTTTTACAATTTTTTTCAGAGAATGGAATATTTACATCGTATACCGAGTAAAATTTATTAAAGAACTTATTATAAATTACATTTTATTGAAATTATGTTTCCAGTTTAATAATGATAATTGATGACTTTCTTTTTTGTTAAAAAAACGTTTTTTTATCATACAGCTTTTATTTATATAAGGTGATGAAATTGAGTTAATTATTAGGTGATGAAATTGAGTTAATTATTAGGTGATGAAATTGAGTTAATTATTAGGTGATGAAATTGAGTTAATTATTAGGAAAATAGGGAAATGATCGGTGGCCTATTACTGGACCTAATTTTGAAATTTCTAAAATCATAGAATATGACAAATTTAGTTTTCAACCTACAACTTTTGATTTTTCATACTTACTACTAATTAAAAAATGAACTGATAATCTTTAAGCCTACTGAATTTTTAACCTAGTGAGTTCTCAACCTACTGAAATTTCAACCTACTTTATTTTCTACTTACTGTTTTTTCGATCGACTTTACGATAAGTATTTTATTTATTTGTTATCATTTATTTGATTTGAATCAGTGCTGAATTTACAACTTTTCCGGTATGTATTTTATTTATTTGTTGTTGATTTGAATCAGAGCTGAATTTAATCAGCCGTGGTGCAGTGACTGGAGTGCTGGCTTATAATTGAGAGGTCGAAGGTTTGATGCTTGGTCAAGGTATGTAAGACGGCGTTAAATTTCTCCTTAAATGCTCTTCCGCGCAGCTCTACGATAAAACTGTTAGGTCTTGTTGGAACACCTTTATAACTAAAAGAAAAAGAAAAAAAAAAAAAACATTTTCTAACCTTTGATGTAAATGGCAATGTTTTATTATCCAAGGAGACCTAACGGTCTTATTGTCGAGCATCACGGAAGGACATTTAACAAGGACGTACCAATGTCCCTTATCTGACCTCCTTTTTTTATATATTACTCTCAAGTCCTGAAAACAAGGTGGTTTTGTAAAAACAGACTAGTAGTATAAATGATTATTGCCTATAATTGGTTATCTCAAATGGGTTGAAAATAAATATCTCTAAAATTGGTCGAAAATGAAAATGTCATAAATCGGTCGAATTAAAAAAGGACTATAATAGGTTGAAAACAATTTAGGCCTCAGTAGGACATCTAAAAATTATTTCCGTTTTTTAGTAGATATATTATTTTGTAGATCAAATTTGTAGGTGCAGGTTTTTGTAGCTTGAGCGACTCGGAATGATCTGATATATCTGATCTTTTAAAGCCTTTTTTCATATCAGTGTTATATACAGTACAATATTTAACAACCAATCATCTTTTTTTTGATATCATTCGACTTTGATTGATAATAGATTAATGATTTTTAGACTCTTTTCAAATATAAAAAGTGTTTTTATGCATATGTTTTTAATTATCAGTTTTACAATTTGATCTTCACTTGAAAATTGCATTGCGTCAAGCTCTCTTTAATTTTGATCTAAAACATTTTTTTCCGTTAAAATAATCATTATACAGTTTTAAAAAGAAAAATTATTATATTGTTTAAATTTTTTTGTATAACAATGTGCCAGCGTGGCCGAGTTTATAACTTGCTAAGCTTCTGAACATGTAAGCCGTGGTTCGATTCCTACTGATGGCAACTTTTTATTTTTTTCAATTATTTTAAAATCCAAAATACTTTCAAAGTTTTATAGAGATTATATACAAACATATGTAAAAATATTATACACCTTAACAAATGAAAAGAGTTTAAAAAAGCTAAAAATTTCTAAAAATGCGTATGTGTCATGATTGAGATGCTTGTTATTAATGTGCTCAGGTAATTAGTCCAATGAAACTGCAGATAATCTGAAAAAAAAAGTTTTCTGAAACTTAATTAAAAAAAAAAACTTAATAAGACAGTTCTTTTATTTCAGAAAGTGTGCTGTGGAGGCAAAAAAAAAAAAAAAAAAAGCCCGTAGCTAAAAAAAAACTTTCTTCTGACAATTAAAAGTTTTTTTGCTACATTTACTAAAAATAAATGGTGCTGCTGTTTTTCAAAATTCCTTAATATTAGCCAAATCATATAGCGCGGTTTGAAACAGATAAAAATGGTAGCAATATGAATAATAACAAAATTTTAAAAGTTTTTTTTTGTAAATGTAATGTAAATGGTTTTGTTTAGATCAAATGTCTAATCTATTTTATTAAAAATAGTGGTTTAAGTTTAAAGTTGCATTATGCCAGAAAATATTGATTAAAAACTAATTTTTTAAATGTAAATGGATTTGTTTATGTTAGATGTCAAACCTATTTAATTAAAAATATATAATACGTTAAATTATAGCCTTTTTTTTCTCTCAAAATACAGTTGTTTTAGTTGTTTTATTATTATTGTTATTATTATTAATTTTATTATCATTATATACTCAATTTTGTATGGTACAGCAAAATAGATAAAAATGATCTATTTATTAATTTATTTATCCCACGCAATGTTATTACTCTTGGCGCTCCTATTGATTACTTCATTTTTTATTGATTACTACACGCAATGTTATTACTCTTGGCGCTCCTATTTTACCTTCAACAAATATTTAATAGCTTTTGATAATTGTTAAAACATAATATATATATATATATATATATATATATATATATATATATATATATATATATATATATATATATATATATATATATATATATATATATATATATATATATATATATATATATATATATATATATATATATATATATATATATAGTCTTGGAAAAAAAGTTTAAGTCCACCACGCATAAATGTTATACTTTGGTGCTTAAAATAAAATTGAGCGTGTATAAGTTTTTATTTGGCAACCATAGCTAGTTAACACAATTTCCTAATTGTTATTAAATAATCAAAAAATACTTTCTCAATTATTTTTTATACTGTAATAATTTTTTCATTAAATTTTCAGTTTTTCGCAAGTGGTCTTAAACTTTATTCCAAGACTGTATATATATATATATATATATATATATATATATATATATATATATATATATATATATATATATATATATATATATATATATATATATATATATATATATATATATATATATATATATATATATATATATATATATATATATATATATATATATATATATATATATATATATATATATATATATATATATATATATATATATATATATACACATATACATATATATGTGTATATATATATATATATATATATATATATATATATACACATATATATGTATATGTGTATATATATATATATATATGTGTATATATATATACATGTGTGTATGCGAATATACACCAACACATGGTGTATATAATATATACATATGTAATATTATTAAATGTGCGTATATGTATCTATGTGTGTATATGTATGTGTATGTATATGTACGTGTGTGTATATACGTGTATTTGTGTGTAGCATATATGAATTGATCGATTTTTCCTTAGAGGGTGACAAGGGGTTGCCAATAAATGTCGCTGGCAGTAAGTTAGAAACTCAGTCTACTATAAAACTTCTTGAAGGGACTTTACAAAATGACCTTAAATGTGACTCTCACTTCAAAATCGTTCATCAGAAATGTTGCGCCGAAATGTCGGCTATCCATCGCCAGGTATCATATGGTATTCCTAATGATTTAACATGGAAAACATATCTTGCATTAGTTTTTTCGCATATGGTTTACGCTTGGCCGGCGTTCTATGATATCTCTCGCACTCAACTTATGAAACTGTCTACCATAGTAAAACGAGCTTCTGTTTTATGCAACAAACGCCCATGCTCCAATCAACCAGAAAAACATCTTGAAGGCATTTGCCTCAGATTAATAAAAAAAGTTGCCACATTGTCTGATCATCCTCTTAGATCGTATTTTCAGTAAGAACTATTGTTAGAAATCGTAGGAACTCGCGTAAGCTGCAAATTTTGCACCCAAAGTTGATACGGCTAAAGAAATCTTTTGCGGGTTTTTGTAAGAACTCATAAATACCTAGATATTGTATTTATTTATAAAAGAAATAATAATAGTAATAATCTACATATATGAGTCTATATTACGTTTGTATACATTTAATCTATACATACCTTTATTGAATACAGGGGGAAATAAGTATATGTGTTTATATGTACTTGTGAACGTAAACGTGTATGTGTGTATTTGTATGTGTCTGTATATGTATGTAATCATGTGACTTATATTAAATTACTATTTTTTTTTAATATAATTATTGCATGGCCTACTTAAATTATACGGCCTGATTTGTTGCATTTTCCGTAAAAAATATCGAGGCCAGTTTTTTTACGGCTCTAGTATAAAAGCTTCTTTTTTGTTATGGTTAAGAGTCTTGTTTGCTCTATTATTGTTTTATTTTATTTTATTAAAATGGTTCAATAATAGTTAGGTTTTCTTTGAGTACTTACATTATTTTGTGCTGGATTTTCTGTTAACTGATTGCCTGCTTCAGTTTATTCCAACAACACAGAATACTGAAATAGGCTTTCAGATAACTATATCAACGCATACCAACATGCTACTAAAAATAATCTTTCATGTTGCTAAGATTGCCTAAAACTCTCTATTGAACAAAAAAAATATTTGTACTTTTGTATTTTTTATAATTAAAATTAAAATAAGAAATTTTTGTTAGAAATGTTTATTTTGTCTTTGTCTTTTTTAGAATTCTTTTACTTGATCTTTTCTCAATGAATATGTAATTTTTTATTATAAAAAATATTGTTAACAATACGAAATCTATATTTGATTCCCCATTTTTGGTGATTTTTATTTGTAAAATCAAAACTCCTAGATCAAATCTTTAAAATTTGTTTCACAAATTTTTAATTGAAAAAGAATGACTTCAATGTTTCATTAGAGAAATAACATAAAATACTAAAAAGATGACAAATAAAATTAGACAGAGGTTGAATTGAATATATAGGTTCTTCTCTTTATAAAGTAACGTTTATTGATCATAAGTTTTACATTAAAATCTTTTTGTTAATTTTTACCATTATTACTTGTTTTAGTATATATATCTGTGCTATCTTCAGAAAGCTGACAGTAGTATTTATGTAGGCAACTAAGAAATATTTTGCATAACATTTTTTAAAGATTATCAAAATTCTGATAAACATTTTCTGGAAAAATCTGCCAAAATCTTTTTACTTATGCATATTTCTAAAAGACTCACAAAAAGTCTACTACTGGTCATTTAACTATACTTACTAAAACCTAGCTTTAAAGGATCACTTTGTAAATTGGAACTATAAACAAATGTAAAACCTTCTTCAAGGAAATCATGCATAAGAAATACAATTACTTTTAGTGTTGTAATTAGAGCACAAGAAGTTTGTTTGGTTAATTTAAAGTATTTATCAAATTTTATTTTGATCAAATTTCAGTACAATTTGCAATTTCTCTATAAAGTGTGGGTTTGTTATCACCTTTCAAAGCAACACTGCCGAGTTTGATTGGATGAATTAAGTTTCTGCTTTGAATTAAGTATGATAAATAACTTATAAAACAATGATAAAAATTGTGCTGCGTTATTTCTTTGAGAAAAATAACTCTAAATTACAGCTGCAGTTGTTTCGTCAAATATTTTCAATGTTGACAACTTGTTTGTTGTTTCCAAAATATGTGACTTGATAATTAATTTTTATTGCTTTTTCTTGCCTGTTTAATAATTGATCTCTTAATAAACTTTAAGAAATATATTCCCTGTAATGTAATCAGCAGTAACTTCAACAAGAAGAAAAAAACAAAAAAACGAGAATAACAAGTATGTTTTAAACACTCCTTTTCTAAACTAAATGATAAATTAATACTTTTCCATCTCCAGTATATGCTTTATTAAACTACAAAAATGCGTTAACAATCGTAGAATGGTTATCGATAACAACAGCTCTTATCTTGAAATCAGATTGCTGCATTGAGGTAATATACTGATCATTTCTTTTTTCAAACATAAACCAGTTATGTAAACTTTAGATGAGGATTTCAAAACATAAGAATAAATTTTTGAAGTCCTAAAACAAAAAACTTTTTTAAAAAGATTATTTTCTCAATCTTTATCAAATCGTTTACCACTTTGGCATTGGGCTGCTTTTTGGAAGTACATCTTATCCACAAGAAGCAAATAATCTCTTGATACCAAATTTTTGTCAATGATTTTTCTAATATATTATAATTTTTTAATTTGTAATTTTTACCACTGCGAAATCATTTAAATGAAGAAATATGATAAGCATTTATTTGGCAATGAAAAAAATTAGAAATTTATCAACAGCTATTGACTCCAAAACAGTTGGTATGCCTGATATTTCTTGCCTACTGTAAATAAATGGCCTGATTTGTTGCATTTTAATTACTGTATGTTTGAGACATGCAGCATAATAAAGTATTTACATTGGAAAACCTTGTTTTGCAGTGTAAATATTTTGAAGAAAAGTTTATGTTTTCTGCTTAACAATTGCAATTATATTAAATACAAAATTACAAACCTTTAAAATTATTTCCAATGGAGAATTGTGAGTAGTTTTAGCAATGTATAAGATTATTTTTAGTAGTAAGTTGTGTTAATATATCTAAAAGCCTATTTCAGTATTCTTTGTTATTGGAATAAACTGAAGCAGGCAATCAGTTAACAAAAACTCTACAATAACAAAAATGAAGTTTTTATACTTGAGCCGTAAAAAATCTGGCCTCTTAATTTTTTACGGAAAATGCAACAAATCAGGCCGTGTAATTCAAGTAGGCCATGGATTATTGTAATTATTTTTATTTCTGTCATTATATTTTTATTATAATCATTTTACTTTTATCATTGTATTGTTATTATTGTTACAACTACAACTTTTATTATTATCATTATTAGTATTTTTACTCCTTCAACTTTTAATGGTCGTTTTGTTACTGCTGTGGATGATTAGTATTACTATTTGCATTAATCAATATATTTATTAGCTTTTATTTGCAAGGTTTTTACTTAAGATTAGTATATATACTATTTGTAAACTTCCGTGAATGTGACAACTATTTCAGAATATATGAATTGATTGATTGAGACCTATTCTCAATAGCAGGAAAATAATTAGATAAAAATAAACAAAAAAAATCTAAAAATTTTTTTCTTAATAAAATAGTATTAAATTAAAAATAATTAAAAAAATAATTGCTTTATATAAACATGATTTATTTAAATTTAGATCCGAGAGATTCAAGAACAGAGCCTGCTGGTATGACCCGACCAAATATACCATCTTTTGATGTTGAAGATTCGTTTTCTTTAATCTTCAGATCGCTAATTAGCTAAAAATTAATAGTTATATTATTAAAATCCAAATTCTTTTAAATATTACTTATTAATTAAGATACATAAAACTCATTTCTTTAACAAAAAATACTGTACAAACAGGCCTCGTAAACGCGTATATAGGGGCCTGGGGCCAACGATATTCTAAAGTTATTTAGTTTAATAATTACAAACGATGTCTTTACTAATTTTTAATTAAAGTACAACTATTATCTAGTTTATAGATACAAAAAACGCTTCAAAAAAATGCTGTGTGACAAACTGTAATGGTAATTTCAAGAAAAGAAAGAAAAATAAGGAAAAAATTTTCCGGCTTCCTTATGACAAAGAAGAATATACTCGTTAAGTGAATGCTATACCACAAGACAATATACCTGTCCACATGGTGGCCACAAAATTTTAAAAGTTAAATTCCAGGACATTTCCAGGACATTTTGTTGCGTTTTCCAGGACATTTTATATCTTATTAAATGAATATTATCAATTATCTTTATGTTATACTTTTTCATATTGATTGAATTATAGAATAGAATATTATATTATTATATTATTACTACTCTCTTATTTAAAATTAAATTCAAACCATTTATATAAAAATTTTTTTTCGAATAAAAAATTTAATATTTCTTCAATATTATTAGTAATTTTTTTAACTTGACTCAGAAAAAAAAAGTTCTAGGACATTTCAGGACATTCCAGGACACGCGAAAACCCAGGACATTCCAGGACTGTGACCACCATGAGTCCAGATACTGTTGTTTACGAAAGACACTTGATGTTGTTTACGAAAGACATTGATTGAATGATCAGTAACTGGTGAAAAGTTACTGATCATTCAATCAACAGACTTTGAAGAAAGCTCTTCCATTGTCAAATTTATGCTTAAGATCAAGAACGATTTTTACTTTGGAATAAAACATAAAAATAGGAAAGATTATGAACTTCCGAGTATCTCTCTCCTAACATAGCAAACTTCAAAACTGGATTCTGCAATAAATAATACAGAGTTTTCAAACTCAGTTTTTTCAAAACTTAAAAATGAAATGTAAAAAAAGTGTTGGCTATTGATTGACGAAGTCTATATCAAATCATCTCTTACTTTGGAAAATCTTCGGAAAAGCAGTAAATAAAATGGCTTTAACAACTACTGTTTTAAGTTATATATTTGCTGGTTAGTTGGTAACTTTGGTCTATTAGTGTCACTTTATGCAGGACCTCAATATCTTTGCATAATTTTAGCAGTTTGTGAACTTGATTCTAAATTTCTGTTTGAACAAACTCAATTTGTATTAGAGTGCTGCAGGGATACCCGTTGCCATAATATGTGAAAAAAATCGTGTATATTAAGTACTATTTAAAATGTTTAAATGTGTTGATTCATGGTTAACCAAAGACAATATGTTTTTGTTATATGACATTTGCATCTACTTAAATCTGTTCATAATAACTGAATCGAAAAAAGCCCAAAGTTATATTATGAATATAATAGGGAAAATAAATATGCATGTTGGTCTAATATCTTAAGTTTGTTCAGACTTAAAAAAAATATTGTAAAATTGTCTAAACTCAATATTGCACCTAAACCTATCGAAAGTCAAAAGGTGTCTACTTGCCTACAAGTCTTCAGTGATAAAACTGTTACTGCTTTAAAATCTAACATTATTATAAAAGAAGCCGACTACACCATAATTTTTATTGAAATATTTGTGAAGTTCTAGAAAATTATCATTACAAAAGGACTGTATGCTGATATTTGATATAAAGATACAGATAGAGTAGTTATATCAACTTCAGAAGATGTTAGACTATCATTTTAACTTAGCCTTGCAACAATGGCAGAACAAATGACTAGTAAAGTAGGCAGCAGTCAATTTAATTTAACAAGAGACACAGGTGCAGCCTTATCTCATACGACTCGTGGTTTGGTAGCCATTACATAATTTTTGAAATTCTTTTGTGTATTTTATATTGGGAAAATTCACAGCTGACCCATTAGAAAAATTGTTTGGCACATTAAAAATTTTAAAAATTTTAAAAATCTGCAACAAGTCATTGAAAAAGTCTCCATATCGGTATAGACATTGATTTTTTTATCTGCAAAAAAAGGGCATAAGCCAGAAATGTGGATACTTTCTTAGCAGTAATGCTATTGATATATTTGACAATTTGCCTGAGCTAGAAAAGAGTGTGCAAATAGATACAAAAACAGGATTAGTAGCTGGATATATTGTGCAAATTAAAGAGCAAAAAGAAGCTAAATTTCATTATGAAAAATTTGGCTAATATTTTGCTAAAATTATTCGTGGAGATTTGAAAAAACCAAATGATGTTTGTTAGTGGACCATATTTTCTTATATTCTTATTATGAAATTGTTAATGTCTGCCAAAAGTCACTCTGCATTATTTTAATGTTAACATCATAGTTTTTTAACTTTAATATGGAAAAGAAACATTCTATTTTACTTTCAAACATTTATTTTTTAAATTATATTAATTTGTATGCACCAAGGTCATCTAGAGTCAAAACAAAAGATTTTGAAGCTTTCAAAGTAAACCTATTGTGTGTGTTTTTTTCTTTAAGACAACTCTTATGTTATTTATATTATGTGTTTTTTTTTGTGATTTTGGTAAAAACATTTAGCATTTTAATATATATCTATGCAATATTTTAAAAACATTGCTACAAGTTTAGTTGTTACTATATATATATATATATATATATATATATATATATATATATATATATATATATATATATATATATATATATATATTTTCAATTTATAGTTTTTTTGAAATTTCAGCATTAAAAAAATATACTATATAATTAATTGTGCGATTTTGTAAAATATTTTGCATCTTATAGATGAGGAATGTTTTTCTAAATTTTGTTTTTATAGACCAAGTTTTAGAGTTCAGAAATATAGTTTTTTGTCTTTGTAATGTTTTTTATCTTTGTAATAAGCTTGTGATGAATATGAATAGGTTTTAATTTATTAAAATAGATTAGCCATAGTTCACTCACGCTAAATGGAAACACTTTATTACAAGCAAATATTTATGTTACACTTAACTTTTTCTCAGTTGTTGTTATTTTCTATTGGCCCCCAGCCACAGGCTCCAATTTATGCGTTTACAAGGACTGTATAGATGGCCATGATGCTACACATTTCATTTTTAGAGTTTTTCATTTAGAACCATATATACTTCAACTTTATTTAAATTATTACTTCCAGAAGGTTGACATAACACTTTTTGATGCTTTATAATACTTACAACACTGTAAAATATGTTTAACCATTAAATATTAAATATTGCTAATGATATGTAGAGTGCAAAAAAATTCATAAAAATATGACGACTGACAACATAACTCAGCCGACACAGTACGTTAAGCTAACATCAAAACAACATCAGGTCAACCTTGTTCCCAAGTATGATCAATAAAGGAAGCTTCAACCAATAGAGGGAGAAACTTGATTACTTGAAAGTAAATAAAGTATATTTCTACTATTTTAAATCTTTTCTGTACACAGCACAATCTTTTTCTGTGTATTTGAGTTTTTTAAAAGTAATACCTGTTTGAACCTATCTATTGTGAAAACAAAGTTTTTGAAATTGAGAAACTTTATCACGAACATAAAATATCAAGGAGCATAAAGAATAAGTTTGGTACCATATCTTCCTAAAAATTACTACAATGTTTAATTAAATGAGAATTTGAGAACTTTAGGTTCTTTAAGAGCAATACAAAAAATTTTCTAAACCAGGTTCAATCAAAGTTAACAAAAAAATGTTTGCAATGTTATTAATCTTTCATTAAAAAACTAATTTAAGAAATAAGTGACTAGTTGGTACCAGTGATTATTTGTTTCCCATTAAGTTGCAATAAATAGAGGTCATTCACATTTCTAATCACATAAAAAAATGTATGGCAAGGAAAAAAGTTGCTGAAGTTGAGATTCAAAACTTTTAACGTCTACCAATAAAAAACTAAAAAAATGCAATAAGTGTGTTGATGATTTACTAAATCATTAACAAAAGGGTTTAAACTTAGGTTAAAGCATGTTGTGAACAAAAATTGCATAATTTTGAAAGGCATATAAAAAAACTTTGACAAGATTAATTTGACAAAAACCTTAAATTCAAAAATTAGTACTTTAAATTGATACTTTTTGGTTGAAATAACAATACTGACAGTGCTTTATATATAACACTAGTAATTACCTGCAAACACTCTGTCCTTCCCATATCTCCTCTAACTGCAAGCAATGCTAAAGCATGATCAGCTCTAAAATCTGGATACTTAGTTGCCAAACCCTACAGAAATTGAAAGTAAAAACTTTAAAATTACTAAAAACATTACTTAGCACACAATGTGTGATAGATAAACAACACATACTTATAAATACAAATACAAAGTTTACTAAAGCTTTATTTTTAGTTGTAATTATTCTATTTTTTTAGCTGATTAAAACTTAATTATCTTTAGCATTGGATTAAATTCAAGTAATATGGTCACCGACTAATATAATTGTGTGTTTGGTTTTTGAATTTTTTTACCTAGATTAAAATGTTTGTTGCAAAAACAAAACTTTACATTTTATTTGAAAATTCATTTTAAAGTTGTCACGTTTGTTAGGATTGTTGGTACAGAAACAACTTTGCTTTGTATTTATTTAGTCAGTCATCAATATGATTAAAAAAGTAGTTTATAGGTAATTGTTGTGGTAAACAATTCAACACAATGTTAAACTTTAACTGTTAAAGCTTGTTGTTTAGTGAAACATTTGCTTGTTATATAGACTTATGTGATCAACTTGATTGTATTATTTTGCTATTAACTCTGTTAAAATCAAATATCCAATAAATATTTATTAAAATGTCTTAATTTATTAAAAGCACACAATTAGCAAATTGTTACTTTTATTTTATAGAGTTGGGTTTTAGGCTATATGAAATGGTCTGCAAAATGAAGTGTAATTATTTATCCAGTCATTTAACTAAATAAATGGATATATTTTTGAAAATAATCAATAAATGATAGAATCGATATCAACTAACAAACTCAACCAACACTTTACAACTTCAATAAGTAAATCGATAACAACAAACTCAACTTTACAACTCAAAGATCATAATAAAACATTTAAAGAATAATTGACTTTTAGAAAAAGAAAAAAGTTGTACCTTTGTGAAAACTTAATTTAAACCTTCACATTTTTCTATTTCTAAGAAATTGTTTCAATTAAAAGAGTTATAGAGCTTTAATCAGACCATGGATCAACTGTTTTACATTGGAAATAAATCAGAATGGTTTTATAGCGATGGAATGCAAAAGATTCCTGCATGTAATATTTACATCATTGATGAGTCTGGCTACTCTGATCTGATTAAAATTTAATTAAAAAGAAAAAAAAAATATTGTGAAGAAACACAAGAAGTTAGGGATAGGGTTGTGACTTCTTCAGAAAAAGTTAAAATAATTACTGGTGAGTGTTGTGCTTTGATATATGACAGGTTTTACTATTTCCATATTAAAAAAATTTAGGAGATCTACTTTTCAAGGTTCCCTACACAACTTTTAGATATTTGTGGAACTATTTTTTTTTTTGAACCATAAAAACAAATAACACAAATTTTTGAATACTCAATAAAAAATGGAGACACATTGATTTTGTCCAGTCAGTTTTCTTCAGTTGGGTAAGACCACAATCAAAATAATTTCACTGAAGTTCCAGTTTCTAAATACTGAAGTGCTCAGGAACTGGAGTTTTTTGTGTAAAAAATCGATAGATGTTATAAGACAATTAAACACTTAAGTACTAATAAAAAAAAAACAAAAAAAAAACTAATTGGTCAAACAAAAAGTCAAGAAAGAGCCAATATGATGTATCCACACCTTGGTTAAGAAGCCTAAGGTGTCAAATTCTAGAAAACAAAGAGTAATGAAAGACTTTAACCTGAAGTTGAGGACTAAGGTTACAAATATAATAAATCAGTAATAAATCATATAATATAGTAACAAATCAGCGAAATACAAGGTATCTTAGCACTGATAAAGTTGAAGATTTCCAGATCACATCAAATATACCTTTAAAATAAAACACACAGCCTCGGTGAAGATCCTGAGTGTCATTGGAAGTGAAAGAAAGAGGTGTTCCAGTATTTGCTCCAAAAAGCCAAAAAATTGACTCAGAAGAATAATTTAAGCTTCTACAGACAAAAGTTATTTCTAGGATTTTCTTAAATCAATGTGGCTCCTTTCAATTTAGGACTTGAACCCTTTGGACTATTTAATGTAGATGGCTGTTAAGAAAAAAGCATGTAAGACCCACTATAACAGTGCCAAGGCTCTAAAGCTATCTTTAGAGGCTGGTAGCACATTCCAGCTATTGACATTATCAATGCCTATCAGTCATTCCAATATCGTTTTCAACAAGTGCAAAAAAATAAAAATTGAAATTTGAAAAAAGTATAAGATTGAGAAGATAGTAACTTCAAGAAATCTAGAACGTCAATGCTGATATATTTAGTGTGTTAAATAAGTATGGTGAACTTATTATTACTAATATTTCATTTGTTATTGGTAAAGAAATTTATTCATAAATTTTTTTTTGTATTGATTTATTTGACTCAAAATTTTATTTTTGACTTTCATTTTTACTGTAAAAAGTTTTATTACAGATTTTGATTTTATAAGCTAATTATTTTTTATTTTTTATAAGCTAATTAGTTTTTATTAATTATAAGCTAATTAGTTTTTATTTTTTATAAGCTAATTAGTTTTTATTAATTATAAGCTAATTATTTTTTATTTTTTATAAGCTAATTAGTTTTTATTAATTATAAGCTAATTAGTTTTTATTTTTTATAAGCTAATTAGTTTTTATTAATTATAAGCTAATTAGTTTTTATTTTTTATAAGCTAATTAGTTTTTATTAATTATAAGCTAATTAGTTTTTATTTTTTATAAGCTAATTAGTTTTTATTAATTATAAGCTAATTAGTTTTTATTTTTTATAAGCTAATTAGTTTTTATTAATTATAAGCTAATTAGTTTTTATTTTTTATAAGCTAATTAGTTTTTATTTTTTATAAGCTAATTAGTTTTTATTAATTATAAGCTAATTAGTTTTTATTTTTTATAAGTTAATTAGTTTTTATTTTTTATAAGCTAATTAGTTTTTATTGTATAGTTGTTATAAAAAGTAAAAAACTAACAGAAATCTCCAGAGACACGATATCTGTGCTTTTCAAACGTAGTACTTCAGCTATTAAATTAAGTATTGAACAAGGGGAATCTTGAGAAATTTCAACTTTTGAAATCCGACTTATAGTTTCAGATATTTTTTTGGCTTCTTCTTTTATTTGTGAAGCAGCATCTTTACGTTCATCAAGATTACGAAAAGTGATTCTCCTAATGTGTATATAAAAAAATAAATATACTTAAATGACAAAACCATTTAACGAATCATTAAATAACACAGTAAAAAAGGATACATTTTTATTACCTTGACAACACTGCTCGTACATACTCCAAAATAATTCTATCTTCTGCTTGTTTCATAATATATTGAAATGCTCTAAAAAATATTCATTAGTTTAATCAATGTGGTTCATAACTAGAGTAGAAAAAATGAACATTTTTTTATATCTGGCCTAAAGTATGTCTGAATAAACTATAAAATATGTTTGATATAAGCCTATAATAGCTCTAATATAACTATAAATGTCTGAGATATGGGTCTATAATAGCTCTGATATAACTATAAAATATGTTTGTGATATCATATTATATAAAAGTGAACATGTTAATGCTCATTGGAGAGTGTTTGTCACAATACTCTTGGCAGCCATTGCAACTGAGGTATATAAGTGAGAAAGTGAGAAAGAGTAGCAGCACTTTTTTTTATAAAAAAAGTCAACAAAAGTGTATGCTGATATCTAACTTACACAAATATCTAACATTCTTCAATTTATGTAATGTTAAAAACATACTAAAACATATATCAAGCTTTTTAGTATTACTTTCACTTGAAAATTGCATTGCCTTTTATGTCCTTAAGATTTGATTTGTACACTTAATTCTGTTTGGTAAAGTTTTTATTACTTTATATAGTTTTAAAATTTTCATAATCAATGAGTCAGCGTAGCCGAGTGGTTAGTTAGCAAGGTTCTAAGGTAGGAGGTCCAGGTTTGATTTCTACCATCAGCTTTTTTTTAATTTAATCTTTTATGATTTTCTAAAATACAAAGTAAAACGCTTTTAAAGAAAAAAGTTTGTTTCGAAAGAAAGTTGCTTTTTTTGCATTTTAAATAACAAATATTCTAAAAAAAAAGCAAGCTGATGATTTGAACTTGCCATGCGGCGATATTTTTTGAAACAGTAAGGGGGCCTAAAAAAAAGTTTTTATTAAAAACATAATTAAATATACTAAATTAACATTAAAAAAAAAAAAAAAAAAATTATATTTAAAATAAACAATTTCATAAAATTTATAATTTTTAAAAACAATAAATAGTTAAAATACATAAAATTAAGGTAATAAAGAAATTTAAATTTTTACAGCTATTTTATAATGCCCCTGTTAAACATTCTGAACTGAAATATTGGTAAAGCCAACTCAGACTCCTTTAACTGATAATGCACGGGGTATTATAGATGTACACGCTGTTAGTTGTTCGTATTTCCTTTTTTACTTTTATAAATTTCTGAAATATCTTTGAATCTTATATTATCATTATCATAAACGATACAATTATTGTTTATACTTTGATTTATAAATAGTATGTGTTTTTTTAACTTTTTAATCGGTTTTTAAAGTTACTAAAGATTAATTTTTTGATGCTTTACTTATCGAAACATGCTCTGTTTTAAAGGTGATTTGTTGAAATTCTGCCTTGACAGGCTGGTAGTTTTATAATATCTAAAGATGACCTTATTTTAAATAAGTTTTTTTTTAATTTAAATTGGTTTTGAATAATTTTATGTTAGATATTGAATTGTGTTTTATATGAATCTATTTATTTAGTACAGTGGTATTGTCTGGTGGCAATATTCAGGTTAGATTTTATAAAGTTCAATTTACTTTTAAAAAATGATTATGTAGATTTACTTTTTTACGTATATTTTATTATTATGTTTAAATATATAATAATTGTATATAATACAACGATATGGAACAAAATTACCAAGACCCGTATTTTACGGGTCTGACCAGCTAGTATGTCTATAATAGCTTCGATATAACTATAAAATATATCTGAGATATAGGTCAATAAAATTATGTCTGAGATACAGGTCTATATTAAGTCTGATGTAACTTCAAAAACACTATAAGTACAATTTTTTCATTACTAAGATCTCAAATATTAATAAACAGCAAAAATCACACTGAAAAAAAACAAACCCAGTAATTAAAGTTTAATAAAAGACTATACAAATAAATTTTTACAAATAAAATAAACTGTTATTTAATTATCAAATTTACTGAAAACTATTACAATTCTTTAAAACCATTAAAAAAAACATTTTTGTGTAATTATCAAGGAATTGATACAAAAATTTAAACATTTTTGTAAATTTTTTTGAAAATTTTGTTAAAAACAAAATACAACAACAACAAAATCATAAATAAAATCAATTTGTGAAAACATTTTCTATTTAATTTTCCATTTTCTATTTAAACTTCCATTTTGATTCTTTATAACTTAAGTTAACATTTCTGGTGGCCAACGTATGTCAATTTAGATAGCCAACTTATATTAGTATTTCAAACAGATATTTAAATATTATTATTTCAAACAGATATTTTATAAATAAAAACTACTTAAAATATAGTGTTAAAAAATGGTTTTAACTTTGTAAATTTTTATTTTAAAATTATACTTTTCCAATCATTAAACAACAGAAAACTAAGGTCACATTTTAAATTCTTTTACAAGAATTGATAATGGTCATAAACATCTTCTGGAACTTCCTCCCAGATGATGTTGTAAATGCGTCATCCTTGAGCAATTTTAAAAACAAACTAGACAATAATCTAAAAGAAGAAATAACAATTTATGATTAGTAAACTTGTATGACAGGTTGATGCCTATACAAATCTGACTTGTAAACCTTATAAAATGCTTTCCTTTTACTTTAACCATTAGTTTCATATACATGAAAATACTTCACTAAACTTCACAAAAATTCAACTTTCATTAAACCTTCTCAATCATAAATAGTTTTAAAATGTAAAAATTTTCATCTTTAGTTTATATATAAATAATATATTTCAAAAATCAAGTTTTTTTATTGTTTATTAGATTATAAATTTAACAGTTTATATCACGCACATGCAGTAAAGTGCACGTATATGAATTAAGAAATTTTTGTCATTTCTATAACAGTCAGGTTTCAGTAAAAATATGTTAATAGGGACTACTACCCTTTTAAAATGTGTTCCTATGATGGCAAGATTTGAAACAAAACAAACCTCCAGGAACACCCTAATAAGATACTTATTATTCAATTAGACCAGTCTTCTAACAAAACCTACATATAAAACCAAAATAATATATTTTGCATAACTTACAGGTGTTACGTGTAACGTATTTAACTTACAGGTGTTTAAGATGGACATAATCATTAGAATAATCTTCTAGGGTAGCTATCACTGTTGCTATAACAACAGGGGATCCTAGCCTAAACATTAAAAAGATTGAAACCTAATAAACAGTTAATAAATAAAAAATAAAAAAATTATCATAATTTATTAAAAACGTTATCATTAGTTTAATTATTAATGTAGAGTAAATAAAATTAATTTATTAGTAATTAAATTTTTTTACCATTTTCTTGTAAATAAATCTTGATAATACACTGCAACATCCACAAAAACACTGTCTAATAAAATATCACAAATTTCAAAAGAAAGAGTTTTATAAGCATTTATTGCTAAGTTAAAAGCAGCTAAACGAGTTTCACTGAAAGTTTCTTCTCCAAGCTCAGCACGTTGTTGATTCTTTTTAAAAAATATATAAAATAAACTCATTGTAATAATAAATAAAAATATTTAAAAAAAGACTCAATAAAAAAAAAAAAAACTAACCTTCATTTGTTCAGAAAACTCAGCAATTATGATGCAGTTATTACAAATTGATACCTAAAGAAATGGATTTTCTTTAGATCTAAACTAAACTTTTGCAAGTTTAGAACTTATGAGAATATTTTATAGGTATAGGTAAATATAGTTAGGCATGTATTTGTTTTAAAGTTATTGATTTTATAAAATATTAGTATTTTAAGAATACCAATGTACAAAAAAAGTCCCCTGACAACGCATGACCTCATTATGCAACTTCGAAATTAAAAAAATAAAAAACCCAGTATGTTTTGCTGATAATGCAACTAAAAGAATGAATTTTTTGCTGAAAAAAGTTAAATCAACATTTTAGATTATATATAATCTAAAATGTTGACATAAATATGGGATTCCTGATTATTGGCAATAAAACTGAATTCTGCATTTGAATTGTGACAAAGTGTGTGACAAAGAGTGTGGTTATGCAATTGTTTCCACCTCATCCTTGAGAATATGATTTATTTTTCCTTCAAAAGTTTTAAAACTCTGAATAGAATACATAAACGAATGCAAACAAAAAAAATTGCATTTCAAATTTTAAGGGTAAAATGTTTTCACCTGTAATGACAAAAAAGTTATTGCAAGAGTTAAAAAGCGAGAAAACAGTTGAAAAAAAGACCAATACACCAGGCTTTCAAGACCAAGAACAAGAATCCAAGCTTCAAGACCAAGAACAAGAATCCAAGCTTCAAGACCAACACAGTTAAATATGAGTCTTGAGACATTTCTAAACCAAGACCTGTATCATTAGTTAAAGTAGGTCCAAATACATTATTAATGTATCTTTTACGTCATATCTAAAAAAGAAAGGGCTTCATTAGAAGAGCTAGCCCAAAAGTGATAACAGTATTAAATACAAGGGCAGATTAAAAAAAGACCAAAATGTTGTTGAAGTGACTGTTCTCATATTGTTTTGCTTTATTATTTTTGATATTAAAAAATAAAATATAAATTTATTATTTTTACTACAATTTATTTGGAAAAAAAATTATTCCTATACTTTAATTAAATTGACTTAAGTCAATTTCAAAAATGTATTATTCGATTTTAGTCAACTTTATAAAATATATAAGTTGATTTAGTCAACAGCTGAATTATTCAATAGTCGTAACAACATTAATTAAATTTGTAGCAGATTTTAAGTAATAGAAGATTACAAATAATAGTAGATTACAAATACTATTAAATAGAGTAAAACAGGGTAAAATGAAATAGCGGGTAGAATTAAATAACTATACCAATGTTTATTCTTTTGTTCTTAATTATTGGATAATCATTTTAAAAATATTTTTAAATCATGTTGTAGAGAATACTTTTCTGAGTAAGATGATATCAAATTTTATTTTTGATTAAAAAAAATTTGTTATAAATTTTTAAGTTTTCATATGTGTAATAAGATTTTTTTTTTTTTATTTTGAAAAATGAACTTAAAACTCTCGGAAGTTAAATTTGATATTATTAAACTTAACAAGTTTTCTGGTATAACTTTTTTTGCTGATCAAGAAAAAAAGCTAGAAATAAAAAACATAAAGGAGAATTGTGGGGTTAAATGAAATAAGCTAATTATAAGTGAAGCAATAGCTCACTTCTTAAATGTGGCTTTTTTTAATTAAATCTCAAGTGATAAATAAATCTATTTTTTAAATCAAAATCTCTTTAATTTTTAAATAAAAAAAACCGCCTGCACAGAGATTGGTGTTTAAGTGGTACAGATGATGCCATATACACCATCTCCATCTGGAGGCAATTGCTACAATAGCTCACTAACTATATTCCCGCAATTAAGAAAATTCCAGGTAATTAGTTCAATCTAATTTTAGTTATGTAATTATATTTATCTAATTTTACATTCAAAAAAGATTACATCAATCTAAATATAGTTATCTAATTTAAGGTAATCATATTTTAGTCATAGATGGACATGTGACACATGTCACTTATCGGGTCGTACTTATTTGCATTGAAAACAATATCTTGTTAATTTGCTTACCAGCTCACTCGTCACATATTCTGCAGCCATTAGATGTTGGTTTTAATTGTCATTTCAAAAGAGTTTGGGGCAAATTACTTCAACAATTTTATGTAAAGACAAAGTTCAGCACTTATCAAGGGAACGTTTTAGTCACCTGCAAAGATTTTTTTTAGCTCTGATGAAGTTTTTACACATACCCAAATAGTCACTGGGTTTCAGAATACTGGCTTGTTTCCACTCAACATCAATTAAATCAATCAAATTGTTATTACATTTGAAAATTTTCAAATTTCTATTACATTTGAAACACTGTCATCTGAACCTGAGCCTTCATCATCTTAACAACCAAAATCTATGATAGTACCATCACCAATACTAGTACAAAGAACTATACTACCTCAGCCACTGTCCTCTGAATCTCCACCAACATCTAGCATCAGCATGTCACATAACATCAGCTCCTAAGTCACCTCAAAAGTCACCCTGTCTACAAACAACCTTCAATGTTGTAGTAACTCTAGCTATTCAAAAGGAAATTCAAAAAGAGGTTGAAAAACAACTGCAATCAGCCCAATCACTTGCAGCAGCTTTAAAACAAATGTTTCATATCCAACACATTGACAGACAAAAAAAAAAAGGAAAAAATGTAGATGTAAAAGGCGCTGAGTTTTATTGCACCAAAAAGTGCTGCACCACTGAAAACTCAACCCAACCTCTAGTAGCCCTAAACGACTCAACATTTATTTTATTTGATTAATTTTTTAATTGTTATTATTAATTGTTTTTTTAATTGTTATTATTAATTGTTATTATTGATTGCTTTTTTTTTTTATAAAGTATTGTTTTAATTACACATTATAAAAAAAAAAAAAAAGCAGAGAGATGCGTTATTAAAACTAAATATTTTTTGGCTGTTATCGCAAAAAATTAAAGATTCTTTGAAATTTTTTTTACAGAGTTCAGAAAGGAAAAACTTGCTATGTATATTTTGAAACATACATTTATTATAAATAGCAACAAAATAAATTTTAAAAGGTTATTATTAGAAATGAATTGATTCCAAAAAATACTGATTCCTATTCCAATTTCGATTCTCAATTGCCATTCCAATTCTTTACTGATTGCGATTCTGTTGTTATTTTTTATTATTTTAATTTAACTGATAGTGCTTATAGTTAATTTAATACTTACACAGACTTTAAAAATAAAAACATTGAAGTTAGTTATATGTACAGGTGAAACAGAGCTAATAACGCCGAGTCTCTAACGCTTTTCCTACTCCTCTTCATCAAAAACTTTTTTTTTCAAGAAATTAACCTCAAAAATATTTTTACAAAATAAGGGAAAGTGCCACTCCCCCTCCCTCCTACTTTAAAAACATGTCAGCCTTGTGAAAAAATAACAACTTAACTAATATCATATCAGGCCTGTAGCAAACTGGTGGGTAGCAGAGGCATTTGCCCCACCCCCAATAGTTTTTCAATTAATAATTTTAAAGAAATTGACTAAAAAAATGACTAAAAAAGATCCTTAAAACTATTTCGGGGTAGTACTGCCTGAAAACCCTGAACCCTGGTCCCCCCTCCAATAAAATTTTGGTTCCTACGGCCCTGCATATTAATAAATAACAAATAATATAAAAAATGTTTGTATAATCTTATTATTAATAAAAAACAAACAATATAGTCATAAGTAATGGATAGTGATCAGATGAACAGAATATTGCATTTTCAGCATTTCCATAAGTCACTACCATTAGTATTGATAGTTTAAAAACGACAGCTTTTTATTCAAAAACACAAGCATTTGCACTCGTTGCAGAGTTAACCGGCTTATTTTCCGGTCGCAGATAAGCCCTGCAGTACTAAATAACCGCTCCGAAAACACTGTACATAAGGCGTCATTAAATATTTCTGTACCATTTTGTTTCATAATAAGAAATTTGAATTTCCTCCAGAGACAAACATGTCTTAGTGACTTGTGAGAAATATAGTTAAATACTTTGCAATAATTAAAGTACAACAATAATGTAATAGAAGCACATACAATACTTATTACAGAATTTGTGTTGATTATATAATGACTAGACAGCACCTGGAGCAGGTGTGATTCGTTCTTAATTTTCAACTTGAATTTCAAGACCTTCATCTATGTTCAGTGCATTTAACTCACCGACCAATAAAGTAACAGTTTTCTCAGCCATCCACCTGTTCCTAAAAATCTTGTTTTTAAATCTGGGGTCTAGTAATGTTGCAAAGCATATATAGGTTTGTTCTCATAGTCTTCGTAACAACGATGCAAAGATTCACACAGAGATTCTTTGAAATTTCCGTAGTCCTTGATGCTATCAAGTGACATGTTAACTGCAATTTTTATTGGGATACCTTCTGACGTGGTTACTTTCGATGCACTTGCAGTAAGCGTGACATCTTCAAAAACTTTTAAAGCAGCAACGAGAGAAACTAAACTGTCCCATTCTTCGGTTGACAATTATATATTTTGTTGAGCAACTTTTGGGAAATGCGGCGTTACCAATAGAATCGCATCTTTTTGTTCAATTAAACGGTTTAGCATGTGGAAGGTGCTATTCCATCTAGTTGGCTCATCTTGAATGATACTGTGTTTAGGAAGTTTTTCTTGACAGTTTATGTAACTTCAATAATGATATTAAACACAAAAGTGAAATTAACGTAAATTAAACAAAAGAAAATCACAGCATAAATCAGCAAAGAGCGTATACTTTATCAAGAGAGTATTAACGGCAAAGAGTGTATATTTTATTTCAATTATCAAGGGAGTATTAATAGTTACTGGAAGAGAAAAGATGAAGATTGTAGAGCAAGATAACAATTGACAGATGACTGGAAAGATTGCAAATTATATAAATCAGGAAAGCAAGAGGAAGGAAGCCAATTCTAAAGAACTTTTTTTTTTTACTTTTTTTTCATTTTTAATTCACCTCCTCAGGCCGAGAAGGCCACTACAGACGAGGAGGCTACTTATTTTGCGGCTATAACCCTCTCTCAACTCTATAACTCCGAAACACAAACCTTGACAAACAAGGCCGCTGCACGGAGAAACTTTTGACTTGAGAAAGTTGACTAATGTTTGAACTGATGTTTGAGGAAAAAAACTAGACAAATAAGAGTTTTTGGAGCACTTAGGAACAGTAAAAGAAAAAGAATGAGACTTGAATGAATGACGAGTAACACAAGAGCGAATTTTAGTAGATAATACAAGAGACGCTAGCTCTTTAGAGCAGTGTCCATTAAAGCATTTGTAGAAAAGAGAAAGAGAAGCACAAAAAAGTTCTTTAGAATTCGCTTCCTTCCTCTTGCTTTCCTGATTTATATAATTTGCAATCTTTCCAGTCATCTGTCAATTAATATCTTGCTCTACAATCTTCATCTTTTCTCTTCCAGTAACTATTAATACTCCCTTGATAATTGAAATAAAGTATACACTCTTTGCCGTTAATACTCTCTTGATAATTGAAAAAAGTATACGCTCTTTGCTGATTTATGCTGTGATTTTCTTTTGTTTAATTTACGACGATGTGATAATGGTTGAGGGTTGACTACAAGAGCAGGTTCAACTATGTTTACAATGCGTTTTTGCACCTTGTCTAAAAGAGAAAGAGCATCATTAGAAGATCCACTCCAGAAATGGCAACAGTATTCAATACAAGGCTGGATTTGAGATTTATAGAGATAGAGAATAGAACTCGGAGTAAGTGTCGAGCTCGATAAAGAGATGCAACTACTTTTGCAATGAATTTGATATATGGTTTCCAAGAAAGATCAGAGGTAAAAGTTAATCCTAGAAGAAGAAGGGTAGATGACTCATCAAGTATATTACTGTTCATAAATATAGGAAGATCTAAATTACTGCAATAATAATTGGCTGAAAAAAATTTAGTTTTATCTAAATTAAAGTTTACCAGCCACTGTTAGCCCCATGCTGTTGCAGAAGTGAAACCTTTTTCAAGCTCAAATGCCTCCTCCAAGCAATCAGAGAGAGTTGGCTTCTTATCATGACAAGAATAAATGGTAGTATCATATAATATATATATATATATATATATATATATATATATATATATATATATATATATATATATATATATATATATATATATATATATATATATATACATATAAGTAGTAGTAGTAGTAGTAGTAGTAGTAGTAGTAGTAGTAGTAGTAGTAGTAGTAGTAGTAGTAGTAGTAGTAGTAGTAGTAGTAGTAGTAGTAATTAAATACACACAAGTAATAAAACAACACAACTCCAACTCAAGAGAGATAATAAGTAAATATTTATGACAGTCATTAATAATCTTTTTCATTAGCAACCTTATGGTTCTCTGTATTTAAAAAAAATATTAAAAGAAAAATCTACTTAAAATAGGTTGAAGACCCCTTTACAAAATGGTTGGAATTAAAACATTTACATCCATACAAAAAAATTAAATGCACAAATAAGATTCTTCTTTTTTTTGTCATTTAAAACAATTTTTATGCTTCGAAATAAATTTTTTAAATAACTTTTAATGTGATAACTAAACAAAATTATCCTAACAACAAATTATTTTGTTAAAGAAACTAAATCTAAATCTATTCAAATAGCATAATTTTTTTTTTTTTAACTTAATACCAGGTATATTTTTTATCTTTTTAAAGATAGATTTAATAGTAAAAGATTTAAGTAAATTTCTTGAATAATAATAAATCACTTAATTAATAATAGATAATTTTTTTTTTCCTTTTTAAAGATAGATTTAATACTAAAACTTTTTAGTAAATTTTTTTAATCATTTTAAAAATATTTTAAATAGGTCAAAAAAAACAAAAACTAAACTTAACTAAAACATCGTTTCGACTCCATGATTATAAAGCAATTATTGTCGGGGAAACAAGCAATAAATACATTTAAAACCAAATAGTTAATTTTAAAACTAATAATTAGATTTATATTTAATATTTAAATAATTTAAAGTTAATAATTTAAAAAAATTGTGTTTCCTCTAACTTAGTTCCTAAAAATTTTTTCCCTTACAGAACAATATTATAATCATTGGGCAGATACTAGCAAAACTTATTGGGCTGCTTAGGTTGATTATAAAACTACTTGCATCTGTCAGAGTATGAACAATATTGATTAAACAAGATTTTTTTTTTAATTTTAATTCACCTCAATAAGTCCGAGAAGGCCACTACACACGAAGAGGCTACTTAATTGTGGTTATATCTCTCTCTCAACTAAAAACTCAAAACGAACCTTGATGAACAATGCAGATGCGTTTCTACCAGGGACGTGTTAGGGATTTTTATTCAAGTAATTAATATAAGCAAAACTAAAAATAATCATTAAAATGTTTTCAACAATGTAAAACTCTTTATGTATAACCTTATAAAATTATGCATAAAATAAATTTAATCAAACATATTGTTACTAACAAAACATACCATGTAAGGTTCAAAGTATTTTACTGATGCTCTGTTTTCAAAATATTTATTTTTGAAATCAATGATGGCTTCTAAATTTATAAATATGTATAAGAATATAGTTCAAAGCTTGTATATATTAAATTTTATTCTGTAAAATATCTAAAATAACTCCATTCATTAAGCATTCATTAGTTTCTTCAATTGAAATAAATTAATTGTGATTTTATTTTGTAATATTTCTATTATAAAAAAATTAAATACATTGATTTTCTTTTTTGATTAAATATTAAATTTTCTTCTTTTATAATTTTTAATTTAAATTTGTAATAAAAATCATCATATTAATAATAATAACAATAGTAATGATAACAATATATATTATTATTAATAATAAAAATAATAACAACAAAAATAATAATCGAAATTTATAATTTTATAATAATAGCAATAATATTTATAATAATAATAAAAATAATGATCAAATTCTATAGATTTTAAAAGTTTCTGCAAAATCTTTTAAATTTTACAAAAAGAAAAATGAAAAATAAACAATATAATACTTTAAAAATTTTAAACTAAAAATCAAAACATTTTTTTACATACTTTTATAAATACCAGCAAAATCTTTGAGAGAAGATGCACATACATCAAGAATCTAAAAAAAATTTTTTTGATATATTAAGAATCTTATTAACTTAAAAATAAAGATAAATTTTTTAATTATTTTTCATGTGATTGTTTTTTATTATTTTTTTCTTATTTACAACAAAACTAGCAATAGAACTAATAAGACTATTGATTAATAAAAGAATTCTTTCATCTTCGCCTCATATATTCATTAACCAATCTTACTTTTGATTTTGATGAAACAGAATGAGAAGAGGATGAAATTCTGAATAAACGAGAAGAGAATGAAATTCTGAATAAAAATGAATTTAAAATGCCAAAACAATAACTGCTGTAAATAAATCTAGACAAATAATGAAACTATAATACCATGATAATAATGAATCCTAAAGATAATAATGAATCAGAAAAATGAACCGTGAATGTTAAATGACAAGAACTCTGGAATTGTAAATGATTAAGGATTATAATAAATTTAGAGTGATGATCAATATTGTAAAATTAAACTTAATGTATATATATATATATATATATATATATATATATATATACTTTTTACATATTAATAAATAATGTAAATGCAGCATTTAAAAACATAAAAGAAATTAATTTATAAATAGAACCCCATCATTACTACTATTTCAGGAATAGAAGAATATTTAACATAAAAACTACATTTACTTATTTTGATTCATCATAAAATAAATTCTTTAATGAGGAGCTGTTACTATGGATACACTTTAAAGGATATTTAAAAACGTTTATAATAATACAACAAAATTTTCTTAGAGTAATAAAATTCTAATTTACTAGATAAAAAATTATTCGTCAGTTGAAAAGAATATGGTTATAAGTTAAAATTAAGATATTAGAGAAAATTGTAAAATTAATTACCTGCACTCTATGATCTCCAATTATGTGGTGCAGTATATAATTAGAAACAATGAAAATGAATGATATTTACCTGGAGATCATGACTCAATCAAGACTTGATTTCTAACTTAAACGAAGATTTCAAGAATTTAGGAAGCATATTTATCAAGAGATAAAAGTCACATAACATCATATTAAACTTCAGAGGGAAAAACTTTTTAAAAAAATATCAAAAACTATTTGATAATGGCAAAACTGAACTTTAAAAAAAAAAAAACTTTATCTGGGTGAGTAAGTTATAAGTGTCACTTGAAGTTGGATCGAAAGAGGTATTACACTTCCACAATTAAAACAATGTAAAGGATACCTGTGCAAAGCATTAGCTTATAGGTTAGCTAAAAGCATTAGCTAAAACACATTTACCAAAATGTAAAAAGTAAATAAGCTATAAATGCACAGCGTATGTTGAATAACCCCGTAAATAGTGTTTATACCCAGTGAATAGCGTTACTCTAAAGAAAAATGTGGTAAAAGAACTAACCTTTAACTTTACATTCCTCTTGATAAAAGCTCCAACTTGAAGCTAAAAAAAAAACCAGCAGCTGAAAAAAAAATTAACAGAAATTTTTCTCTCTTTTTTTTTTGTTAAAAATAAAAAAAAACAATTAGTAACTTAAAAATCTTATAATTATAAAATTATAATTTGTCTAGCTTAAATAAAAAAAAAAGAAGAATAAGGTTTTGCTTGTAAAATAAGGCAATTATAATGTTTCCATTTAATTAATCCCAAACACTAAACCTGACCATTTAAAATACTTTTAAAATCAGGGCTGCACAAAATTAGCAACCAAGCTCCTTGACATTTTCAGCTGTTTTTTGTTTTAACTATAAATATTGTTTTAAAAAAAAAATATTTTGTCAATAAAATTTTATATATTCTGTTTAAAAATATTTTAAACAAAAATAAGGTCAGGTCAGGAAAAAAAATTCAGGTCAGGAGTATGGTCTTCATGATCATCCTGCTACTGGTAACATGTAACCCAGTACAACCTGTTCCATGTTCTGCTGCCTTGCAGGATTTGCTTTCTAAGCAAAAGCTGGAAGGAGTGTTCTTCCTGTCATCAGTACTATCTTATATCATGCCTATAGTAATTTTTTTTTTTTTCTACATATAGTTGGAGGTGCCTTAGTTACTGTATTAGCTCACCTGTAATCTACGTTATATGTATGTTTGTGTTCTGTCTGAACCTCTGGCGCGGTGTTCGCTCATCCGTAAGTTACTTTATGTTCTTTATGTATGTCTGTGTTCTGTCTGAACCTCTGGCGCGGTGTTCGCTCACCCGTAAGTTACTTTATGTTTATGTTTATGTTTTTTATGTTTTTTTATGTATGTTTGTGTTCTGTCTGAGCCTCTGGCGCGGTGTTCGCTCACCTGTAAGTTACTTTATGTTTTTTATGTATGTTTGTGTTCTGTATGAACCTCTGGCGCAGTGTTGACTCACCCGTAAGTTGATTTATGTTTGTTTGTGTTCTGTTTATACTCTAATGCAGCATGAGCTCAGTAACTAACTACTTACTCCAACTACAAAACCTACACTCACCTTAGACTCCTGTATTTTGTTAGATGCAGTGTTTTTCCAAAATGAAAAACATGCACTTCCAAAATATCATGCCTGGTTTTCTCAAAGTACTGTTGCGGGAAGTAACTCCTTTTAACTACTCCAGGTCAGGTCAGGATAATCGAGATCAATCTTGCTACTGGTATCACGTAACTCAGTACCACCTGTCACAAGCCCTGCTGCCTTGCAGAGTGTGCTCTTCTTAGGCAAAGGCTAGGAGAAATAAACTCCGACTAAAAATTCCCCTGCCTTGGGGCTATTGGTTGAGTAAAGGCTAGAGATGGTGTCTCGATAAAAACACTCATCTTGGACAGATGTTAATTGCATCCAGCTAAACATCCCCTGCCTTGGGGCTCTTGGTTGAGTAAAGGCTAGAGATGGTGTCTCAATAAAAACACTCATCTTGGGCAGATGTTACCTGCATCCAGCTAAACATCCCTTGCCTTGGGGCTCTTGGGCTCTTGGTTGAGTAAAGGCTAGAGATGGTGTCTCAATAAAAATACTCATCTTGGGCAGATGTTAACTGCATTCAGCTACTGCCTCCTAGGCAAAGACTTTAGGAGTAAGCAGAAAAATTCTGCTAACCAGCCTCGAACCCCTTCTTCATCTATTAGTAGATGTAACCTGTGTTACATTGTTTCCTGCCTAGGATGATGAATGCTGGATCTCCTTGACTCTACTCATAGAATTTTGCTTATGCCTCCTTGATAAAGGCTATGCAACTCTTCCTGTTATCTCCATATGAGGGTACAGCTCTAAAACTCAGTTTAATGGTTCTGAGGCCGGCTGGTAGTAAGGTTTCCCGAACTCTGTGGTAGCTCTCAGAGAGGCTGATTCCATTAACAGCTGCAAAATATCTGAGTATTAACAGTGCCATGTTGCGCATGGATGGTGTCCCTGTTAATGCTTTTGGTGTGCATTGTCAAGGCCACATAAGGAGCCCTATGTCACGGCTTAGGGTTAATTAACAGGACTGAGACAACTGCATAGCTCATTGATTAGGAGGCTGTGCTCTATCTATGAATGAGCCAAGTTCTCATTAAACCCAAGTCATGACCAAAGTAACCAAAAATTTAAAACCTAAAAAACCATCCCCACCACCTAAATATTTTAGTATATCTTTTACAAATATTCGCGGTCTACGAAGCAACTTTCCATCAGTTGAGTCTTACCTCCTGCAAAATTCACCAGACTTGCTTGCACTTAGTGAAACAAATTTAAATTCTGCAATTCCTTCTTCAGATGTCAGTGATGATGGGTACTATCCTTTGATTCGTAAAGACTCAAATAGTCACATGCTAGGTTTAGGGGTATACATACGCATTAATTCCCCTATTTGTCGTGAAATCAGGTTCGAATCCTTTGACCATTCTTTTATGTGCTTTCGCCTAGCACCTCTTCACTCTATCACCTTTCTCTTTGTTCTTTATTGTTCTCCTTCTTCCCATGATTGCACTCTCTTAGATGTTATCTCTGATCAAATTGACCATGCCCTCTCTCTTTACCCCTCTGCTAATATTGTTGATGTTGGTGATTTTAATCCCCATCAAACTGAATAGCTTGGCTCTAACACCACTAATCCTGCTGGCACTAAAGACTTTAACTTCTGCGTTTCTCAATCTCTTACTACGATAGTTAACTTTGTGACTTGTTTTCCTGACAACCCTAATCATTTACCTTCACTCCTTGACTTATGTCTGGTCTCTGACCCTAGCTTATGTTCAGTTTCTCCCTTTTCTCCCTTAGGTGGTTCTGACCATGCAATGATTTCTATAAATCTTTCTTCTCGTACTTCTTTTTTGGGCTCACCTTATCATCGCACCACCGACTACTACCCTAAAGCTGACTGGGATTCCTTTCGTGATTTTCTTCGTGATGGTCCTTGGGCTGATGTTTTTTCTCTCTCAGCTGCGCTTCCTACGTAACCTCCTGGATTCAGGCTGGAATGGAAACTTTTATTCCTTTGCGTCGGTTTCAAGTCAAGCCTCATTCTACTCCATGGTTTTCTCCTTCTTGTGCGGCTGCTATATCCAATCGTAATCATTTTTTTCATCTTTTTCAAAAGAACAACTCTCTTCAGAACAAACGGCTATTTATTATTGCAAGAAATCGATGTAAAAAGGTGCTTTCTGATGCTAAACTCTGTTATTCTCAGTTCACTAAATCTCGCATCTTATTGGAGAAGTTAGGCTCTAAAGACTTTTGGAAAATCTTCAACAGCATTATTAACAAGGGTAGATCTAACATTCCATCTCTCATTCATGAGAGATGGAATGTTAGATCTACCCTTGTTAATGAGGACTGATCTTATTACCTCTCCCAAGGATAAGGCAGAACTATTTGCAAAGAACTTTTCTTCTAATTCCACTCTTGAATCTTATGGACATTCTCTTCCTTCCATTCCAGTCAAACAGGTTGACCCATTGTTAGACATTCAAATCACTCCGGCTTCTGTTGCTAAAGTCATATCTTAATTAAACTCGTCTACAGCTTGTGGTCCAGACAACATTCCTGTCACAGTCTTGCAGAACTGTTCTCCAGAACTTTCTTCAATTCTCTCTAAATTATTTAACAAGTGTTTGACTGAGTCTTGTTTTCCTGCTTGTTGGAAAATGGCATCTGTGGTTCCAATCTTCAAAAACTCTGGAGAAAATTCTGACCCCTCCAATTATCGACCGATCAGTCTTCTTTCTGTTATTAGCAAGGTCTTTGAGTCTTTGATCAACAAATTTCTCACATATCATCTTGAGTCAAATAAACTACTGTCAGACAATCAATACGGTTTTCGATCCTCTCGCTCTACGGCCGACTTGCTAACTGCTGTAACTGAAAGATTTTATCGTGCATTAGATGGAGGCGGTGAGGCTAGGGCTATTGCTCTCGACATATCTAAAGCTTTCGACAAAGTTTGGCATGCTGGTCTTCTCCATAAGCTTGCTTCATATGGTGTTTCTGGGAAAGTTTTTGACATTATCAAATCATTTCTTTCTAACTGGTTTATTAAAGTCATCTTTGAAGGCCAACACTCTTCTTTATTTCCAGTAACTTCTGGGGTTCCCCAAGGTTCAATTCTGGGCACTGTTTTGTTTCTTATCTACATAAACGATCTTCCTGACAACCTTTCATCTAAAGTAGCTCTTTTTGCTGATGACTCAACTTTATACTCCTGTCTTGACAAAAAGTCTTCTCTTTTCGATCGCCTAGAACAAGCAGCTGATCTTGAATCCGAACTCACTTCAGTAATAGATTGGAGTTCACAATGGCTTGTGAATTTCAACTCTAAAAAAACCCAGTTGCTTACTGCAAACAACTACTGTAATATGGTCAACATTCCTATATTAATGAATGGCAATCCTCTTACTGAGTCCTCCTCTTTACGTCTTCTTGGATTATCGCTTACTACTGACCTTTCATGGAAACCATATATACAATCAATTGCTAAATTAGCTTCTGCTAAGGTTGCTTCTTTTTATCGTGCTCGCCATTTCCTTATTTTTGATTCCATTCTCTACCTCTACAAATCTCTTATTCGTCCCTGTATGGAATACTGTTGTCATATTTGAGCTGGTTCTTCTAACGATTCACTTTCTCTTCTTGACAAGGTCCAAAAGCGCATTGTAAATGTTGTTGGAACTGGACTATCTGCTAAGCTTGAATCTCTTTCCCATCGTCGTAAAGTTGCATCTCTTTCTCTTTTCTACAAATACTATCATGGTCACTGCTCAAAGGAGTTATCATCTCTAGTTCCATCAACTAAAATTCATTCTTGTTTTACTCGTCATTCAGCTAAGTCTCATTCGTTTACTGTATCTGTCTTTGCATGCTCTAAAAACTTTTATTCATCTAGTTTTTTTCCCCGCACTTCAATTCTTTGGAACTCTCTCCCATCTTCATGCTTTCCTGACTCATACAACCTTCAACGTTTTAAGTCTTCTGTCAACCGTTTCCTTATAACTCTGTTCTTTTTCTTTTTCCTAGAAACTCCCAACTTAATAGTGGTTGCTTGCAGCCTTGTTGGGAGTGAATGCAAATTAGAAAAAAAAAAAGGGTGTTTGAAAGTATCAACTAAAATTTATTACAACTTTAAAATTTATATTATATAGTGACTTACATTCTGATCAAGCATTTGAAAAAGAATAATAGGTAAAGAAGTTTGAAATGAACCATCTCCACTTGTTTCTGGTAGCTTATCTTGGTTCCAATCCTGTTTCAAAATATTAAAAAAATTAAAAATTCATTATTTAACATTAATAATATAATTTTAAAACTTATTCATTTTTATACCTATTCTGATTATATATATATATATATATATATATATATATATATATATATATATATATATATATATATATATATATATATATATATATATATATATATATATATATATATATATATATATACATATATATATATATATATATATATATATATATATATATATATATATATATATATATATATATATATATATATATATATATTAGTGCCGGTGTCGTACAAATTTATTTCCCCCATAAATTTATTTCCGAGTCGCCGATTGGTTAAAGAGGCCACCCGATATAACTAAACTACGCCATACAAACTAAACAACAACACCCGTAAATTTTCTTCCTATCCTGATTAGAAGTGAGTTTAAATTTACATTAGGTTTTAATAAATAAATTAATAACTTTCATGCCAAGTATGATATATTGTTTTTATATTTTTTCTTAAGCAATGCCTAAGATCAATGCAAAATCTCAAGAGCTACGTTTCGAAGAGATAAGACAATACGTATTAGAAGGAAAGTATGCAAATACTGTTTTGAACAGTGAAAAACGTGGGCTCAGAATAGCTGCAAGAAATTTTAAAGGAATAGGCAAGTGAATTTTAATTATTTGGTATCTGTAGTAGACCCGATCAAGACTAATACAAGTAATTTAGTAGTAAGGTTTTTATTATATCTAAAATATAATGGAACACAATATACATAATCTAAATATAATAACAATATTGCAATATCACAGTATCTAATAGTTTCGACTTAGTTTTAAATATTTTGTTTTATGTTTAGGCTTTTAACATATGTTTGAACTAAGTTTTAAAATTTGGTTAAACTTTTAGATGGACGTTTGTACTATATTCAAGATGAATCTCTACGACTTGTTTTGTATAGTCAAGAAGAAAGAAAAAGGGTTCTTAAAGAATGTCATAATGATGCTGGTGGGGCACACCAGAGAATAGTAAGAACTCAAAATAGAATTAAAAATTTGTACTATTGGATGTCAATTACATCTGATGTTGAAGCATGGGTTAAGTACTATTTGCTTTTTACGAAGGCTATATGTTTATTTTCTTAATAATATAAAAATAATAAACATGTAACTATCATTATTAATATAAAATTTAAATGCAATATTGCAATAATAATATACACTATAAATTGTATTATTCTAATTAAATAATATATAGTCTATTATAGATCAAGACATGTAAACAATGTCAATCATTTGAAAAAATAAAAACAATTGCGCCACAACTACACCCAATTCAGGTTACAGAAAGTTGGTCAGTTTTAGGAGTAGATCTAATTGGTCCATTACCGGAAACAGTGAATGGCAATAAATATGTTTAACAATAACAGATTTGTTTACAAAATGGATTGTTGCTAGAGTATTACCTGAAAAATCTGCTGCTGCTGTAGCTACTGCTTTAGTTAACACTTTTCATACTTATGGTCCACCAAAATAAGTAATTACAGATCAAGGAAGAGAATTTGTGAATGAGGTAAAGACTAAAAAAGTTTCTAAAACTTTTGTTTTCTTTGTGTTATTGAAAATTTATTTTATTAGTTTTTTTTATTATTTTTTATGTATAGCTTAACAATAAAATTTTTCAATTAATGGGTATTAAACATTCTGTGACATCAGCATACCGTCCTCAAAGTAATGGTCAAGATGAACGTACAAATCAAATTTTTAAACGTGCTTTAAGCAAGCATACTAATAATGAGATGAATGACTGGGATAGGTTTAGTAATCTATATTCTTATTTCATTTTCCTTATATATACACTATAATTTATTATTACAATAATTTTTTTTAATGACTTGTATTAGTTACACATCTGCAATTGCTTATGGACTGAACATATCATGCCAGAAATCTACAAAGATGACTCCGTTTTATCTAATGTATTTAAGACATCCTCCAGGTATTGAGATGATAAATGTTCTAAATGAGACTGATGATTCTTTAAATAGTAGTTTTCTTGAAAAAATATCTGACTCTACAGTAGAAAAGTTAGTTAATGATTGTGAGGCTGTTGAGTAAAAAGTTAGGGAAAATATAAAAATTGCTCAAGAAAAGCAGTGTAAGCAACATATGAAAAAAGTTGCAAAAAAGGGTATAAAGACATTTACATTTAAAATAAATGATCAAGTGATGAAGTTAAATGCAAGAAAACGAGATCGCAAAGGTGAGTCTTTATCTAAGGAGTGGATGGGACCATATACTCTAGCTGATTTAAACATAAAAGGTCGATGCACTTTAAAAAACCTTAATGGTGAAATTTTAAAAACAAAAGTAAACGTTTCTCAGCTTAAACCTTATTATCCATGTCAAGACATAGAAACTAATATTTAACATTTAGAAGCAACTCATTTAGATTTGTCATACAGTAGTTACCCTGCAACAAATACAGTCAAAAAATCTGAACCTGGTCAAATAACATCATCACAAAATCAATTTTATATTAAAAACATTGACTCTATTGATACTTATTCATCCAAAAATAGCATTACATTTAGTGTACCAATATCAGCATTTGAGAGTATATTGAATCAAAACATGTTAGGAGATATTGAAATTAATGCTGCTCAAGTAATATTAAAAAATCAATTTCCTGATATTCAAGGTATGCAAGACACCTTATTAGGAACAAATCTCATGTTCCGTATACAGTCACAGGAGATGCTACAAATTTTGCATGACGGATCTCTTCACTGGTTGTTGATTAGCACACTTGGTTGCAGCGATAGAGTCGTTAAAATTTATGACTCAATGAAGACAGAAATGCCAACTTTGCACGTACAAAAACAAATTGCTTCAGTTATATCATGTTCTAAAAATACAGTTATGTGTCAATAACAATCATGTCAGCAACAAGTTGGAGGAATTGACTGTAATTTGTTTGCAATTGCAATTGCAGTAGATATTTGTATGGGACAAAATGTTGCATCCATTTCGTACAATCAATCTGCAATGCACCAGCATTTACACAATTGCTTCAAAGCTAAGCATTTTACATCATTTCCAAGATCATATTTAGAAAGTACAGTTAATAAATGTGAAAGTTCTACAATTGTTAATGTTTGTTAATGTTCCTCTAATATTGGATTTGAAAAATTATTCAGTTTAATAGATGTGAAGCAGTCACAAACACATATTCAGATAAAGTTAATGCATGAAAATGTCTGTTGTGTATTATTTAATAGTTTACTTTTAGTAAAGCTTTGATTTATTTTAGTTGTTTTTATTTTAGTTCCAGTTTTCCTTTTTTTGTTAGTTGAATGAGTTATTTACGATAGGTTTTCTCAAAAGATTATGCTATTATTTTCTCTTTTTCTTTTATTTAGACATTCTAGTATATTTAATGAGAATCTACTATTTTATTTACTAGATTTTTGACTTAAATTGAAAAATTTTTTTTAACAGTTTATGCTTTAAACTTGAAACAATTTGTATTGAAGTTTAATTTAGTTACATTTTTGAAAAATTTGTTATGTTATTTTATCATGTCCTTTATTTTTTACATGAACCAATTTTAAAAAACTTCTTGTATTGTTTACGCTTTTCTTATCTTTTATTTTGTGTATTTTAGCTGTTTGAATTAACTATGTGCTAACTAATCCTCTAATGTTCATAATGGTAGTTTTTCATGCTATACACGAGCTGATGAGTAAGATTTTTTTTATTTGTTTTTATTTGTTTTTTCTGAATTTCTGATTCACATTTATGTCAAATATTTTACTGTCAGTTTCAGCTGGATTTCCTTCAGCTGGATCATCAAGTAGCTTCCTGATAATACTGCTGAAAATAAAATGACATTAAAAGTTCCAGTTTATTCTAATTTATATATATATATATATATATTATTCTAATTTATATATATATGTTTGTGTGTGTGTGTGTGCGTGTGTGTGTGTGTGTGCGTGTGTGTGTGTATTTAAATTAGTAAAAACACTTATCTAATTTTTAGATTTCTTCAACATAATGTTTCTCCATCAGTAGGTTCATCAGGATCATGGCTTCCTGATGAACCTACTGATGGAGAATACAATTTTAGCTACTAAATAAAAAATTTATATATGTGTGTAAATTTTGTTAGTGTATGCTACATTAGGAGTGCTTGATTTTCATAAAAAACAAAAATGTAATAAAATAGCTTCTTGAGGATCCTATAGATGGTGAGACTGTTCAAATCAATTTTTATTTATTATATATAGTAGTATAAAATAAGAAAATATTTTTTTAAATAATACAATATAATAATTTTCGAATATATCACTATATTATTATATTGTTATTGCAATAATAATTGCAGTTATGCAATTAGTAACAAAAATATAAAGGAAAGAATCCAGAAATGAAGGGCTTTTTTTTTTGTCAATAACAATACTTTTACAGTTTAACAATACTTTTAAGCCTAATAAACATTGGAAAGAATTTAGAATTGGAGATCTAACCTTAGGCAGCATTACAACTTAGATATGAGGTGCAAAGTCCTATGGCTTACCTTCTAGTTGGTGCACTTCGTTAAGAAAGTTAGACATTGTATGTCTAATTTACGAACAGAATAGCCAAGGCAAATTTCATATTTTATTATTAGTTATTTTACTAGAATCCATTTAATATATATATATATATATATATATATATATATATATATATATACATATATATATATATATATATATATATATATATATATATATATATATATATATATATATATATATATATATATATATATATATATATATATATATATATATATATATATATATATATATATATGTATATATAATTTATATAATAAACAAACACACATGTGTGTGTGTGTGTGTTTGTTTATTATATAAATAATAAGTATATAATACTTCTACAGTAACTTTTATCAAACAAAAGATGCAAGTTCAGAGAATTCTAGTTCAGAGAAATAGTATATACAGAATTGCCAGAAAAAGTATAGTGCTAAACAAATTTCTCAAGAAATAAATTTAACTCTTAAAAATGACATCTCAAGACAGACAATAAATATAAGATTAATTGATCGTAAACTATGCTTGTATACTGCTGCTAAAAAACCAATGCTTAAACGATCAGTTCGGCTCAAACGGCTTCAGTTTTGCAAAAAAAAAGTTAAGATGAGTGATAATGATATTTAAAAAAATAGTATTTAGCGATGAATCAAATCATACAAAACTTTAAAAGAGTTATATGATGGTTTATCCTTTGAATATTGCCGAAATCTTTTTGAATCTAATAAAAGAATATGTAGACTTTGAATAGATAACAAAGGCGGTCACATACCATATTAACTTGACTTACAGTTTAAAGTAAAAAATAACGAGTCTAAACTTATGATCAAGATATTCGTAGATATCTTTTTACATAATTTTGTTATTTTGAAAATAAAATACTTTTAACTGGCTTTTGTTTTTTTTCTTGTCTTTTATATATATTAAAAAGAATTTCATAAATAATAAAGCCTATTAAAAAAAAATTCAAGTAATAAAAATAAAGGCATTTTTTTAAATCACAAATCACTTAGAAAATGTTTATTTTTTTCTACAGTGGGTGGCCATTGAAATAGGGCCATTGAGTTTTCTACACATTTTTGTGAAATTTTATTTATCTCCGTGGCATGCTGTCAATGCATTTCTGTATCAATTTTTTTATGTGAGGATTTCGATGCCAACCTTCATTTAGTTTTTCAATATGCTGTGTTTTATTTGTCACCAGTTGTTTTGAAGAAACTTCCCGTTTTAATAGCTCCCACAGGTTTTCTATAGGATTAAGATCCGGGGAATTTCCTGGCCAATCCAGCAGTGGAATTTTTTTCTCTCCAAGAAACTTTTTAATGGATTTTGCCATATGGCATGGGGCAGAATCATGCATAAATATAAATTTGCCATCTGGAAACCTTTCCGAGACTTGAGGAATGAGCTTTTGCTCCAAAACTTCTTTGTATTGGCCCTGCCTTATTGTCCCTTGCATTATGTAAAGCCTTCCCGTACCCTTACCAAATATAACGGACCACATCATAATTGACAATGGATGTTTTACTGTCTCGATAATGCAGTCTGGATTAAATTTTTCACCCACCCTTCGTCGCACAAATGAGGCTTTGTCGTCCAAGATCTGAAACGTGGATTCATCAGAAAAGCACACCTGAAAACAAATGTTTCAAAAAATGTTAGTCTTTTATTAATCTAAAGAAAATCGAGAAATAAAGCAGAGCATGACATGTTTAAGAAATAAATACCTTTCTCCAATCATCTGTTGTCATATTGCGGTGTTTTATAGCCCATTTCAGTCTTTTATCCTTCATGGCATGCGTTAATTTTGGTTTTTTCGCAGGGCGGTAACACTTAAAGCCTAACTCATCTAAGCGTTTCCTGACTGTGCGATCACTAATATTAATTCTAGCATCTTTAATCAATGTTGTGATTATTTTTCTGGGTTTCTTTCTATTCTCCAAGCAAACATTCCTGATAATTCTCTCAGACCTTGGCATTGTAAGGCGTTTTCCTTTACAGTTTTTACGGAGTGTGGATATAGGGTTTTCGCCATTTTTTATTTTTGATGCTATTCTTTGGCTAGAAACGCCAATTCTTCTTGAAATTTCTTGCTGAGAATAGTTGGTGTACCTTAAAAGTGACATTATTTCACTTTTTTTACAAACATTCACATCTTTTTTTTTACCCATTGTCAAAAACTTTAAAAAATCTAAAAGACCAATAAAAACACTACAAAAATATGTAAAAGAAAATTAAAAAAGTTGAAATAATGTAAATTTTTGTCGTAATATGTCGTAAATAATTATGAAAAATTGTGAATTTTACGTTTGAAAGGTGAATTAATGCTGACAATATAACAAAAAACGTGATGGCCCTATTTCAATGGCCACCCACTGTAAATTTTTGATTACTATTGTATATTCAGTTGTTGTAGAATGTTCTGCAAATTTATTTCCACATCGGAAATAAATTTGTCGGGAAACAATTTTATGCGTAAGGCGCGTAATATTATTTCCGAAAATTATTTTTATTATTATTATTTTATTATATAGTAATATTATTTCCGAAACTTGCGCCACGGAAATAAATTTATGGGGGAAATAAATTTGTACGACACCGGTTAAGTCTACACTTGGTACGAAAAATTGCTTGATAAAGGATACGCATATTTTAAGGCGACAAAACTGCGTCGCCTTTAATTTTGCTGTGTATTTACATAACTTTTCCATTTTTTTCATGCTTTGAAAAAAACTGAAAATGTAAAACCTAGTTACCATGTACTTAAAGTATTTATAGTTGTTTTTATAGTTACATTTTGAATGGGAAAACAAAGCACTTAGTTTTAAAACCAGATATCTCAGAAGAAAAAGAAAAAAAAATAGCCATTAAGGCAACGTTTATGTTTATTATAATATCCGAGCACACAGATTGTATATTTTTAATTTTTTTTTGAAAACTAAATGGTTGCCTCAAGTAAAATTACTGTCTTTAAGATAAAATTTATCAATGAAGAATCAATAATATATTTTAAATATATAATTTGCTGTGCACATATACACATTATAAACTATCCTTAAAAGTAATACCGTGTGAGTAAAGTTATGACAGTAAAAGTATATTATGACAGTCGTCTTTATAGCACTTACATTTATAATGTTATATTTACCATAACTAATAACGTTGGTAACTTAAATACTAGTATTATTATATGATATAGCATAGCCTGACCTGCATCTATTAATAATGTACACTATGTAATAAATAATTTATAATAAAAGTATTGTTTATTGTTAATTTAAGAATAATAATAAAATGATATAAAAAGTTAATAGAAACAAATAATAATAAACAAAGAGGCTTTTATTCTTTTACGGTCTTAATAATCCTAATAATGATTAAGATTTTCAAAAAAAAAAAAAAAAGGACTTATGCATTATATATGTATGATCCATACATGCATTCATAAGCCCTTTTTTTTTTTTTGAACTCATATGAGTTATATAATATATAACTTATACACGTATAATACATGAATCATGTATATATGTACATATATGATTAATCATGTCATGATTAAACATATATGTTGTTTAATTGTGCATATAAAAGCATGTTTTATAAATCCAAGTGTTATATATGTGTGCTATATTTGCATGAACTATATATGCATGATTTTTTTTTGTGTTTAGTTCCCTTTTCCTGCAGTTTTTTTCTGAATTTCTTTCTGCTTTTTCATTTAATATATGACAAAAAGTATTAGTCTTTATGAAGTTTTTGAGTTCCCATTAAACTTTAGTGATAAAATTGGAGAAGGATCTTCTGCAAACATCTTTAAGTTGCCTTTAAAAAATAAGCAAACAGCAGTAAAAGTGATAAAGACACAGTTTTCGCAACGCAAAATTGTTTTTATTGCAACTAAACTCAGGCAGTTAAAACACAAAAACATTGTAAAGTTTAAAGGTTATTCCATAAGACCAACTGCCCTTATATTTGAGTTATGCTGTTTAGATATTTCCAATAATCAGATATCAAATTTGTCTTAACTAATTTCTCATTTAAATGAAGAAAACAATTTTTTTTTTCCCAGAGATTGAATTTTATCCATCAGTCATCAAATGGTATTATGTACTTACATGAATGTGGGATTATTCATAGAGACATTAAACCTTCTTATCTACTTGTTACTGGTACTTCAAAAGATATAACAATTAAAGTTAGTGATTTTGATGATTTTGTAGACATTAAAGAAACAATAGCTTTGACTATGACAAAACAAAATATAAATGGCATGACTTTAGCTTATACATCTTCTGAAATTACTAAATGTGAAGTTGAAGTTCCAAATGAAAAATCTGATGAATCTATGCACTTGCAATCACTGCATTTGAGATAATTAGTAATTTTTCATCAGCTTGGCATGGTATTATTCCTGTTCTAAAAGATATTCTTTTAATGAATGCTGTAGTATCTGGTAAACCAAATGTTAATCACCTGTTAACACTTTATGGTAAAGAAAATATAAATGTTCATAAATTTATATAAGTTTCATTCAACAAGGTTGGGGAGATAATCCTTCTTTGCGACCAACTATTTCTGTGGTATGTGTTTAGCCTTTTAATAATGGATTTTGTAATAGTGAGATTTTTTCAGTTATTTTAAAATTTACATTTTATAGGTATTTTTTTATTATTGAAAATGAAATAAACATGCAAGGTTTTATAAATATTATTTTATTATCAAAGGAGCATTAATATCTAGGGTTGTTTAAATATATAATGACTGTATGACTCTGCAAAATGAGTGCTTATTTTTTATTTTAGTATTTAAAATATTATATTTCATAGGATATCACGAGTGACAACTGCTTTGAAACTGAAGAAGATACAGAAGTATTTATGTTACTTTTATACTTTTTTTTGTCTTTTTTATCTTATTATGTTTGTTAAGAAATATTTTAAGCTTTATCTGAAACTTTTAGTCAATTATATAAAACTTCTTTAGCTTGTAGTAAAACTGTAAGTTTGTTTTATTTTCTGTTTGCATATTATTTAACTTTAGTTTTTATAATTTTTTTTTTAATATCTGGTGAATGCTTTTCATTTTTTTTAAGAGCGTTGATTTTGTTTTTTATGTTAGTATTTAAAATATTTATATTTCACAGGATATCACAAGTGATAACTGCTTTGGAACTGAAGAAGATACAGAAGTATTTATAAATTACTTTTATACTTTTTTTTTTCTCTTTTATTTTATTATGTTTGTTAAGAAATATTTTAACAGCTGCTTTCAAAGTATTTTTTCTTTTATGATAGTCAACAGTTTTTAGTTATGTTGGAGATTTTAATGGTCATAGATCAGTTTTAAACTTGTCTTTTGAGTAAGTTTATTTTTCATATATCACAGATATATTCAAATGTTTTTTATTTTTTTAACAAATGTTTACATTTTATTTTAAACCATTTTTGTTCATTTGAAATGTATCCAGCTTTATCTAAAACTTTCGGTCAATTATACAAAACTTCTTCAGTTCGTAGTGAAACTGTATGTTTGGTATATTTTCTGTTTGCATATTATTTAACTTTAGCTTTAAAAATTTCTTTTTTATATCTGGTGAATGCATTTAATTTTTTTTAAGAGTGTTGATTTTGTGGTTAATAAAGGTCTACCAAATCAGGTAAAACTATTTTGTGATCTTACATATAATGTTAAAATTTAAAATTTAGAATTTTAAAAATTTATCTATTTATTAAATGATCTAAAATATATACATATATATATTTATAAATCTAATACAACTAACTTAATATTAAAAACAGCTAAACAAAATTAAATACATTTCAAGATTTATTTATCATTCCACATTTTTATTTTTAATAAATCTTATCAGTCTGTAAATATTGTTGTACATTAAAAATGTTTGTGTTAAAAACCTGAATTGATGTTTTTGTTTTGAATTGTTGTGTTGTTGTAGTGCAGTATTCAGAGGTGTTGTGAAATAACAAGAATTAATGTAATCTTTTTAGATAGATGTCGAAAATGACTCTGCACTTTGTCTTGACTCAGATATTAGTATAATAGAGACAGATATTAGTTTCAACAATCAAACCAATCAAAAAATTTCTACTAATTTAGAAGCTGTAAGTAATATATTTTACTTTTATTCTATTTAACCTGATTTTTTTTACCAATCACAGTATTTTTTTTTAGAATACAAAACAAAATAAGAAATAGAAACCCTACAAATTTTGTATTTTTTGTAAAAAGTACTCGCCTTATTAAAAACGCCACATAAAAACAAAGCATAAAAATGAACCTGATGTTTTTAAAGCATTGTCTTTGCTTAAGGAGGAACAACGATTTGTTTTTCAAAAGCTAAAAAGACAAGGTATTTTTGAAATTAACCAGACAGAGGCTAGAAAAGAGAATCCACATTATGAAAGAGAACGCTCAGCTAAAGTTGAAAATGGTATAAGTTATTGCAGCAAATGCTTAATGTTTGCCTCTAGAAGATATTGGCATAGCCATGTCAAAAGGTGTCAAAAAAATTCTTGCCAAACAATTATTCTTATACCTGTAAGAGTCTTACAGGTTCCAGACAATGTAAATATTAGTGAAGCTTTTCGCACAAAAATTTTGGCAACATTTAAAACTGATAATATAGGACAGATTTGTTGCTCAGACCCTATGATACTGAGTATTGGGAGTACGTTTTTTAATAAAGAAAAGCGTAAGTTTGGAAAAGCTATTTAAAAGCTAAGCTATGTCAGAAACTCATTACATACTGATATGAGACGATTGGCGAACTTGTATGTTATATTTCTGCAACAAAAACGAGTAACAACAACTTTTAAAAATCTTCACGATATGTTCACTTGTGTTAATTTTTATGCCTTGAGAGAGGCAATAGAGATATATACTACATCCGATACTTCTACTTTAAAAGCAGGATTAAGGCAAAATTTATTTTATTTACTTAAACGCTCAGCAAAAGTATTAAAAGGTTTATTTCTGGCTCAATGTCAAGATATTCTTTCCAGTGAAATTGATAAATTTGTAAGCATTCCTGAAATGTAGGAAGACTACATATTTGGTGATGCTACCTATGAACTGAACAAAAATAAAACTATAAAATTGCGAAAACCATCACAGTTACCTGATGAAGAAGATATATATGTGTTTAGACAACATATTTTAAAAAGAATAAAATACCTTACAGACGAGTCTTATGATTTTTTTGATATATCAAGTTTTGTTGAGCTGCGAGACTGTGCATGTGCAAGATTGACTTTGTTAAATGGGCGAAGAGGTTTGGTTTTAAACCTTTTTTGTGAAAATTGTTTCAAACTTTTTATGCTTTAGACTCACTTTCCATTGTCACTGTCCATTAAAGTTATAGTTTTAGTTCGAATGTTTTATAAAAACTAATCTAATTTACTTTTTAGGAGGAGAGCCAGCTCGATTGCAAATTGATGAGTACAATGTTGCAGTTAACAATTCATGGATTGACAAACAAAGACTTTCTGAACTTGATGAAACGGATCAAAGATTAGTAAAACATCTCAAAATAACTTACATGTGTGGAAAAGGCAATAACCATTTGGTCCCAATGTCAGCGTTAATAAAACTGGCTGATCCTAATGTACGTAGTTCTGTTAATGTTTTAAAGAGTAACACTTTTTTATTTGCTGGGACAAAATTATCTGAAGGGCACACTTCAGGATGGCATGCAGTTTATAATATTATAAATAATCTTAAGTTAAAAAAGCCTAAAAATATAAAAGCAATTTCGAACCGTCATCGTGTTAGTACTCTTTTCTCAGCGCTAGATTTGCCAAAGAAAGACAAGGAGTTGTTTTACAAACACATGGGTCATTCAGCTGCTGTCAATGAAGGCACATATCAAGTTCCTCTTGCCTTAATGGAAATTGTTAAAGTTGGAAAACACATTCTAAACTTTGATTTGTGTAAGTAAAGTTCAAATTTTTCAATATTGTGGAATGTTTATATTGGTTTCAAAAGTTTTTTTTAAGTAAAGGTTTAAAGTATGAGTTTCTATTTTTAACTGAATTTAGCAAAAGTAGTTGCTAAAAACCAAACAAAAAAAATGAAGAAAAGAAAAGAAAAGTGGTCACTGTAGGTATGTCGCTTGAAAAAAATTTTTTTTTAGTGCTATTTCTATTGTTGCCAACATAAATGAATTTAGTTAGAAATCATTCATAATTCAGCTATTTGATTTAAAATCAATTTACTAAAGCTGTCTTTATCTACTCACCAGGCATAGTGAGTATCTTCACTATACCAGGTGAGTAGATATAATTCAAAATAGTTATTTTCTATTAGCAAAATACTGTTAATTATGTTTATCGAACACAAGTTAATTATGTTTATTGAACACATAAACAAAACTAGTTTAAATGAATATATTTACAGATCAAAAAACTCTCCAAAAATTCGGTAAAGAAAGTGGTATTGGATTGTCTCAAAAAACAGTTTTAACAAAATAGATAAAGAACAGTTTTAGTAAATTGATTTTGCAACTTTTTTTTACAATATTCACTTTAACTTTTAGCTAAAACCTATCCATTAAGAAAAATTTTTAGGCGCAAATATGCAGTGGGTTCTGAAGATAAAAATAAAAATGCAGTGGATTCGGAAACAAACATGGAATGTTCTTCTGACACCAACAAGGAATGTTCTTCTGACGAGTGTTTTGACCCTTTAAAAGAAATTAGTTCTGTATCAGACAACGAAGAATTGAAATCAGGTATATTTTAGATATTTACAACATAATTTTAGTTTGTTGTCATTTAAGTCAGTAATTCTGAAAGTAAAAGTTGGATGCTGTAGCTAAAAGTTGAACGATTCTTTCTTTTCAATGTCAGTTTATCAGTTTAATAGTATAATATAAGAAAATTGACCCAATGATATATAAAAAGAGTAGTAGATTATGACTTAAAATATAAATTTTATAGTAAGCAGACCTTATCATTGCTGGAATTCAAGAACTGAGAAACTATTACTTGAGAGGTTTTCTAAAGAGATTGAGCGTGACGCTATGCCTGGTGAGTAGACATAATTCAATATATTAATTTTCTATTTACAAAATACTGTTAATTAAGTTTATAAACACATGGTTACACGAAACTAGTTTTAATAATTATTTTTTTAGATCAAAAAACTTTCCGAAAATTTGTTAAAGAAAGTGGCATCGGATTGTCGTATAAAACAGTTCGAACTAAACTAACAAATGAACGTGTTAAAGTAAGACGACTTACTCAAAAACATCTAAATGAATTGAATTTGCAACAGTAGAATTTCATTAAATCAAATATAAGTAACTGTTAAAACTTATTTTACTGAGGAGATTTTTTTATAGTCAAATATTTTTTTATACAACCGCCTTGCTACTCGGTGTAGTTAAGGGAGTTTTAAAATATTATAGCATCTGAATGATTTTTTGTTGACTATTACATATTTCTTTTAAATGATCAGGTCTGCGAATTATAAAAGAAAAAAAAAATTAATATGATAAATTTTGCAGTATCATAAAATAAAAAATATTTGTTGGGAAAAAAACTAGACCTCAAATTCTATATATATATATTTTTTAATATTCTTAAAAACCCAATCGCTTGTCCAAATTTGAATAAGATTTTAAATAAATAGGTAAAATGAACATAGTTTAATAATATGATCTGTTCTGATTGCTTATTGGTGCTTTTTCTTAATTAAAAGCTCTTCCTTGGTCGGAATTCTAGTATTTTTTGTAAAAATTGATAGAAATATTGTATTTTGACAACTTTATATAGTTAATATTCATCAGGACCGATTAGAATTAAGATTTATAGTAATTTGAGGAATTTTTTTAAAAGATTTTAACTCATTTCATGTTAACCTTGATGAACGGAATTGATTTAAAGACTTCAAAATGGTATTCTTTAGATTTACTATTACAGGTAGTAGAAAAGGTTTTTAAATTATATAAAAAAGAGAAAAGTATCTTCAAATATTGAAAAAACTGAAGCAAAAAATATTATAACATCTAAGGCTTCTGTTTGGACTTAATATGCTTATAAAATCACGCTAGTTTTAAATAAAAGAATTCGAATAATTTGATAATCACCATAGCTACACCGAATACTCATAAATTAAAGTTTAAAGAAATTTTGATACTTAAACGTGTTTAAATTTTGTTCTTTTTTGCTTCTTAAAAAAGGCATAAGCGAGACTTGGCTAAATCAACATGACTTCCCCGTTCCTAATAATGAACAAAATAAGTATTTAAAAAACAGCAACAAAAAAAATGATGCATACAACATTGAAGCCTTTGAAATAAAACAAAATACAATAAAATATTGATTATATAAACTATGGCAAATCTAAAAACGATTGATTAATTATTTTAGCATTATTTATAATTTTTTTCCTTTTTAGCAATAAGTTCATAAAGGTGACATAGGGATTCAATTAAAGAAATTAAGCACACAAAAAAAAAAAATTAAAACCGACATGTCGCCTTTAATTTGTATTATTTAATACAAATTAAAGGCAACATGTCGCCTTTAATTTCTATTATTTAATACAAATTAAAGGCAACATGTCGCTTTTAATTTCTATTGATTAATACAAATTAAAGGCAACATGTCGCCTTTAATTTCTTTTTTTTGCCAAAACTATCAGCTATTTTGGCATATGCCGGAAATTTAATCAACTATTTTGGCATGTTTTAAGCATGTTTGAACATAATCTATTTAAACAATTATTGTATAAATAGATTGTGCAAGTTTAGTGTTTTAACATAAATAAAGCAGGCCAAAATAGTTGATTTTTTTTTGCAAAACAGTTAATACATAAATTTTTTTTTAAATAGTTGGCAATTTTAACAGAAACAATAACTGTCGCCTTTATAACTTTTTAACGGTAAAAAATTAAAAGCGACAGCCGTCTTTTAACTCAAAAATTATAGGCAACAGTTCAAATTTGTTTTAATATTTTAGTCCTCTAACATAGTAAAATTAAAAAGAAAAAATGATGCATACATTATATACAATATGCTTGTGTTATTTGATGTGATGTGATTTAAAATCAAAACTAAAATTTTTTGTAAGTTGCCCTTACACAGCATTTTACACAGCGTCGACCTTATGCGGCATCTAGCAGTATATATATATATATATATATATATATATATATATATATATATATATATATATATATATATATATATATATATATATATATATATATATATATATATATATATATATATATATATATATATCATAGATAAGTGTTAGACTTTATGAAAATCCCGGAAATTCCCGCAAAACTATTTTATTAAAAATTGATCATTTTAACTGACAACAAAAATTTTCGTAAACTTTTAAAATGGAATTTAGATTATTTTACTTTTTACAAAAAGGAATTTCTAATATTCAAAAAAATTAACTTGAATGGATTAAGAAAAGAAAAAAAAAAGAAAAAAAAGAAAATTGATCTCGTGAAAATTTTATTTATAGAAAACATATTTGTTTAAATGCAAAAGTTGTCATACTTAAAACTGCATGTAACAATATATATATTTTTTTTCAAATTAATAACAAAAAACATCAAGATATTTCTGGAAAATTAAAAAGTGAATTTCCAGAATTCCCGGAGAAAAGTGGTCTCCAATGGCGTGTCATCACTAAGTTACCATTGTCGCGATTTTAGATATTCTCCTGTGATTTAGAGCACTGTAAGCATTGTAATTCAATTGCTTCTTGAATCTTACATGTATAGTTATTAGGAGTAATAGAAATAATTTTTGGTTTACTAAAGTTAATTGAACCACCACAATGTTGGGCTTGTTCAACTATTCCTGATGTTTTTTCATGTTTATTAACACATGTGGAAATTTTTTTTTAACAATGTCACTTAAACAATATATATATATATTTATATATATATATATATATATATATATATATATATATATATATATATATATATATATATATATATATATATATATATATATATAATATATATATATATATATATATATATATATATATATATATACATATATATACATATATTTAGAATATATATTTAAAAATTAAAAAGATATTTTAAAATATAAAAAAAAAAATTTGAATTCAAAAAGTTGTTAAAAGTAAAAACAAGATTTTTAGAATTAATAACAAAAAATAATTCAAAAATCTAAACTATAATGACTAGGGATTCTTCTATGAAATAAAATTTCCTTTTTTTTTTTTGATAAGTGAAAACTTGTTTTAACTTAAAGTTATAAAACAACTTAAGTCTTAGTCTTTTTTTCTTTTTATTTAAAGGCTTGTATCTAAAATGGTATAATATATCTATTTTTTTTTAATTGTTTCTCTGTTTATAGGTGAAAGTTATTTGACTGAAACATAAGTATTTTATAAAAAAAACAAAACAAGTAAAGCAAAAGATTTAACTGCAAGGAAGATTCAGTGAAAAAACGGATTAAAAAGAAGTGCTACAGTCTGAGAAAGATTGCTAAGAAATATCACATTTCTGCAGCTTCATTTAATAATAAGTTAGAAAAGAAATTGGATCTTTGTCAGGATTTCTGAGAAGAAAGAACAAAGAACAGAAAGCGTAGCTGCATCAAATCAAAGTTTGCTGCTCACACCAAATGGACTCTGATCAAATTCTGTAAACCTAATTGTAGAGCAACAAGTCTCACTCGTCAGATAACAGAGTATGGGATGCTAGTCTCACCCAGTACATAAGCTGTGCAATGTTGGATTAAGTGCTAGACACCTTCTAAAGAAAGGCAAACTAACACCAGTTATGATGAAAAAAAGTATGATATGGGCAAATCAGTAAAAAGAATGGGCTTCTAACAACTGGACAAAGTTAATACCTGTTTCTATCTTATTTAGATAATAATGAGTACTATTTCCTTTTCATTGGAAGTATTTACTTGCAGTACAAATCTCATGCATGTATTGAATTAAGTTATTGGATGTCTTGTCATAATGCTAAATTACTTTTTTTATTGTTGTAATTGCATACTACATCATTTTCCGTGCTGTAAATGCAGCTCTTGAGCAATATATTCTTTACAATGTTTTTGATTGACACAGATGTGCTTCTATGATGAGAGCAAAATTAATATCAAGTAAGAGCCCTTACTGTTTGTTAGACATTGAAGAAACAAAGTTCTTCTCTGGCGTTTCCGCAACTGTCAAGCATCACACTTCAGTTATGGTTTGGGTAGCCATCTTTACTCAAGGTCCAGGCCGTTTGCACATTTTGAATGGGATCATGTGCCAGGAACAATACATTGAAATATTGCAGTCCAAGCTGCTACCCCAAATGGCTGGATGTTCCCTAACAACAATGGAATTTTCACCCAAGACATTCTTTGCCATACAGCAAAAAGGGTCACTGAGTTCCTGAAACAGGCAAACACCACTTTGTTTAACTTGCCAGGAAACTCACCTATTTAGAACTTTTGGCGTGAAATGAAACTCAAATTAGGCGTTGCTTGATTGAGTGCATAATTCAAGAATGGAATTACAATCAAGACACTTGCACCATGTGCATCCAGGGCCGTTTTTATCAATAGACTGACTAGGCTGCGTCCTAGGGTCCTGCATATATAGGGGCCCCAATATGTCAAAAATTTCAGAATTTTTTACTATGACTAAAATAAGTGACTTAATTTGAAAAAATTTTAGTTATAAAAAGGGCCCCAAAAACATAATTCATCCTAGGGCCCCCAGAAGTGTAAATCTGACCCTGTGTGCATCTTATACAGGGAATGCCCAAATGTGTGGCTTAAGTAATAAGCAGCAACGGTGGTTACAACAAGTATTGACTGTTGGATCTGCTGATAGTGCATGATCCAATTAGCTGCTGATAGTGCATGATCCAATGCTGTTTAGATACATAGTAATATAAACTGAACGTAGTTTCGTATATGTAGATTTTGTGTATTATTACTAAAAGCTTATTAAAATCTCAAAACATTCAAATACAATAATAGAAAATCTAAAATCATACAATTTTTGAATATTCTAGCTAAAGAAACACATGCTGAATGCTAAATTTTGTGTTTTTAAATTTTGTGTTTTCTTAAATGTCTAAAATGTAAAGATTTTGTAAACTTACAATTTGATTCATCTAAAAAGCCTTAATTTGATTCATCTAAAAACCTTGGTATTGGACTAAAAAAGCAAGCCTTGGTATTGGACTAAAAAAGCCTTGGTATTGGACTAAAAAAGCCTAGGACTAAAAAAGCCTAGGTATTGGACTAAAAAAGCAAGCCAAGGTGTTGGACTTTGAAACTTGTTGCAATTGTTGTTAATGAGAAACAGTTTATTTATTTATCTACTACTATTGCTAAAAATAACTCTAATACAAAACAAAATAATCTAGTTAAACTTGTGTTTGACCACTTGACGAAAATCCTAATGTTGTAGAATTTTCAAATTGAGTAAAAATTGCCATTAGTTATGTATGTGCATCAAAAGGTTCATGGTACAAATTCCAATCTTCGAAATTTTAAAATAATTAAAATAAAAAATTTTTTTTTTAGCTTTAAATAGTATATTATACAATATGAGGAAAAAAAAAAACATTTGTAAAAGTTGAATACAGGTTTTTTTTAATTACTGTACTACCACCTTAAAATAGTTTCAAGTTTGCTGAATCTGATATGTCTTATCCATAATTATTTTTAATCTTTTATTTTTTTAACAATTTATTAATAATGTGAATGAAAAGCATATATAAAATCACTTAAATTGAGTATATATTTTTTATACCTTTTAATTTTGTTTAAAAAAATTAACAAAAACAATTAAGTTACTTAACTGTTAATTTCTAATTTGATTAATTTGTAAAAAGCTGGGATAGATTGGCTGATCAAACTTCAATAACTCCTCAAGTAAACGCCAAAAAAAAATTTGGTTTGTAAAATTGATATACATCTTATCTTTGAGAAAAAATAATTTTTTTTTCTATCAGTCAGATTTTTTTTATAGCTATAATTGTCAATGCCTTTTTTTATTGTCATTTTTAAATACATTTTATGAATCCTAGAATAAACTGCATTGCATTGCTTCGAGAGATACAAAACTTAAATTTTCGGACTTAGCAGGTTTTAAGCTCTTTTGGTACCAAGTTTCCAAATTGCAGCATTACTAAAAGCACCATATAAAGGTAATAATAAACAGAAACATTTTTGGCATTTAAACCCTTCATTTTTTAGTCAAAATCAAATGAACGGATAAGAATTTTATAAAAAAAAAACGGATAAGAATTTTATAAAAAAAATTTACAGTCTTTCCTAAGTTTTTTCTCAAAACATTTGTGCCAAATTTCAGAAAATTTGGTGATTATGGTGCAGATTTGCGTTTTTTGAAAATTTTTTACTTGTATTTGTAAAAAAAGCTTCTTGTTAATGTTATAAAATATTTTAAATATGTCTGTCCTTTTTCCAGCATAGCTAATTTGTTATTAAACCATAAAGAACTTTTTTAACTTTAAATTATTTGTTTTGGAATGAGACTGTTTTTTTGGTTGATTAATGAATCATGAAATAAATTCTGAGTCAGAGTTGACTTATTGTACAGTCTACTAAACCAATCAACTGATTTCATTTTGAAATTGAATTGATCATAGTTTCCATGAAAGTATTGATGAATGATATATTTTTTTATAGTTGATGGAAAAAGATAATAACTGATGATGACTGTTCCCAATAGGTTGCTTGTGATCTATATCAGTAATCATGTTGCAACCTGAAGACATAATGAAATCAATTAATATTGGTAGCTGATTGTAGCTGTGATGATTTAAATCGCAAAATGTCAGAGGTGTATGCTCATGGTCATCCGGTGGAATGGGACAACTTGTTTTTTCAAAGGGCAACTGATATTTTAAAAAAATACATGTCAACAGCCCGGCAGGATGACCAGGCAGTTTTTACTTACAAAAGAAAGTTTAGGAAAGTTTAAGTAAAAAGAAAGATTCTATTTAAAAGAAATCTTTGAAAAGCATTTAAAGTAGTATAGACTTTGTTTAATAATAAATACACTTAAGTGTGTTATGTAATTTTATTAAACGTAATAAAAAGAAGTGATTTAATATTTCTAGGTGCAACTGAATTGTTTTTTTTAACGATGTTCTAGCATTTTGAAGCAATTTTTTTCTCAATTTAAAATGAATTTTAAAATGATTTTTTTTTTTCATTCGAAATGCTAATGTATCAATTTTTTTAAACATTATAGTCGCATTTTAAACATGTGAATCGACAGTTGAATCATTAATAACACTGAATCTCTTTAGTTTTTCATATATAAAAAAAAATTATTTCAACTTTGTCAAACAAAATTGTCAAACGTAATAAAAATTGTCAAACGTAATAAAATTGTCAAACGTAATAAAAAACATTGTTAATATGCACAGGAAAAAAAACATTATTTGAATGAATTTAATGATGCACAAAAATTTAAAATTAAATTAAAATTATTAAAAAATTATCTTAAAACCATGGAAATTCTGAAAATCTTAGGGATCGACCATAAATTACCCAACGCAAAAACTTATTTTAAAAAACTTCATTTAAGCAGCAATTTTCATTAAACTTAATGATTTTAATTTTTTTTTAAACTTAATAAGCTATTTCAATTTTTAAAACTTAAAGCTCTGCGAGGGAAAACTTCTGATTTTTTTTTGTTCATTAGAGTTGCGTAATTTACAAACGATTCCTTATTTTAATGATTAAAATAAAAACATGTTTTAAACATTCAACTTAATTCTTTTAAATTTAATTTTACAACAAATTGATTTGCAATCGCTAAAAATTTTTGAGAGTAAGGTGGCAATGAGAATATTTCATATATAAATCAAGACTGCACAATTACATGTATCTGATTCTATATTGGTAAACAGAACAAAATTATTGAGCTCAAATCCGAAGATCCAAAGATCGTAATTAAGGCAACACTCAGAATTTGGAAAAAGGAGGTAAGCAGTTTATTGCCAACCTCAAACTGCAAAAAAAAAATTGACACAAAGGGGTTACCATAAAACTTAAAAAACGAGGTTGGCAATTTTTTCAAATAATTTTAGGTTGGAAGTTAGATTAGCATAGCAGAATGCTGACCCTAATTTCGAGGGCTGATTTAAAGGTTGATGTTTTTTGGTAAGATTTCTGTAAGACAAATAATATCAGGGGGAAAAGATTAAATTAGGCTTGATAATTCTGGGTATTTATGTAAGAACAGGTCCATGTTAGAGTAAAAGCAATAGATTTGTTAGAGAGTGTTATTCTAGAGCTTGGTTACTGAGATATCGATCCACTTGAATCAATTTTGTTTTTTCTTATTTCTTTTTTTATTGATAAGTTTTACAGTGAGCCCACAATTCAAATAAATGATTCATTTTCAGTATCTTTTGATATCATACTTTTCCGAAGTCTAAATTTATTTAAATGTGCACATTCTTTTTTTTTTGATAGATCTTTTTTTAATGAATATATATTTAAGAAAAAAGATGAATTTTCAGAAATATAATTAAAGAAAACATTTAATGGCAAGAGGACTCAAATGGAGAAAGAAGGAAGGTATGCATCGATAGTGCAGTGAAAGTGTATTAAAAATAATAACAAATATTATAACAAATATTATAAGAAATATTTAAAATATTGTTTTTAATGCAGAAAAAAAAAAAAGAAGAGCAAAAACTTACACCTTAACTTTTTAAAACAAAGTTAGTCTCTTTACGAAAATTAGTAAAAAAATCATTTTTTATTTTAAAGTATTAAACATTATATATAAATACTTTTTTATTAACATATAATTATGTGCTTTTTATAATAAATGTAAAAATTAAAAATAAGAAAAAAACAAATAAATAAAAGCAATAATAAAGACTTAAATAATTTTTCTTTTTTTCTATATATGCAATTATGTTTACTAGCGTGCGTTTATATAAAAACTTGCTATTTTTGAATTGGTAAAAAAAAATAATATTAAATTGGTGTATTTATTAAACAATCATTAAAAGTAACTTTTTATTTTCCCTTTTGTTAAGATTACTTTTAAATAAAGTTTTATATATATATATATATATATATATATATATATATATATATATATATATATATATATATATATATATATATATATATATTTATATATATATATATATATATATATATATATATATATATATATATATATATATATATATATATATATATACATATATATATATATAAATATATATATATATATATATATATATATATATATACATATATATATATACATATATATATATATATATATATATATATATATATATATATATATATATATATATATATATATATATATATATATATATATATATATATATATATATATATATATATATTCTTATATATCCATCCTGGGACCTGATGTTTGCCTTATTTTTAAGCTTGATTAGTATTGAAATAAAATGATTTGCAGAATGTATAAGTAAAATTGTACCTGGCTTTCTGAAAGACACATTTTTTCTAAACAACTTTTAATGTTTGCTGCAGTAGTCTTGACATATCTAATTAATTAAGAAATAAATAAAAATAAATTAAGAAATAAATTAAGAAATAAAATATACACTTGTAAAAAATTCTGGGATTTTTCTAGTTTTTATTAAATAAACTGAACTTACAATTCAGTCAAACTGTCAATAACACCTTTACTTAATAGATCTTCAAGTCTGTACTCTTCATTTTCCTTAGTTGTATTTAACTTTAATTCATTAACATAATCTTTTAACTCTTCATGACCTAGCAGCTCTGGTCCACTAAAAAAATTCAACAGTTGTTTAAAAATAAGAAAATAAATACACGACAAGTAAACAAACAATAAATATGGATGTATGGTGGTATCTCTCTATTTGATTTTTCTAAAAACTATACAAATGTTTGAACTTCGAAAACGCTTGTATTTGAATAAAACTTTTAAATTTGCGTGTGTCATTGACTAAAACTTTTAAATTTGCATGTAAAATTGTTAAAAATAATTAAATCATTTTTAGATTTTTAAATTATTTTTGCATCTTTATTTTTTACTAGTATTTTTTTCATTTTTCTGATTTAAAAGGTTCAAAAAATACTTAACTAACACTAACCTTAAAAAAACCTAACCCTAACTGAACTTTATATTTTCATACTAAAAACATACAAATGTTTAATCATCTTATAATTCTAATCATAAGTTTAATCATCTTATAATTCTACAGATGTTTATCACTATTATGTCATCAAATGTTATCACTATTATGTCATCAAATGTTATCACTATTATGTCATCAAATTATACTATTATTTTATAAATGTATAAATCACTATTATGTAATAAAATGTTATCACCACCATTATGTTATCAAAAGTACAACATTATTCATTATAACAATTACCCCTTTTTTTCCTCTGAAATATTTTATACAGAATATTACCACTTTATAAACAGCATTTTTTCATTTAAAAAAATATTTTACTTTAAAAATAAACTTGTATATAAATACAGTTGTAACAGTATCATGTTATATCCCAGCATTCATCTGTATCCAAGAAAAAACCAAATGATACTTATTGTTAGTTAATTAAACAAAATTAAAAATAGTTTTTCCAGATAAAAAATAATTAAAAAAGTGAAAACATTTAAGTCATCAAAATTTATTTAATTTCATAAATATTCAATTTTATAATTACAATTATGGACACATAAGGAACTTTATTATTACACAAAAATTATGGTCTTGTAAACATTATAATCAACTGCAGCAAAAAAAAAACTTACTAATATTCTGCAATCCATTGAAGCAGTGTAACACATTCATTAGGTCTTGAAGGGTTTTGATTCAATGCAAATCCTTCTAGCTGAAAGGCAAATTCATGGAATATAATGCAAACCAAGTTCAAAAGAAAAAATCAATATAACTCAAACATTCTGTTTTAAAAAAATTTGATAACAAAACACTTATCAGTATTAACACTGTTAAAATACCTGCTCAGAATTTGATTCACCCTAGGGCACCTATGAAGGTAAATCCAAACCTGGATATAATGTAATAAAACTTCTAAGTACACTTAGGATTTTTATTACACTAAAATATAAGTTGATAGAGAAGTGGTGGCATAAACGCATATGGAGGCACAACCATTTTTTTACATTTCCCTTTGAAAAATGTTATCTAATATAGCAAAAACAATACCGTGCATAGGTAAAATAGTTTCCTTCATTACACATATGTCGAAAGAAAGTGCCTGTTGCGTTTCTGAGTGCCTGTTGCGTTTCTGTTGTACATGTTTATTTTGATAAAAATATCATATTTACATCATATTTTTCGAGATCTTTCTTTTGTGGAATAAGCAATATTTGATTTTAGTGTTAAAGATATGTGTTATCAGCGTTATTTCATCAAGTGAAAACCATTTTTGATATCAACATAACCTAATTAGCAAGCTATGAAACTACATTCTTTCTAAAAACTGTCCACTGGGGCAGAACTGCATTGACGCACAGGAGATACAACCACAGACTTATTTATCAAAGTTACTTGATTACAAAGATAATTACAAATAACAATAATTGCAATCGTCACACATAAATGCGTTTATATAAAAACTTGAATAGGAATAATTTTGTTTTGAGATGTTGAATATTAGATTTCGTATTTTTTTAATTTTTATAAATGAGTTTTTGATTAAAAAATAAAGATAAGAGTGTAAATCGATATCTTGTTATATTTATGTAAATCTGCTGAGTATTATATTATTACATATGTAGGTATAATTGTGCATTTCTTAATTTTAAAATTAAAGAAAATGTACCACAAAAAGTGTACCCCTAACAATTTTTGTGAGGGTGTGGTCGTGCCTCACAATGGGGGCAAAAGTGGTTTTTTCTTTAAGTGTAACTTTTGTGTAATAACATTCTCAAAAACCGTTTTAATTTTTTCTTAATTGCAGTAATTTAAAGCTTAATAATGTGGTTATTGAAATGTTAAAAAAACACATTTTGCTTTTATATTCATATAACATTATTTCAAATGTTAGGGAGGGCGGTTATGCGTGAGACTAATTCAACTAGCAGTTAAAGGCTTTGAGTGATGAGATGCCAATTTATTAACTAATAAAGGTTTGAATTTCAGTTAAATAAACTGAAAAAAATAAACTCCGAAATTTGAGAAAAAAGACAAGCAGAATTATTAATTCTTTTACTGTAATCTTTTCCAGTTCAACACTATATTTAAAATTTTCTAAAAAAATGAGGTGGGGGAGGGAAGGAGTAGGGTTAGGGAGCATATGCCCCTGGCATCGTCGGCCCTGACCATAGTTATTAAACTATCTGTAAAGTTATTGTCTACAATATTTACAAATTCTAATTTTGAACACTGATTTAGAAGAAACTACTCATCAGAGTAATACTTTTTTTAAAAAATGGAAAAATCAATTTAGTAAGTTTATGTAAATGTAAATTGATATTTATGAAATATCGATTCGTAAGTTTATGTAAATGTAAATTGATATTTATGAAATATCGATTAGTAAGTTTATGTAAATGTAAATTGATATTTATGAAATATCGATTAGTAAGTTTATGTAAATGTAAATTGATATTTATGAAATATCGATTAGTAAGTTTATGTAAATGTAAATTGATATTTATGAAATATCGATTAGTAAGTTTATGTCAATGTAAATTGATATTTATGAAATATCGATTAGTAAGTTTATGTAAATGTAAATTGATATTTATGAAATATCGATTAGTAAGTTTATGTAAATGTAAATTGATATTTATGAAATATCGATTAGTAAGTTTATGTAAATGTAAATTGATATTTATGAAATATCGATTAGTAAGTTTATGTAAATGTAAATTGATATTTATGAAATATCGATTAGTAAGTTTATGTAAATGTAAATTGATATTTATGAAATATCGATTAGTAAGTTTATGTAAATGTAAATTGATATTTATGAAATATCGATTAGTAAGTTTATGTAAATGTAAATTGATATTTATGAAATATCGATTAGTAAGTTTATGTAAATGTAAATTGATATTTATGAAATATCGATTAGTAAGTTTATGTAAATGTAAATTGATATTTATGAAATATCGATTAGTAAGTTTATGTAAATGGAAATTGATATTTATGAAATATCGATTAGTAAGTTTATGTAAATGTAAATTGATGTTTATGAAATATCGATTAGTAAGTTTATGTAAATGTAAATTGATATTTATGAAATATCGATTAGTAAGTTTATGTAAATGTAAATTGATATTTATGAAATATCGATTAGTAAGTTTATGTAAATGTAAATTGATATTTATAATATATTTATGAATTTTAATTATTTGAGTCAACAAATAAAAGAAACAAAAACTTAGATTTGTTATTTGATGCATTTAAAACTATAAAACCGGGCTCAATTGCAAGTGAACGAGTATTTTTAATTGCAAGGAATACTGTGTGTAAAGTAAACAAGACTTACCCACCATACATTGAACATTTTATGTTTTTTTAAATCCTATTTTCTTTGGGAAAAATAAATAAAGTGAAACAAATATAAATATTGTTTCAAATTTAAAGTTTTTGCAGTTGAAAGTTTTCATTGTATACCATTATTTTTTTGATATTGAGTTTGTTTTTTGTGTTTTCGTATAAATTAAATATTTCTCTGTATGTATGTATGTATGTATGTATGTATGTATGTATGTATGTATGTATGTATGTATGTATGTATGTATGTATGTATGTATGTATGTATGTATGTATGTATGTATGCATGTATGTATGTATGTATGTATGCAGTGGTGTACACTGGATTTTTAGATGTTTGAGTTTTGACACTTAAAGGCATTGCGCAAATTGCAAACTTTTATATGTTCATGCTTATGTCAAATGAGAATGTTTTGGAAAGAGTTGTGGTTATTGGAGCTTGGGGACAAAAAAAACCCAATTTTGAGCCCACCCAGCCCTTAATGTGGGAGCAACAAGTTTATAAAATAATTTCTTTAATATTTTTTTATCTAAGTTTATATTAATCAACAAATTTCAAATTTCATGCAATAATCTCTTAATGTTTAGTTTTTATGACCCTACAAAGTTTACAGCCCCCTCAAATTGAGGGGGGGGGGGGGTTAAAACTTTATATGGTCATAATTTTTGAAAAATAAGAGATTGCATGAATTTTAAAAATGAATACAAACTATTTTATCAACTGGTTGCTCCCGCGTTAAGGGCTGGGTGGGCCCAAAAATTGTTTTTTTTTGTCCCCAAGCTCGAATCACCGCAACTCTTTGCAAATTATTCTCATTTGAAATAAGCATGAACATAAAAAAGTTTGCAGTTTGCACAATGCTTGTAAGTGTCCAAACTCAAATATCTAAAAACCCAGTGAACACTACTGGTATGTATGTATTTATGTATGTATGTATATATTCATATATAATATATATATATATATATATATATATATATATATATATATATATATATATATATATATATATATATATATATATATATATATATATATATGTATATATATATATATATATATATATATATATATATATATATATATATATATATATATATATATATATATATATATATATATATATATATACTTATATTCATAAATATTATGTGGCAATAATAATTATAAATGCAAATAAAATAAGTTAAATTAAATATTACCATTCTAGACATTGCATCATGGTAGTAGTATATATAAAGCTTAAAGATTTGGTAATTAGGTGGAAAACATGGCCGAACAAGATGCTAAAATAAAGAATTTAATTAAAAAAGTCCTCACATGATAAAAAATAATTTCACAATATCATTTGCTTTATGAAACTGAAACAGTTTGAAAAATTATATTTACTAAACAATCTTTCAAAATTTAATCTGTTACAGAATAGAACATAATAAATTTATTATGACACCATCACTAAAACATTTCTGCAAGAATAAGACAAAAATACTTAATAATGACCAACTCTAAAATTTATAAATCTATTTATGCAGTGAATTTTAATTTTTTTTTATCAGATGAAGAAAATTGGCAGGGGTTAATTGAGATATTTGTTGCTTGTCAAGAATTTGGAGAAAGTTTTATTGAAAAAATTCTGACAACATCCATAGTTGATGAAATTCAATCAATTATTGAAGTTGTTGTCAATGTATATACTATTTAAACTAAAATTTTTATTCAAAAATTAAAAAAAACTATGTGTATATATATATATATATATATATATATATATATATATATATATATATATTATATATATATATAGTTAGTTAGTAGTTAGTTAGTAGTTAAACTGTAACTGGACGAATCCAGCGAGTGTGGTTTATCACACTTTGACAGCATTAATCCAAATATATATCAAAAATGTTTAGATAAAACTTCTTTGATTTGGCGTTATACTCATCTAATCTATTCTGAAATTGATTGACAGTTTTTGAAGAAACAACAGTTTCCATAAATTGGTTGTTTTTTTGTTTGTTTTTAATTTAATAAAAAATGATGCCGAGGTCAATAGTTCACAATTTCTCTTTCATATTTAAGATTGTGACCTCGAGTAATTGAATCAATTTTAAGATTCGGTTCATTAATTAAATCAATTTCCTCAAATCTGTTAAGTAATTTAAACACTTGTATTAAATCCCCACGTTCCCTCCTTGTTTTCAATGTAGATATATCTAATATTTCCAATCTCTTTTCATAATTAATTTTCATTAATGATGGAACTAATCTAGTCATCCTGTGTTGAACTTTTTCCAAAAGTGATATATCTCCTTTAAAATAAGGTGACCAAACAGGCACTGCAAACTCAATAATAGGTCTAATAAATACCTTATACAATGTTTTAACCAATTTTGCATCAATTTGTGAAAATGTCACCTTTAACATACCCATCATTGAACTTGCTTTAGAAGTATTTGATATAATTTGTTTTTTCCATTTCAAGTTTGTTGAAAAATATACACCTAAACGACTCTCTCATTCAGAATCTTTCAGTTCAACACCATTTAAAGTATATTTCAATCGCGGATTATTTATACCATAATGCATTATAACACATTTACTAGAATTAAAACCCACTTTACTATAATTAAAGCCACTTTTTAGACCATTCCTCTGCACTATCTAGATCTTTTTGCAAGCTATTTTCCACATTTATTTCATTCACTTTTGAAAGAATTTTTGTATCATCTGCATACAATTCTGACTTATTTTTAAATATATTTGATATATCATTAATAAAAATAACAAATAATAAGGGCCCTATTACGGATCCTTGCGGAACACCACTGAAAACTTTGCGCCATGAATGAATTGCGCCTTGGATAACTCTTTGGATTCTGTTTTTTAAAAAAGCTTCAATCCATTTTAATAATAAACCACTAATTCCATATGAAGATAGTTTAATCAATAGTCTTTTGTGAGCAACAGAATCAAAAGCTTTAACAAAATCTAAAAGTGTTTCATCTACCGAAATACCAATCGATAAATTAAATGAAATATAATCCAACACCTCTAATAAGTTTGTTGTACAAGACTTCCCTTTAACAAAACCATGTTGTGACTTCGATATTAATTTATATTTCATTAAATATGATTGTATGCAGTCTCTGACTATACCTTCCATAATTTTACAAGTAATTGACGTCAATGACACTGGTCTATAATTTGCAGCTTCTAATTTATCTCCCTTTTTGAATAGTGGTGTAATATTTGCTGCTCTCCATTGAGTTGGTAGTTCACTTTTAACAAAAGATTCTATAAAAATTAAAGTTAATGGCAATGCTACGGAATCCGCACAATTTTTCAAAATCAACGGATGTTTAGAATCAACTCTATATGTTTTATTGATATCAACATGTTTCAATCTACTTAAAACATCACAATAATCTATATTAACTGCATCAATAATAATATACCCTAAATTCTCGATTTGTGGAAGCTCTTCTGTAGAATTTTCAGTGGTAAACACATCTTGAAATTTTTTTATTTAAAATTTCAACAATTTAATTTTGATCATTTGTTACACAACCAGTTTGATCTCTTAATGCTTTAATTACTTGTTTAATCGTTTTTTGACTATTCACATATTTATATAGCAGTTTCGGATTTACCTTTGATTTTTTAACAAGATCATTTTCATAGTTACATCTTGCTTTACGTGATTCTATTTTCACAGTTTTGCAAATATTTTTATATTTCATTACTTTATTCAAATCTTTCCAGTTCGATGATAAATTTTGGTAACGCAAATTTTGTTTTGAACATACTAGAAGACTTACTTCATCAGTAAACCATGGATTATTTTTTCTTTTCTTTCTTGAATTTACTTCAATTATTGGAATAAAAGCATTACATGATTGACTAATTTTTTCAATAAACAGATCATTCATGAATTGAACTGATAACCCATCAAATAAATAATTCGAGTCAATTTTATCAATACTTAGGCTTATTTGTGTATAGACATTTACTGTAATCAAATTTGTACTTTAGATAATTTTCCATTGCAATAGGTTATATTTTTCCATTGCATCAAGGTTATATTTACAAGTTAAAACCAAATGTCCATGAATTATATTTCCTAGAACTGGATTAGACTCAAGTTGATATACACGTTCATTGTTTTTTGTAAAAATAAGATCCAAGGTATTTTTTGTAACATATTGTGCATTTTGAAAGGTTGGGATTGATACGTGTTGGTACAAAAAACATTCATATATAATATTAATAAATTCATTTTCAACAGAATCTTTACCTACTAAAATATCACTAACGTATCTATTCGACCATTTTACATTTAGAAAATTAAAATCACCAATAACTAACAAATCTGCAAAATTATTTTTTTCTACTAATTTACAAGCTTCTATGAATATTTGACACATTTCAAACATATCTACTAGTTCGCTTGGTCTGTACAATAATTGACGTAAATTCAAGAAAGAAAAGAAAAAATAATCCATGGTTTACTGATGAAGTAAGTCTTCTACACAACCAATTAAATATTTTTTATCATTTGCAACTATAATGATCCATATTTGTTTAATTTTATTTCTATTTAATATACCTTCGTTTACCTCATAAGATATCAAGTTGTTATCTATATATAGCGCAACCCCTCCTCCTCTATGCCCATCCCCCTTATTTCGTTTATACAAAGAATATCCTTCCAAATAAATTTTCGATGTCTCATTAAACCAGGTTTCTGTAATAGCAATTATTTGAGGATTTTTAAAACTGCATAAGATTTTAAACTCTTCAACTTTGTTTACTAAAGATGTTGCATTCGTATATAAAACATTAAATAATAACAAACTTACTAATTTTTTATGTTGTTGTGTTAAGTTGTATTTTAAATTTGACAATTCCATTTCCACGGATCGCATATGTAAAGGGCGAGTTTGCTATTCTTTCACCATTCATTTTGTCACGTTTCTTTCTAAGCTAATGATTGGATTTCTCTCAGAATCTTCATTTAAAATCACTAATACTGGTCCCGATTTTCCAGTTTGTTTTGTATTTAGCCTTTTTTGAAATGTTGGGACGATTTCTACATTTATTTCATGAAATAGTTTACTAATTTGTTCTTTATCCTCCTCATGTTGTTCTTACAATGTAGCTTTTTTGGATGCAGAAAGGCCATAGACAATAATACTTTTTCTTTTTTTTTCTCTATTTTTTTGCTCATTAATAGCTGCATTTACATCAATTAATTGTTCAACTAGGGATTTCGTTTTAGAAGAAGAGGTAGACCAATTTTTACTTGTTATAGCATCTGAGTACGATTGTTTTGGCAATGATTCTCGAGAGTCTTTTTCATCCTCTAGTACCACAATACGTGTTTCTAACCCTTTCTGCAGACAGTCATTTTCCATTTTAAATATTTTTTTCTCAAGTGCTTTATTTTTTTCTAACTCTATCTCAAGATGTCTCAAATACTCTAATTCATTTGTCTGTATTTTGGTATTAAGAAATAACAAAACTTTCGAAATTTTACCACACCAATCATGTAAGACTTTAGAGCCCGTATGATTTCCTGGTCCTAAACTTGGTCAATTTTCCTGCTTTAAAAAATCCATTTCCATGTTAGTTTTTCTTTGTATTTATATCTATAACAACAATGAGTTGGTCTTTGATAGGAGGGTTACCACTTTGATAGGAGGGTTACCTCCTGACCTCTGAACTTTTGAACAATGATGAGTTGGTCTTTGATAGGAGAGCTACCACCCTAAATACCAGTGGATTACCTCCTAATCTCTGAACTTTTTGAACTTTTAACACCTCTTATTACACAGGGACTAAAAAGTTTCAGTATGTGTTTTTTTCCGTAGTCAAATACTTTTTAAGTTTTTTTGGAAATTTATCTTCTAGTGTAAATAACATCAAGGTCACCACTAGGCTCTGCCTGATTCTTACAGAAAGTTGCTCTAAGATTTCTGGGATAAAAATCCTATTAAAACAAAAAAAGGGGAAAAATAATTTCCTTTTTTTTTCTCAATTAAAAAAAAGAAAATTTTTATATATTCAGGATACTACATAGGGTAGAGTAGATGATAAAGAGTTTAAAATATAAACATACATATTCACTTATTTCTGCTCTGCTATAACTTCAGATGGCTACATCAAAGCAATTGTACATAGTTTTTTGCTTCCTCCTTTTTTAAAAAAGATTTTTCGTTCAATCAGACAAATAGTGTCCTCTGTAATTCAGGAATTTTCTAAATTTTCATTGTTTTATCTAAAATTTCTGCTAAAATTAAGGAGTAAAAATTTCCTATTTTAAATGTGCATTCATTTTGTATAATTGTATAAATGTGCATTCATTTATGTTACTAATTTTAGAAAACCAATTTATAACATCAGTGGTATTTTTCCAGTTGCAAATTTAAGTTTTTGTGAATAATATTATTTATTTTGTTGAATTAAACTTTACTTACACTTGAAATAAACTAAATATAAAACATATTAAACAAAAATTTAATGTGTAACATTTTATCTTCAAGTTTTACATGAAAAAATACCAGATTTAGGTAGTTAATGGATTCTGTGATACCCAAGTGCATAGAAATTTTCCTAAAGGTAAAACTTATAAAAAGTTTTTAATAAATAAACTATTTAAATTGACATTTGAAATTTTAACTTTTTAAAGTTATGCAATACTCGGATTCTGTTATAAAGTTTTGTAACTTGTGAACAACAAAAATAACATAATTTATTGAAATTTTAAAATATTTTTTTAAATATCTTTTTTTAAATATCTTTTGTGTTTTTTATTGCTTTAAAAATTTATAAATTATATGACTCTTTAACAGAGATCTTAACAAATTATATAACAAAAATATATAATAGATATACAAAAGTTTACACTTATCAGGTAGGGAGCTATGTTGGTCTATTGGTTAATGTGAGTCTATTTAATATTAATTAGTACTTTTAAAGAATGTCTTTAAATAAAGATTTTTTATTGTACTTTTTGTTGAACCAGCAAGAATTTTTTTGACACTTTTAAGTTTTAAACATTCATTTCTTGGCACTAAAAAATCTTAAACATAAAATTTACAAAATAAATTTTAGTTTGAACATAAGACATGTGACATTTGAAATATAATTTTAGTATTTTTTTAAACACTTTTTTTAATTCTAAAATATCGTAACTGTACCTTAACTGAAATAAGATCATCTAAAATAAGTGCTCGCATTCTTTCAAGATGGCGAACTAACCACATTTTATCTGTTTTATCTGTTAGTTCTAATTGATTGCTATCAAATCTAAATATAATAATGTATAACTAAATTACATAGTTTTTATTGTAATATATATATATATATATATATATATATATATATATATATATATATATATATATATATATATATATATATATATATATATATATATATATCAAGACTATAGAGTCACAATTTAATAAAGAAATACCAAAACATTTCATCTATATTTTTTTTAACGAAACTAATATGTGTTGTAAATTATGTAAAAGTGTTGTAAATTATGTAAAATTTTTAGAAGTGTTGTAATTTATGCAAAATTTTTAGAAATTTTTAAACTTGTTTTTAGCTGACATAATCAGTTCGTAGTACATACATACACATATATGTACATTAAAAATTTTGTTATTACAAAGTATCATAGTTTAAAGTTAAAGTAAACTATAATTCAGAAAGTTGTGAATAGAAATAACTTAGTATAGTATCCAGTAAATAAAATGAAATTTTTTAATTTATTTTTAAAGATATTATAAAGAAGGGACAAAAAAAATTTTGGTAAAAAATGTGGAGAAAAGGGGGAGTAATACAAGGGTAGACTAGGGCAAATTTGCAAGTGGAACAATGGTGTCAAGTAAATTGATTTTATTGTAAACATTGTTAATATTTGGTAACTGTAAAATATAAAACAAATATTGTCTCATTTGACAAGAAAGTGTAAAATATAAAGTCTTTAAAAATGGTTAAAAGTTTCTACAGATTTTTTGAAAAACATTTTTTTGTTTGCTTTAACTTCTAAATCAATAGATTGATTTGAAAAACATATTGCTTGAAATTCTAAATCAATAGATCGATTAGAAAAACATATTGCTTTAAATTCTAAAGATTGATTTGGAGTTTTTTTTTTTGTTGTTATGCTTTATGCCCTCGATTTAGGAACTATTTCTATCAAAGTTCAGCAGCTTTAAAATTTTTTGCCGAATCTCTCTGCAACGTATATAAACTTTATATTTATCTTTAAACCCCCTCTTTTATACTCCTTATCTTTTCTTTCATTAGATCAAACATCTTTATATTGCTAAAAAAAATTAAATTGTCAAATTTGAAATGTCAATTTTTGACAGGCACAGGTGGATTCAAAAACCATACCCAAATACTAGGGTACACATATCTTTCTTTTAGGATCTGGATCTATTTTGTTCTAGTAATCAATTACATGCATTTTTTTGTATGGATAAAACTACTTTTTATGATGATAAATTCATGTAATATTATTTATTAACTTGCACTTATACTTATGTCTATGGCCGTCTAAAAAAGATGCTAAGGTAAGTATTCAGTAAATATTCTAAGCTGTTGAGGTAAGTGTTCAGCAAGTATTCAAAGCTGTTCGGTAAGTGAATGGTTGAGTACATTTATATGGAATTGTTAGCACAACTACAGAGAAAGCATCAGTTATGGTTTTTCAATTTAATTTGGCTGTTTAAACAAGCAACTGCATCAAATCTGTTATGCCTATTTGCAATCCATTTAACAGTATGTGATTTTCAGCCGGTTTCACGCATTATTTAAAACCAATTAAAACTTTAGACCATTACAATATTAATATATGGTAGTGAGAATGACAGTGAAGAGTCTAATTAGGCTATATTGAATTTGAAAATGATTTTTAAAGAAATTGTTATTATGAAAGATTATTATTCAATTTAAAAAGTTATTAAAATAACAAAATTGATGACTTTGAGGCATAAAGATGTTAACTTAAACTTTTATGAACTTGATTAAATTAGAGTTAGGTAAAAATCTTCAAAATTAAATAACAAGGATTTGGTGCACTTTAATTTTTTTTTATTTAACAGAAAAGATTCAAAATATTCTGGTACATATGTGAGAAGACTAAGGTAGAAAAAGATGATTTAACATTTTTTCACCACGATTGATACAATTTGAGTCAAGTCAATACTCATGAGAATTTTCTCTAGTGATTAATTTGGTAAAGCAAATTTATCACTAGAGAAAATTTATCACTAAATTTATCAAAATTTGGTTATAACAAGAAAAAATTGTTCACAAATCAACAGGTTTTTACTCTTTTTGGTAAAATTTACGTAAATCTTAAAAATAGCAAAAAATGAGTTAACATGTTAAACCATAAGATCTTTATTTGATCAAAAAATCAGTTGTTAAAATGATAAAACGTTTCATGTTTTCATAATTACGATCAATTCATAATTAGGACAAAAACTTAAACTTATTTTAGATGCAAAATACATTGAAACTTAATAAGGTTAAATATTATTCTTCGAAAAAAGATTTTTAAACTAGTTTTAATACCAATTTAATTCACCTTGTATTTAAATAAGCTTTAAATGATATTGTAAAGGGGCTCTATGAAAAGATTGTGGTGGCACCAGTCATTCTTATCTTCTTTGAGCCTAATAGTTAAAACTCTAATGGACATGTTCATTTTGGCATTATAAGTAATCATAAAATCTAATTACTTTCTAATTTGGCTTTAACACTGCTGTACTTCTAATTAGGCTGTAAAACTGCTGTACTTTGCTATAACACTGCTGCCCTTTGCTATAACACTGCTGCACTTGGCTATAACACTGCTGCCTTTTGCTATAACACTGCTGCACTTAAACTCTTAATTTAAATAGTCAATTTTATTTTGTTTTCTACATATTTTTCATTATAAATATGATTTTGTATGTATGTATGTGTGTATGTATGCATGTATGTATGTGTGTATGTATGTATGTATGTATGTATGTGTGTATGTATGTATGTATGTATGTATGTATGTATGTATGTATGTATGTATGTATGTATGTATGTATGTATGTATGTATGTATGTATGTATGTATGTATGTATGTATGTATGTATGTATGTATGTATGTATGTATGTATGTGTGTGTGTATGTATGTATGTATGTATGTATGTATGTATGTATGTATGTATGTGTGTATGTATGTATGTATGTATGTATGTATGTATGTATGTATGTGTGTATGTATGCAAATATGGATGTTTAAAATATTTTCATAACTATTCAAAACAAATTATTGACATTTAAAAATGCACCTATTCTCAACACTTTTCTTGATAACTGCTTGACAATGATCTTTCCAACATTTCGGCCTCCCAGGAGGCATGAACCCAGTCAACTTTTCTTGATTGATACATCGTGCATCAGACCTTAATATGTATTCTTTTTAAATAACAAGGATAAAAAAGATAATAAAATTAACAAAATCCATTGATTACCTTTCTTCTCTTTCAACTATTCTTAAAGAAGTAACAAGTTCTGTAGGTGTATGTCGAGCCGCAGCTAATGTTCTACTAATTATCATTGATATTTGTTTTTTCATACCAACCTTAACAAATTGAAAACTTTAATACATTTTAATACTTTCAATTATTGCACAGAAATAATCCATTTTATATATGTGTCTGTGCAAGAAAATAATAAATAGAAAAAAAAATTAAGTAGATAGTACAGTCAACAATCGAATAGGTGGTATTGGTGTGGTACATATAAACATCAAATACAAATATTGAATTAACATGCACTGATTTAATAGTAAAAAAAAAGAAGAAAAAAAAAGAGAAACTTACTGATAAATTATCAACTTCACTAAAATACGCATAAAGTGGCTAAAAAAAATAAAAGTTTAAAAATTAAAAACGTTTACAATATCTTAGTAACAAAGACTTTAAATAAATTTATTTTTATTTTTCTCCAGGTTTTGTAAGTCTCCTGTGTGAGTTTATATATATATATATATATATATATATATATATATATATATATATATATATATATATATATATATATATATATATATATATATATATATATATATATATATATTATTTAAAAAATATAATACAAAAAAAAATTATATTATTATTCATAAGTACCGAATCAGTGTAACTTTCTTTGCTTCCTTCTTCTTTATATATCTTGTAAACCTCAAGTAATAAATCGTCTCTTGTTGCTTCTAACTCCATTATGCTATAATATTTAGAGTGTAAAATTTAATACTAATTATTACTTAACAAAATTATTACTTATACAAATTTTTTCATTAAAAAAATATATTTTATTAACATTTACTTTTTGTGAGCTTGAAGTAACTTTCCTTCCTTTATGAGATTTTCAGTAAGCTTTATGGTTTCTGGGACATTAAAGATCAACCCAAGATGGCTATTTGTCTTTGCTAGCTAGTAAAAAAATTAAAACATTATTTTAAAGATTTTTGTGACAACAAAAACCTTTAAAATAATGTTTTAATGTTCTTTATTCCTCTATTTAAAAGAACTGCTAAGACTTTAAAACTTAAAAAGAAAAGATCTAAAAATAATTTGGTAGCCTCTTTCTTTCTTTACTTCTCTATTTGAAAGAACTGCTGACTTTAAAACTTAACACACCAGAAAAATCTAAAAATGTTTGGTAGCCTCTTTCTTTCTTTTTTAATTCTATTTTGATAACCAAATTTTCTTAGTTTTGTCAAAGATATTTTTGTCAGCAAAATTATTTCATTATAATTTTAGTAGTAGCATTATAAAATGAAATGCCATGTCAGTTTATATTATTATATATATTTTTCTTCAGGTTTTGTACCTGCGTCTCCTGTGTAAGTTATACACACACACATTTATATTTTTTGACAAGTATTAGTTAATTAAATTAATAGATTATTTTCACTTTACAGTGAAATATATTTAAATTTTAAGTTTTGATAAAAAAATATCAAACTTATATACACTTTTATTAACATATTCCAGAAAAAGGTTGGAGAAAGAAATATCCCAGAAAAAGGTTGGAGAAAGAAATATCCCAGAAAAAGGTTGGAGAAAGTTTAAATAAATTAATGTTTACTAGATGCTTACTAGAAAAAAAAGTTTTTTTTAAAAGGATTTACTTGTAATAAAATATTATTAAAAACAAAATAAAATTTGATATCATGGCTTCAGTACATTGTACGAAAACCATGTAATGTAATAATGTTTAATTGTTATAGATTTAAAGCAGTAAGTATTATTGCTAACAAATTAATGTTAAATGTGTGTTGGCATTAAATGTATGTTGAATGTATGCTGGCATTACAACAAAAAAGAAGTAAAAAATATCTTCCTAAGGTATTGTGTTGTAAGATAAAGTATTAACTTTATAAAAAAAATTTTATAAATTATTGAAAAAACCTTTGCATGTCTTTCATGAGCTACTTTAACTTTGAGAAGTTTATCATTTAATGGTTCACATTCAACAAAAATATTTGAAACTTCCTCAAGTCTAAATTAAATCAAGATTTATTTAAAGTTCTTTGTTGTATCTACATCTGAAAAAATAACTTAAATTTCTGAAAAATATGTTGCTAAAAATTGAGTAAATAACTAACTGTATAAACAATTTTATAAACTATATTAAATCAATTTTTATTAATAATCAAAATTAAAACATGAACTTACGACTTCTTAACATATGCAATATCCTCTTGTGCACTAGAAAAATAAAACATGTCTTCATTTTCATAAAAAAACAGATAATATTTTTTATCTTTTATAATTTAATTATTGTGCACAGCAATAATTAAAATTAATGTTTATTTAATTATAAATTTTATTTGCTGAAGACAAACAGATGCTACCCTGTTGAGTTTCATTTAAATAAAATAAATTAAAAAACATATAGTTAAAATAAAATTAAAAAAGGCTAAAGAAGTAATGGAATCATAGTTTATTTCATGATTAAAATATTCATCATGAAATAAACCGTGATTACATTACTTAGTTTCTTTAGTTATGGTTAGAGCCCAGGTTACAAATAAATGCTTACTGACTCAACCCTGACCATAAGCCTCATTTCTTATGTTCAACAAAACTTTACTCTAACAATATAATATTTCAACACATTTTACTTTTATCTTTTTAACCTCAACTTGTTATTTTTTAACTCATTTAACTCAGCTTGAAACTTATTACCTTTTCAACTCATTTAATCCAGATCGAATACCATCAATTTGTGATTGAACAGCTGTTTTTAGACGAGAATCTACTGCCGCCTATGTTAAATAACAAATTTTGGTTGATAAATTGTTTTCCAGTGCGAAAAAAAGTTAGTAAAGAATAGAAATAAAAAACAATTCAGTAAAAAAAAAATTAACCAATTTTAAAAATAACCTGAAAAGCATAATAGAATCAAAAAATAGACATAAAAACTAAAGTAAAAAAAAATCTTCTATGATAAAATAAATTAGACAAATCTTACTTTATTTCTCATTATTTTTCTTCTTATTTGTTCAACTTTATCCAACTGATCTGGTGTCTAAAAAATATTCAATCACATAAAAACACAAAATATTCAATCACATAAAAACACAAAATATTCAATCACATAAAAACACAAAATATTCAATCACATAAAAACACAAAATATTCAATCACATAAAAACACAAAATATTCAATCACATAAAAACACAAAATATTCAATCACATAAAAACACAAAATATTCAATCACATAAAAACACAAAATATTCAATCACATAAAAACACAAAATATTCAATCACATAAAAACACAAAATATTCAATCACATAAAAACACAAAATCAATCACATCAAAATTAAACATGTTCTATTAAAAATGTTCTATTTAAAAAATTCAAAATATTTTTCAAAAAATTTCATAATATTTTTCAAAACAATATTTAAAAGCTTTTAAATATTGTTTTGATTGCAAAATAAAGTGCAAAAATTGTTATGGTTTAAAATAAAATAAAAATACCACCAAAACGCTTGCAACATATTTTGAAGCTTTTTGCAAAGCAGCACATTTTGCCAGCTCTACCTCTTCTGTCATTATTTAGTTCCACCACTGTTTATAGTTCATCAGAGCTTAACTTCTCATTTCATTTACAATTATAAACTATGGTTTAAAAATGTGTAATTAAAAATAAATAAACTGCAGCACAACTCTTTAAATCGACGATTTAAAAATCTCATTTAAAATTACATCCTAATTGCTTTAAAATATATATATATATATATATATATATATATATATATATATATATATATATATATATATATATATATATAATAAGAATAAATCTAAATACCAAATATTAAATAAAAAAGAGCAAATATTTTAAATTGTTGTTTTATACATTAAAACAATGACAACTTTAAAAATTCATAATTATACCTATCAAATATTGTTTTTAATAAAATCCTAAGTTATAGAATACATAAAAATAAAAAAAAATAAAAAATGAAAAAGAACAAAACATAAACACCAAACTTTATTAAACAAATCTATCTAACAAATAAGAAAGAAATTTAATTCTTGTGTTCAGAAAGCTTTTTTTTTAAAAACCAATGTTCAGTCTATCACTCTATGACTTCATTTTATTCGATGTTATAAAAAACAAAAAGATAAAAATGAAATAAGTTTTACAAAGTTTACAAAGTTCTTTAACTACAATCTCTCTTTTAAGTAGATTCCTTCCTAAAAAATTAAAAAAGTATATTTGAATTAATCATCATCATCATCATCATCATCATCATCATCATCATCATCATCATCATCATCATCATCATCATCATCATCATCATCATCATCATCATCATCATCATCATCATCATCATCATCATCATCATCATCATCATCATCATCATCATCATCATCATCATCATCATCATCATCATCATCATCATCATCATCATCATCATCATCATCATCATCATCATCATCATCATCATCATCATCATCATCATCATCATCATCATCATCATCATCATCATCATCATCATCATCATCATCATCATCATCATCATCATCATCATCATCATCATCATCATCATCATCATCATCATCATCATCATCATCATCATCATCATCATCATCATCATCATCATCATCATCATCATCATCATCATCATCATCATCATCATCATCATCATCATCATCATCATCATCATCATCATCATCATCATCATCATCATCATCATCATCATCATCATCATCATCATCATCATCATCATCATCATCATCATCATCATCATCATCATCATCATCATCATCATCATCATCATCATCATCATCATCATCATCATCATCATCATCATCATCATCATCATCATCATCATCATCATCATCATCATCATCATCATCATCATCATCATCATCATCATCATCATCATCATCATCATCATCATCATCATCATCATCATCATCATCATCATCATCATCATCATCATCATCATCATCATCCTTGAAAATTTATTTGATATTTCTCAAAACAACATAGAAGCAAAAATAAAATAAAATAAAAATATGACATTGATATGAAACAAAGAGTTGAAAGGAGAATTAAAAGGTATAAAAAAATGAGATCTTATGAAGAAAAATGCAAAGTTATTGGAAGTTTTAGATTTAATTGAAATGCGGTAGTGGTGTAGTGGTAGAGCGCTCACTTCATAAACGAGTGGTTCCGAGTTCGATCCCCACCACGTCCCTGGTAGTACCGCGCTCAACTCGTTTCTCCGCGCAGCGGCCTTGTTCGTCAAGGTTCGTGTTTCGTTGAGAGAGGGTTATAGCCACAAATAAGTAGCCTCCTCGTCTGTAGTGGCCTTCTCGGCCTTGAGGAGGTGAATTAAAATAAAAATAAAAAAAAAAAAAAAAAAAAAAAAGAATTGCAAAACTGATTTAGAAATGAATGAAGGGATCGCCCATGACTCAGAAGAATCTGAGGCATCATTTAAATTATATCTTAATATTTAATTCAAAAATTTTTAAATATTTATTTTTAATAATGGTTTAATTTAAACTTGTGTAAAGTCAGTATCGCTTTTTTTTTTAAGTTTCTGTTGCTCACCAGTCTTCATTTGCTTGTGATAGTAATATCAATTTTCCAGAAATAGATGAAAATCAGCTTCCAACACACACAAAGGTAAAGCATCAAAATCCCTCTTAGTCCAGCTGTTCAGAAATAGCAATAGGGTTTGACAGAGACAAGCTTCTGTTGGCTACATCACCTGTTAGTGTTAGATGCGGAATTAACATTCGCTCACAAACAATGTTTCTAGAAGCTTTTATTAAAACTCTAGAGGATTCATGATGTCTAGAAGCTCAATATGCTAAAATAGCTAGAAGTAGATAAAAACATATCGAAGATTTAGGTAAAATTTTTATACATTCAAAATATTTAAATTAAAAATAAAAGTAATGATTATAAAGAGAAAAAAAATCTTTTTTGATTTAGGAGCCACCATCAGATCAAGTCATTATTAAAAAATTCTTAATAATTTAAAATTTATCAACCTGGAGCTTGTCACAAAGCAAGATGGCTGATGCTTAGTAAATTCTTACACTAGAACATTCACATAACTTTTTATCTAATGAAAATGAAAATAAAATAGAAACATGTGCTTTTATTGTTGCTGTTTGTTATGCTCAGTGGTACCTCAAGTATAGAAGCGCTCAACACCCTGTACTTAATGATTTTAATGCTTTTAAAGCAGCACATGTTCTTAAGAATAAATTTAATGCTAATGTTGGCAATTTTTTGTTTAAAAGTTTTCATAAACATTTGTGGTATCTTTCTCCAGAAGTAGTTGTATTTTCCCTAGCTAACTCACTTGTTTGTCAAGTATCAAACTTTGAAGTTATTAATTTCCTTTTCAGTTCCAGAGCTAGAAAAAATAAGTATGGAAAAGCCTAATCCCGTTTTAATTTTACCAAACAGAAAGCTTGTTACTGCTGATAGCTGGCTTATATTGATGCACCTAGGAATTGTGAATCATATTAATGATTGGGTTTATTCTCATTCTAACTTCTCAAAAACTGAATCATAAAGTGTTTTTGAAAATTTTGTTAAAGGACTTGTTAAAGGCTGAAAGAAACATTTAATAAACAACTTTTTAAAATATTTTCTAAAGGAAAAACAGCATCAAAATATTGATAGCAAGAGGGGGAGGGGAAAAAAAGTAACAAAGAAAGTAACTCAAAAAGGAACTTATATAAATTTAAAGCTTTCTATATCATTGTTAATTCATTGTTAATTTATCTCCCAAGACCGAGAAGGCCACAATAGACAAGGAAGCTACTTAATTGTGGTTATAAACCTCTCTCAAAGAAAGTAACTCATATAAATTTAAAACTTTCTATATCATTGCTAATTCATTGTTAATTCATCTCCTAAAACCAAGAAGGCCACAATAGACAAGGAAGCTACTTAATTGTGGTTATAAACCTCTCTCAACTTGATTCGCTATAACTTCGAAACACAAACCTTGACGAACAAAGCTGTTGCGCAGAGAAAGAAGTTGAGTGTGGCAATAAAAAGGACATGATGGGGATAGAAAACATCTTGCTTATGAAGCGAGCACTCTACCACTACTGCATATATGCTAATATTGAGATATTAGATTAATATTGAGATATTAAATTAATATTGAGATATTAGATTAATATTGAGATATTAGATTAATATTGAGATATTAGGCTAATATTGAGATATTAGATTAATATTGAGATATTAGATTAATATTGAGATATTAGATTAATATTGAAATATATTTAAAAATACAAGCATCATATTGTCAGTTTATTTATTTAGATTTAGGAATTTTAAAGTAAATACTTAAAATGATATTTTAGGATGTAATTATCTTCTACCTTAGTATAGACAAAGAATTTTGGGTGTACAAGAGAAGTTTATATAAAAAAAAAGTTTTTTTCCGTATTTTTGGGACACCCTACTGCCCAGTTCACCAAAAAAACTATATTGATTTTGCATAGAAACACTAAATATATCATTTTTTAATATAAATTCATTTCTATCAAATTTGTTTTGGTTTAGCGCTTAATCATCTATATGATCATATATCATTGTTAATAAAGAACTATTATTTCACACCTAATAATTATAAATAGTAATATTTAAATACATTTTAAAAATGTAGACAAGTTTTTAAAAATAATTTTCAAAAATACCTGAGCAATCCATTGATTGCTAGGATCTTCATATCGGTATGCACATATTTCATGCTGTCCAGAAATCGGTCGACCATATTGTTCGGCAGAAGCATGCAAAAAACTAAATTTTATTTAAATTAAAATAACCTTTTTTGTAATTTAATAAACCTTTCAAAAACCTATATTACCCTAATAAAATAATTATAATAGTAACAACTTGATTTTACTATAATCGCTTAACTAAATATTGAAAACTAAAAATATTTAGTTAACAATAGTAACTCTGAAATAAGTGACAACTAATATTTGCTTTATTCAATGAGTTTATAAAAGCTGAATATGATTTATTAATAGTAGTAGTAGTAGTTTTTTAATAAAATATTAAATCACTGCTTCGTAATCAACACTAAAAAATCTGAAATCTTAGAAAACCTTTAGTAGAGCAGTAATGTGACGAAGATTAGAAAATTCACATCTTAACATAATATTTAAAGTTATCAGTTTTTATAATGTTAGTATTACTTTTTCTAAACCTTGCAATAAAACTGTATCAAATAGAGTGAAAAAGGATAAGTGAGAAAATAAGCCCTACAAAAAACTTTTTTGCAAATAAAAATATAAAAAGTTTGGTTAAAATAAACCACTCACCTTCCAGTATCAATATGTTTAAAACGAACTTTTTCATTACGACTCCAATTTTTTCCACTACATTTTACTTCCCAGTTATCACCTTTAGATAAAACATTTTAATAACAAAAACTGTAAATATTTAAAACATAAGACAAAAATACATGATTACAATACACAAAACATAGGACAAAAATACATGATTACAATACAAAAAACATAGGACAAAAATACATGATTACAATACACAAAACATAGGACAAAAATACATGATTACAATACACAAAACATAGGACAAAAATACATGATTACAATACACAAAACAAATCTTATTAAAAAATAAATTTAATTTTTCCATTAATATCATGAGAAACAATTTCTTCTGGATTGTTTAGTTAACTCTAAACGTATTTTTTAAGATTTATTAAAAAACTGAACACACTTTTCTCAGAACTTAGGGATGTTTTACTTGAAAATGCTTTCCTTTAAAAATTCCTACGTTGAATATTAACAAATATTCAATTAGTCAAATTCAAAATATAGATTAACCAAGTTAGAAATTCAAACAGACATATCTTTGTTTAATTAAAAGATAGTATATCTTTCGAAAAACTAGGTTTTATTTAAACTTAGGTTTCCATGAACTACTTTCTTGAAAAAATGGGAAAATGAAAAGTTTTGAAGTTATTACTGATAATTTAGGTTTGCTAAATTATAGAATGGAACATTATTTACTTTTGCAATGCACAGATAAAAACATTAATAGTAAATTAGAAAAACAAAGTTGAAACTTCAGAGAATATTAAATTACAACAGTTAATTAAAAATGTAAGAAAAAATTTCTTTGATTTATTGTTTCTGCACATCGTTTGTTAATAAAATAAATCTTCATAATAAAAATTTTTCAAATTCCAATCAAGTTTCTATTATTTCTTGAATATCATGTTGTTATATGTGGTCATTAATATTTACAGGGTGGCCACATAAAATTTTTATAAGAAAAAGAGAATATTAGAGGATTTTAAAGGAGATTCTGTGTTTAATTTAGAGGATTTTTTTTTGCAAAACTACAAAATTTTGAATAAAAATAGAGGATTTTAGAGGATTTTTTTTTTCAAGGTTCAACACCTGTTTCCACATAACTGGGGATTGGACAGGGGTCAACAATGTCATTTTTTGTTGATGACATGGATTTGCTGAAATTGATGAACATGAATTTTGAACATTATACTGCCACCAAGAAATAAATAAAAAATAAAAAAGAGGAGTTAAAGAGGAGATTTTATGATATTTTTAACTTTTTAGAAGATAATAGAGGATTTTAGAGAAGGTTTTTGAAAAAACAGGATAAAGAGGATTTTAGAGCAGCTGTGGCCACCCTGATTTATAAATATTTTTATTTAGTTTCAAATATTTCACATATTCTTGATACTTGGTTTGATACTTGATACTTGGCTCTTGGTTTTTTACTTGATTCTTGGTATTATATAAAGTTTATGATATTATATGCATTTCCTGGGTATTTTTATTGCTTTCAATGTTTTATATATTTCCTGATATTTAGGTTATAAAAATTTAAGAGTTCCAGATATTTCATATAGTTCAGGATGTTTCATTTTGTACAGTTCACATACCAAAATACTCATCTTGACATGTTGTTTTGTAGAAGGCTTTCTAAACTTTAGGGCTTTGAGAATAAGCAAAAAATTTCTGTTTATTTATTATTTCAAGCCTCACTTTTTTACCTGATTCTACCAACAGCTGTAAAATATCAGTGTCAGTGTGTGCATGGTCATTGATTCTATTAGTACTATGGTGTGCATTGTCAAGACCAAATGAAGAGCACTCTCTTACAACTTTAGTTGCTTAGATAAAAGTAGTATCATCGAGTTAAGTTCTCTCTACAATCAAGTTCTCTCTATGAGTCAAATTCTCTCTATGAGTCAAATTCTCTCTTCAAGTCAAGTTACTACAGACTACCTAAAAGTATATAAAACACAGTTGCCAAATTCCTTTAGCTTACATCTTACAAATATTCATGATATAGAAAGCAATTTTTCATATGTATAATCTTACTTCTTTGTGAGATTAACTTAAAATTCACCTTTTTCATCTTGAAATCTCAATGGCAACTATCTTTGAATTCACAAAGACTTAAAAAGTCACCTGTGTTAAAATTTTAAACACCTTCATCTTCAGATCTCAATAGCTATTCTCTTTGAATTCACAAAGACTTAAAAAGTCACATGTGTTAAAAAATGTGTTAAAATTTTTAACACCAGTATTTAATCACTATTTTTTATAATCATTATTTTTAAACAAGATTTTATTTACTTTTATTTACTTTCCTCAATTGATAACAAAATGTTTAATGTAAGCCTACATTTATGCAAACAATAAAATGTGCCTATATGCACATATATTGCTGTAATTCAAATTATAAACATACAAAAATTAAAAAAAAAAAAAAAAACAATTTGTTGGTTTTTCTATCTATTTCTTATTGTCACTTCTTATTTATTTTAATTTATTAATTTATTTTATATCTTCTCTATTTATTTCTTATTGTCACTATATGCTTAAACGGTATGAGAAAAAACCCCATATAAAAATGTGATGCGATTAAAACAAGGTGTAAAAGGTTCCTATATTCAACATTCTTGCCCATAAGATTTTAATTTTTCAGTTATGCTGCAATAATCAACCTATGTTTAAAATGTATTTACATTTCTATTTAGTAAAATTTATCTACATTTAAATGTTTAAAATGCTTCATTGATATTTTTTTTGTTGAAATATATACCTATTAGAATCTTGGTATGTTTAAAAAAATGAATTTAAATATAAAAATCTAAATTTGTCATATACTTAAAAATTTTAGTTAACAATATAATCACCATGGAGAGTGATAAAAATATAATCTAGCCATGGAGAGTGAGAACAAAGCCATGGAGAGTGAGAACAAAGGCAATGAAGGAAGGAATGGCCATAGATAGTGAGATGTAATTAGAGAACAAAGTTTATTCATCATTCCAAAAGCAGATAAAAATTTGGTTTGATTTTTTGTTATGAAAGAAAAAAAAGATGCAAAAAGTGTGCACAAAAATTGTAAAATCAACAGTTGATTTGAAAATCAAATATCAAGTATTTGTGATATTACAACTACAAAAACAAGATGGAGATGAAAGATGAACAAAATCCTAATAAACTTGTAAGTGAATCTAGTTTAAAATCTGATAGGCCTTTATCAAAAACTATTAAACTTCTAAAAACCCAACAGACAACACATCTGCAGCATTCTTAGCTAAAAAGATAGCACTTGATGGGCATCCATTAAAAACTTTTGTAACATCCAATGAATCTTTAAACCTTTAAAAATTCTTGAAAGTATTGAATTTGTGAAATAAAAGTGATGAACTTTTAAAATCCACTACAACTTAAGAAGTTAATTAGAGAAATATCATAACATAATTAAAATGAACATAATTAACATAACTAAAATGAAAATAAATAACATAATTAAAATGAACATAATTAGCATAATTAAAATGAACATACTTTAATGGATCCCAAACACAAGACATGTTGTGTTCATATTTTAATATGAACACAACGCAGAGACATGTTGTGTTCATATTTTAATATGAACACAACATGTCTCTGCGTTTGGGATCCATTAAAGTATGTTCATTTTAATAATATAATAAATTTAATAATAATAAATGATAAAAAAAAATGTTTGGGATAAGTTTTTTTGAATAAAATAAAAGAATTAATGAAAGACTAGGAAAAACTAATTTTTTTGTTTTAGTCAAAGCTTGGCTTCTCCACTTTGTTTGAGACCAAAAAGTCTTCATAATATATGCCGCAATACACTACAGACTTGATATTTTATTCAAGCGTGCGTTACTCCTAAGAGTACATGACGTCATTGATTTTTTTGTTTGTTTAAAAAATAGATTTTATAAACAAACAAAAAAATCAATGACGCCATGTACCTCTTAAGAATAAAACGTTCTTTAATAAAATACCAAGTCTGTAGATTGTGGCGCATATTATAAAGACTATTTGGCCTTGTACAAAACAAAGAAGCCAAGCTTCGATTAAAACAAAAAAAAAGTTTCTTTTGGTATGCATTTATTTTTTTGTTTTATTCAAAAAAAATTAGCCCAAACATTTTTTTATATCATTCTCTTTAACATGAACACAACATGTCTAGGCAGTTTGGAATCCCTTTGAGAAAAAATCAATACATAATTCTTTAAGGTAATATATGGATATTTGAAAAATTTTCCTTCTCTATATCAATGAAAAAAATGCCTATTAGTATAACTAACAGGACTTTACTACAATATGTGTACAGCTAATTGATCCCTGAATACAAAAAGTAAAAAAATTGTGAAAATATTTAGATCCTCATCATATAAAAAGGTACTATAAAACTATATAAATATTAAAATTGATCAAAAAAATTAATTTTAAAACTAAATAGCCTATTAGCAATGCTCAAGTGTTTTCAAAAATAAAAATTATACATTTAAAAATCAGATGTAAATATAAAAAAAAGTATAAATTTTACAGAAATTTTAAAACAGTTTTAGCTACTCTGCACTTTTCCCAATAAATGTTTCCCAATAAACTCACTTTGTTACAAGAACAGTCGCTTAATTACTGTGTGGTATATTTAGCCTTTTAATTCACTTTGTTACAAAAACAGTCCCTTAATTTCTGTGTATAAATTTAGCATTTTAATTCACTTTTTTACAAGGGCAATCGCTTAATTTCTGTGTATAAATTTAGCCTTTTAGTTCACTTTGTTACAAGGACAGTCGCTTAATTTCTGTGTATAAATTTAGCATTTTAATTCACTTAGTTACAAGAATAATTGCTTAATTTCTGTGTATAAAATTAGCTGTCACTTTATTGCTAGGACATCTAATTTCTGTGTATAAAACCAAATTTACAATTCATAGACTAAACATAAATAAATAATCACTGAACAATCACTGAACTGAACAATCACTGAACTGAAAGTTTTATAAAAATCTAACAAGGTTAATTTGATCTGTAATCTAGATGAAGCTTCGAGATGATATCAGAAATACAAGCCAATTAAACTTAAATGTTTAATTTTTATCAAAAATAAGTATTTTCAATTCACTGTTGGAAATTTTTAATTAGAAATTTTTAATAAGAAAGGGTTTCAGACTTGAATTTCAAATAATGAGAAAAAAAACATCTTGATTTAGAGGTGAAGTTTAGTGAAAGTAGTTAATTCTGAGAAACTAATATGAAAAAGAATTATACCAATCTAGTTATACAAAAGCCAAACAAATGAACATCGAGGTTGTTACAAAATAACAAAAACATGCTTGGAATTAAATCAAGTTTAATGAAAAGTAAACAAGGCTATTTAAAGATGAAGTTGTCCAAACCAACCAATAAATCTGAAGTCATATCTTTCTACTGTAACTGTTCCTTCACAAAAAACTTCATTTATTAGTTTTTTCTCAGAGTACATATGTTTTATAACTTTCTCCTGCCATCATGTTTTCCTGGGTCACATAACAAACTTATAATATATTTTTTTAGAAATAGTTGAATAAACTCTTATAACATAATAATCAAATGTTTCTAATGAATTTTTAAACAAAGAAAAATTTGAAGTCATTTTAAAGAAGTCAACTTTTTAATTAAAAAATCAATCAAATTAAACAAAACAAGAATATTTAGAAATAATAAACTTTTAACATGGGAGTTGCAGCAACATGTAAACTTTAAAAAAACTCAGTTTTTCAGTCACCAAAATATTATTGCAATAAAATATCATTGTAATATTGTTGATATTTCTATATTGATAAATGGTAGCTGAATCATAATTGAAAAACCGCCGAATCTTGCTTATAAATCTCACTGAATCCTATACTTTTCCTTTTCTTGGATCATCATTCACTAATGATCTCTCAGGGAAACCATTTATACAACCAAATAAAAAATTAATGATTAAATAACAGTCAAGTTAACAATAATGTGATTAAGTTTATAAGTTTGAAACCATATTGAAAGAAAAAAATAAAACAAGAGATTTAAGACAATATAATTAAGTCTTCAATTATTATCTACACTAATTGTTCAAACAATCTCATTATGGTAAGTCAAATACCCATCTTACTTTTTATTTGATATTTATCAATTTTAGTATATTGATGTTCACCCTAAAGATAAAAATTTAGTTATAAAAATGCTAAGACTCAGTTTAGTTGTATTTTTTGCTGTATAGTTTAATCAGTACAACAACATTAATCACAAACTTACATCAGGGTTAGGGTTAGGGTTAGGGTTAATGCTTTCTGTTGTCTCATGTTAAGGATTCAAAAAGAAATGTATTAAATTTTTATATTTTTGATATATGTTTGAAATTCTTACTTGTATTATTTTCTTGATAAATACATAATTTAATTTTAAAGAGTACTTTAAAAATGAAACACATGTTTACTTGTTTTAAAAACAAATGTTTGCTTGCTTTAAAAATAAAATACATGTTTACTTGTTTTAAAAATAAAACACATGTTAGCTCACTTAACAATAAAAAACCTAATTTTAAGTTGCAATAATTACATTATATTATATTTTATAAAGTTTTGATAATATATTTTAGATATTTTATCCAGGCACATTATATTTATTAACATTTAAGTTTAAGATTGTTAAATTTAAATTCTAATCAAAAAAACATAAAGTATATGTTAACTAAATTAATTTTTTAGAATAAAAATCATTCCTAAAACTTACCAGTATCTCCATTGCCATCTTCTCCAAATGCACTTACTTCTTGATTATGCGATATTGGACTCTGAAATAAGTGACTATGCAAATTTCTCTTTGTTGCTAAATGTTGCAAACGTATTGTATCTCCACATTTTATAACTCGCCTTTATATTTAAAATAAAAAAATTAAAAACACACAAATATAAACACAGATAATATATATATATATATATATATATATATATATATATATATATATATATATATATATATATATATATATATATATATATATATATATATATATATTTAAACAATTTAAAACGTATTCTACAAAAAGAGTGCTCAATGTTCTTAAAAGAACAGAGCAAAAACCAGATTTCTGATGAGTCTTTATTAAAGAAATACAGTGTTAAATAAGAAAAAATTTTGCTAAGTGATTTTCTACTAATTTATATATATATATATATATATATATATATATATATATATATATATATATATATATATATATATATATATATATATATATATATATATATAAATAGTATTGTGTACTAAGGTAAGCAATCTGACGTCATACTGAAATAGCCTGCTGCTGGGGGCTTCAGTACATACATCAACTGACAAATAGCCTGACTCGCAGTGGAATGGAGCTACATCGACTGAGGGTTTGGGATTGGACAGCAATCTTTTCATTCACCATTCTTCATTTTTTTTCTTCTTTTTCTAATAAAGCCATATGGGTTAAGGTAAGCAAAAAAAGTGAGCAAATGCTTATAAAAGTACGCTTTAGTAAGTGTATATATATATATATATATATATATATATATATATATATATATATATATATATATATATATATATATATATATATATATATATATATATATATATATATATGCATATATTTTTTGCTTAGGCATATATATTTTGGGATATGGTGGAAAGAATGTTTTACGTAATGAATCAGCAAATGAATTCGAAATTTTAAAAAAAGAAAACAATTTCTTTAACAATAATTGCAAAACTATTTTACGTTCCTTTGAAAATAAATTTTACACTCAACTTTTTTCCAATATACATTCCTTCAAAACAAAATTTAAATTAATCATATTTAATTTAAAGTCATAATTAAATAAAAAAAATTATTAAATAATTTTTTTCTTTAAAAAAACTCAGTTGAAGTTAAATGATTTTTTTTTACCACCTAATATTTTTTGAATAAACGTCACATGAATGATATAAAAAAATAATTTAAATATTCCAAATAAACTTTTTTTTGCTTAACATAGAGCTACTAAATGTGTACGTAAAATTTATGCCTAACACTTCAATGGTCTGTCAAAGTATCTTTTATGACGAATTTAGTTCTATTATTTTATCTCTAAATCCTTAAATAAAATTTGTAAAAAAATAAAATAATATTTTTATTTAAACAATAAAACATTTTAGTTTTTATTTAGGAAGTATTTTTTTTTTTTTAATAAAAATGCTCTTATAATTTTCTTATGCTCTAATTAATAATAGAAAATGTGGAAAACAAACTTTGAATTCCAAATTATTTTTTTTATTATTTTAGATGGATACTTTTCTTTTTATAGAAATCAAAACTTTATTGCATCAAAAAAATGTTTTTAGTCGCCCTTCACAAAATTCACCTGGTACTGTATATTAGGCAGGTCCGTTTTTAGGGGTCAGAAAAACTATAACTTTGCCACTTTATTTTCCCATTCTACGTTGATATACAAGACAATTCCAAAAAAAATTTTTAAAATATTTCAATTTTCCTGACCTCCTTGAGGGTTTAAATATTTTTAAAAAAGCCATTTTTGACCAATTATTCGCTAAATTGCTTTTTTAATTGGATCAAGGACCAACAAAACTTATAAAAATATAAATAAAGTCGATAAAGTCTTTTACCAATTTAATAGCTCTTTTGCAACAGTCATTGACACAGACTAATCTTTTTATAAACCTTTGCATATTTTTATAATCAGAATCATAAGTCCACAAATCAGGTGGACTTTCTAACCACTTTGATAAGTAAGGAACTATTTTAAAAATTAGCCAAGAATTTTGACCAACGTAATCATTAAGTTCTGAATGTTCATTTATTTCTACAGGCTTAAACTTTTTAAGTTTAAAGATTTCAGGTAAATTTGTTTTTAACAACTGCTGAGCAACTTTTTCTTTATATTTGTTGTCAAGACTTTTATCAAATAAACAAAAGACAACCGTTTCTTCAGAAAGATAATAACTGTGTCTAAGATAGCTTGAAATAAAAGCTTTAGAAACATCAGCATCAAAATCTTTCATTTTTATCACCTCTTTAAATGTACACAAATCATTATGAGCAGCAGAAACAATTTGACTTGATTGAAGAAAGTTTTTTGTATAAACTGAAGCTACATATTTCGCAGCCTTTGAAAATACTATTTTTTCCTCTAGGGTTAAAAACTTTATGATTGGTTGAGTAAGCTTCATTGCCAAAATGAATAAAGCGCCTGCCATAAATCTAGCTTCATGTTCAGCAGCTGGTTTGTGTATAATAAATTCAGGAACTGCCTCCCTTCCTTCCAGAAAAATAATGACATATTGACACAGATGTTTATAATCATTTCTGGGAAAAGTATTAAGTTCCAAAGCTTTTTTGCAAAAAGATAAACTTTTTTTAGCCATATCTTCTAATGGGTTCCACTAACTTCGCACCACGGAAACTTTGATAACTGATCCATACTATTTTGAACATTTTCATAATGCATTGGCCAAGTAGCTTTGAATCTCATATAAATAGATTTTGATGGACCTATGCTTTCTGTTTTAGTGTTTGCAATAATTGCATGTAAAATATGTCTTTCTTGGGAATGTTTTCTACAAAGAAGTCTTAACAGAGGTCGATTTAAAAGTTCTTCTAAAATACTTTTCACAAATCCCAATTATAATGCTTTCAATTCCAAACTTTTTTATAACATTAAAACATGCTAATGCTTGATCATATCCTTTCCCTGATTGACATTCAACTATGCCTAGCAGCTCATCCTGTTGTTTTCCATTTGTATTCAAATCCCAGTCTGGACTTGTAACAACAATAGCTAGACGTTCGCTTACTTCAGAAATATAGTCTTCATTTAAAATTGTAACTTTTTTTGTATCAATGTGCAAAATTAAATTACTATTTTTACATTTTTATTTTATTTTTTCCTTTATGAACTCTGATTCACTTACATACAAATCTTTTCTTATTTTTTCTACTTTGTCTTTGAAAGTTTTACTTCGTTAAGGTTGATATTTCCACATCTTAAAAATAATGCTAATAATCCTGTCAGTACTCCAACAGAAATTCCAAAACGCAGGGCTTGTGATGAATCGAGCGCGATCGCGCTCTGCTCGTGAAACGCGCCCGTAAATGGTATTTTGAAACGTTCCAGGTGCGATAAACAACGCTCGTTCAGCTTATAACGAGCGTATAAAATAACGCTCGTCCAAGAGTTCGGGGCAAAACAAATAAGAATTTTTTTTTTTCCATAAAATATGAAAAAAAGATTTTTTAATAAAGATTTTATATTATCGAAGCACTAATATAATATAAAATAAAAAAGCACTACGTCGTTCTTTTTTGCACTAACCTAATGAATGAGCAGTTTGAAGTCGTTAATAGGCACTAATTTCATTGATGGAATGTGCATGTAGAAATTCAATGCAAATACAAAAATGCACAAATAAAATAATAAAAAATTAGTAAACCATTATAAGAAAATTGAAACTGCAGAATATTTTTAATCTTGTGAAAACATCAAGTAAGATTTATTTGATTTATTGTTTGTAATATTCCATACATCATTTATAATAAAAATAAATAATAATTATTCAGTAATTTTTTTAAATAGTTTTTGTTTATATTATAAGTTTTTTATTAACTATTATTTATTTTAACTCAAATTTAAAACGATTCTGTTGTTTAGAATGTCCGCAATCAATGACATTCCAAAAGGAAACAAAGTAATGTTGTCAACATTTATTAAATGGAAAGTTCAAGAGGTTTAGAACTGAAGTTACCAGATATGAGTGACGAATTAGCTGCATTTAGTTTCGAAAATGTAGAAGAGGAAACACTGTTGACAACAGTTGAGGGGAAAATCTGTTATTTAACCTATAATGAATAGTTTAAAAAAAAAAGATTTTCAAACTTTCTTGTGTTATTTTTTTATCTTAATGGAGGACAGAGAATTTAAAAGTTTTCAAAAATTTTTTCAGGAAAAGTCTTTTATGACAACATAGAATGGAAAAATAAATTGGCAAAGTTGTAGTTTTTTCAACCCCTAAAAAAGGACCTGCCTACTGTACATACTTCCTCTTCGATATGTACTAACTTATTTAGATTAACCACAGATTCAAATGTTTTTTCAGGCCCAATTGATAAGGCACTCGTAAACTTTGAATCATTACCAGTTATAATTAAAAAGAATAATGTAACTTTGCCAAAAGTTATTACTAAAGATCTGAGCACAGATCAAAACTATCTGTGAGAAAAAAGTGCAGTATTCTAAAGTGAGTGTTCACTTGCTCTTTCAGAAAACCTTTAGCGATATTAAATGACTCTATATGGCTGACAACAGTGAATAGACTTCTACGGGTGTATATTGTGAGCAAGGATCTTTGATAAATTTGAAAAAGTCACCTACATCATGACATTTTATTTAACATTTATTTATATAATTTTAACAAACCTTATTGTTAAATGGGCTAAACAATTGACAATCAATTTTAAAAGAATTACACGACATATCAATCAGTTGTCAAACTAGTGGTTGAGGTTTTACTTACTGTTTGTAGAAAACATTCACAAGTTTTATTCGAACTCATTGACATGCACAACATGTAATCTCATTGCTTAGCACAAAGTCAGAGTAAACTTCAAAATTAATTCACTAGAACTGAATGTAATAGCAGATTTTTAAAAACTGGATTATGGGTATTTTAATAATGTGTAAACATATATATATATATATATATATATATATATATATATATATATATATATATATATATATATATATATATATATATATATATATATATATATATATATATATATATATATATATATAATGCAAGATAAAAGACAACAATGTTTTTAAAAACAGACAAACATTAATGTTTTTATTTTATTTTTTAAAAATAAAAACATTTTGAATATTTTTATTTTTTACTGTAAAACATGCGCAGTGTGTTGCTACATCGACTAGTTGCTACATCGACAGTGTGTTGCTATATCTCCTTTGCAAGACAGGCTATTTGCCAGTCAATGTAGCAGAACTTTGTTGTGAGTCAGGCTATAAGATAGTTGATGTAGCAACAATCCGCACATATTTTACAGTTAAAAAATAAATAAAAAAAACATTTAGAATGTTTTAATTTTTAAAAAATTAAAAAAAAACATTCATAATGTTTTTAAAAATATTCAGAATGTTTTTAAAATCATTCTAATCTTTTAATTTGTGGTTTTGTGGTTTAATTACTTCCTGCAATTAAATTAATGCGTTTTGACATAATGTAACCTTAATTTTGTCAGCTTTAATACCACAAACAAGCTAAAAGCCGCTTTTTACCACAAATTGTATATCTAAGCCCTTTACCTATATATATATATATATATATATATATATATATATATATATATATATATATATATATATATATATATATATATATATATATATATATATATATATATATATATATATATATATATATATATATATATATATATATATATATATATATATATATATATATATATATATATATATATACATATATATATATATATATATATATATATATATATATATATATATATATATATATATATATATATATATATATATATATATATATATATATATATATATATATATATATATATATATATATATATATATATATATATGACATATATATATATATATATATATATATATATATATATATATATATATATATATATACTAAATTTTATAAATAAAAGTTAACCCTCGTTCACAACTTTCTTTATGCTTTCCGCGAATATGCCAGTAACTATTATGATCATCAGATGATGTTGATCCTGTAACAGACTAAACAAAAATTTAAAATTGTTTTAAATGCAAACACTCGTGTAGTTAAAATTCCATCCTTGCTACATATGATGTAATAGGTTATATCAATACCATACTAAGAAGCAGTTGTGTTGTTAGTAGATAAAAGGAATAACTTACTACACCATATAACCAGTAAAGCATGTACACAAAATAAATGTGAAAGAATAAATATGTCATTCTTTTTTTAGTGGTTGTATTAATATACTTTTAGTTGTGTTTGTATTTTGTTTACAACATGTTGTAGTTTCAAAAAAATGTTAAAGTTTCCTATTTAACTTGAAATAAGTTTTAAAAGTGACAAGAAAAGAATACATTAGAGAAAAAACTATGCACAAATATTTAAAAAATCTAAAGAAAGGCTAAAATTTGATAGTGAAAAGAGATGCAAATACATCTCTACACTGTTATTTGTATTCAGCATTTTCCCTTAATAAAACCAATCAAATGCAATTCTGGGGTGGAAGCAAGAAGGGTTTGAAGATATAAAACTGGTTGATAGCTTAAAGATTAACCCAAGCCTTTCACTATAAAAAAAGGCAAAAAGGTACAGATGTTCTCATAGCTTCTTTGTAAAAGCTCAAAATAAACATAGTCTTCATTGTTTCATATCACAAAAAAGCGTCTAACCATTATGAAATTCTAAAAAAAGTGCAAGAACCTGCTGAAAATGTTGTATGACAATTATATTTCTAAAGTTTCTGTATTATTGAAGATGATGAACCTTATATGAAGTACAATCATCAGCAAATTCCTGGTGCTACCTATTATATTGCCAAATATAGAGGAAAAGTAGATAAGAAATTTAAATACACTAAACATGATAAGTTTGCTAAAAGCTTTGATTTGGCAAGCTATTTACATGGGTGGCAAAAAATCAGCACCCATTTTTTCACATTTTCTGGTAAAATTTATCTGGTAAAATTTATATTAAAAAATGTTTACAAAAACATCTTTTATCTCTCATTAAATCACATGGTAGTAGACATATTTTGACCTGATTTAGCAATAAGTGGTTATAGTAAACTGGCTATAAAATGGTATAAACAAAATAAAACAGTAAATCCTCTAAACAATGAATTGATTGTTATTGAAAAAGTACTGGGCAGTTATTAAACAAAAAATAAAAAAAAACTATGCACATTAAAGATTTAAAAATGTCATTTAAAAAACATCAAATAGTTTTGATTATTTTTCTTGTACTTATGGGTACCACCAAAGCAAAGGTTCGAAATTTTATTAGATGCCTATAGGAACAAATTAATTTCTTCGAAATATTTTATTTCTTATATTAATCTATTAAAATTTTTACTTGGTACTAAATAAAAAATGATTAGTAACTTTTTTAGTAATTTTTCTACTTTCACATTTATTTCGTGTACACACTTTACATTATAGTATTAATAATTAAAAGCAAACCCCCTCCCCCAAATTTTGATTCTAAGCTAAAAAAAAATTAACATTGATACTAAGCTTAACCCCTACACCCCCTTCCCCTAATTTTGATTCTAAGTCAGAACCTCAAAAAACTTTTGAGGGTTTTGTTGAGATTCTGACTTTGAGGATTTTTTTGGATAATTTTTCTTAGCAAACTAAATACACTTAAAATATTCTAGCTTTAAATTTAATTTTAGAAAAATACTTCATAAAAATAGTATCTTTTTGCCATGAAACTATACAAATTATTATTACTATAAAAATTACATAAGATGCTAACCCTAGCTCAAAAATTATTTATTTTAAAAAAAACCTGTTGACCACTGCTACCGCCACCACCATACTTAACATCATGAGAATGAAGACGAACACCTTGTCGCTGATTAAATAATTTTAAAACTGATCCACAAGTTACAAACTGAAAATCTAAAAAAAAATAAAAACTATTTTCTTACAGAATTGTTTTAGTTCAAAACAAGTACAAAGATAAAACTTTAATTTAAACCAATAACCCAATCTTTATCTTCAAAAATTTTCAAAAAAGAGTTAAATGGACCAGCCTCTTGAGGTAGTTTAGTCTGTCTCAAACATAGTTACCCCAGCATAACCTAGTTGTACTATGAACATTCATATAGTCATTGGTTTTATTTTTAAATGCATTACTGATATTGTTTTCTTGTGAATTACTTTTACATATGCATATTAAGTTAGAACTAATAATTTCTAAACTTTATTCTAGCTTATATTTTTTCAAATAATGTTATTAACTGGTGATAAATATGTTGAGTATATAAATCAGTTCAATATCATATTAATTTTACATTAGACAGTACCATTTCCCACCTTCCATTGCTTGTGCCTGCCCTGAGGAGGGTAATGCAAACCAGATTCCACCTTAGGCAGCATTTTTTTAAAGGCAGAATTCAAAAATAATACTATTAGAGAAATTCTGCCTGTGTTTAAAGCATTTAGGGGAGTGAAAACCGTAAGATATGGATGCACAATATGTTTATCATAGAAGAATATCTTCATATTTTCCTGACGCACACAACCTAGAACTTCTCAAGTCTTCTCTTAAACTCTATTTTATGTTTTCTAGTAACTTAATAGTGGTGGCCTTGAATCATATACTATATATATATATATATATATATATATATATATATATATATATATATATATATATATATATATATATATATATATATATATATATATATTTATATATATATATACATATATATATATATATATATATATATATATATATATATATATATATATATATATATATATATATATATATATATATATATGTATATATATATATATATATATATATATATATATATATATATATATATATATATATATATATATATATATATATATATATATATACAAATAGTATTGCATACTAAATAAACAAACTGACGTCATACTGAAATAGCCTGCTGCTGGGGGCTTCAGTACATACATCCACTGACAAATAGCCTGACTCACAGTGGAGTATTGCTACATTGACTGAGGGTTTGGGATGGAGCAGCAATCATTTCATTCATCATTCTTCGTTTTTATTCTTCTTTTTCTAAAAAAGCCATATGGGTTTAGGTAAGCAAAAAAAGTGAGCAAATGCTTATAAAAATATGCTTTAGTAAGTGTGTGTATATATATATATATATATATATATATATATATATATATATATATATATATATATATATATATATATATATATATGCACACTTACTAAAGCGTATTTTTATAAGCATTTGCTCACTTTTTTTGCTTACCTAAACCCATATAGCTTTTTTAGAAAAAAAAGCCATATGGATTTAGGTAAGCAAAAAAATTTATTTTTATTTTTTAATTTTTTTTTTAGGTGCCCCAAGAAGTCCTTAGGGTCTTATCACAGAGCACCGCAGATGAGCATTTAATTAGAAGTTCCTTCCTAACTGATGTTACTAAACTGAGGTGAGGTTTGAACCACGGATCCTTTGTTTCAGGCAAGTGTGCTACCACTTGCCTGAAGATATATCAGGATGTAAACTATGATATAAATCAGGGTGTAAACTAGCCCTTTGGAGCCCTATTAAACGCAGTATTCCCAAATGTTCATAAAATTAAAATTCCCGATTTACAAGTAAAAAAACCCCATTCTTCAAATAAAATTTGCCAAATTCAAGTTTAATAATATAGTACAAAATATAGTACAAAATAAAAAAATTACAAATTTGTTTGGTTTAACACCCTCAAATGCTATTTCCTTAAAAGTTTAGCCTTTTTTGACTGAAAAGTTAAATAAGTTAAATAAATGTTTTTTAATTATGACAAACTGGTTCTAGAAATTTATTTAATGAGGAAAATAGATTTACTTTACTGGTTGCTTATATTTAAAACGTAAATTAAATGTGTATATTAAAATGTAATTTAAATACCTTTAATAACAAGAATGTTGTTTTTTTTTATTACAACAAACTGGTTTTTTAAAAAAATACAAATTTAAAAAACAAGAAAATTAGATTTTTAAAAAAAACAAATTTAAAAAACAAGAAAATTAGATTAATTGTTTCCTTATTGTATGACATCAGGGTAAAATAATCTGAAAAATATCTTTAAAGTTAAGGAGGGGACAAAAGCTACTTTTATGAATAGTGAGAGGGTGCGCATGGCCCTCTCCACCATCGCTTCCGCTGCCGCTGTTACACCCCTATCGCAGGTCCTGACTTCTTCAACTGTTACTACTACTTTGAGTGTTGGGTGATGGGGGAAGATGCTTTCACTTACAAAATTGGTTGTTTTTTTTCAAAACTTGTTATTTCTTTTCAAAAATTGTTAATTTTTGAAACAAAATGTAAAATCTCAAAATGTAAATATACAAACCTGCAATAGCAATATTTTACTTATTACCTTTTGACCATATAAATTTTATGAAAGTATAAAAAAAGTCGAGTCCCCACAGGAGCAGTGGCGGATTAAGACTTCTTGAGGCCCGAGGCTATATTTGTTTTTGGAGGCCTTTTTATGGGCCAAAGCCTAACAATGACTAGAAAAAAAAAGATCCTCTAAAATTTTTTTTGGGCCTCTATATTTGCGGGGACCGGGGCTATAGCCCCCCTTAATCCGTCACTGCACAGGAGGGGTAAGAATAAAAACATCACATTACCCATGTAACTTTAAAAAAATAAACTACAAAATCAAAGCAAAAATTTCTTAATAAAATTCAATAAATTATAAAGAAGACCATAAGAACTTAAACTATATGTAAAGATGGTGAAAGTTAACTTGTATATATTATGGTTGTATAAATAGTACATATAGGTTAAACAAATGCGGGAAAAAAGTTTGTAAAGATTTATATTTAAATCGTATCCCCCAACATTACAATATAAATTTATCCTCAAACAATATAATGTCACAGTATTATAAATTTTATCCAAACATTACAAAATCAATTTCATTAAAAAATATAATAATATATTATCTACAATCATAATAGAATTAGAGGAAGATAATAATTAGTGGCATTAGAGCAAAAAACTAAGTTTTTAAAAATATGCTAAAAACCTAAGTATAAAAGAGTTTTTGAAAAGGTTTAAATTAGGTACTAAAATAGATTTTAATTAATAATCTTTATAATAATTAATAAATTTTTCCTTTAACAAACTCCACAAAGATACATCAAAATCAATTTTATCCTCAACAATGCCATGTAGGGTCCATACAACAAAGTATGTAACACTACACTTTGCAACATACATTGGGTGTAATAAGTATGGTTAGTTTTAAGTTTTACATCAACACCCTCTTTTATTAAACATGGTAAATTTAATTATGTTGGTGCAGTAAAAATAATCTTGTAAGGACATTTCACCTCAATACATGCATTAGGACAGCAATCACATGACATTATTTGATCTGGACTTGCTCCAACGTAAGGATGTTCATAATCAAGGTATAGTCCACATTCATTTAAATCAAGATTTTTATGATGTCCTTTCATTTTTACAAAAAACGCATTCACAGCTTCAACTTCCATCATACGCCCATATTTTAAGGCTGGAATATTAGAGTTAGTAAATGTCAGCCCTGATATTTTTTTGGTTAAGTGACCAAAAGTTATGGTAACCAACAACAACTTTTTTACTTTTATCCATACTCGTTGCTACCTTGTGAGCTTTAGAGTCAGTTATAATACTTTTTCGATAGTAATACCAATTTTCATTTTTATTTTGCCCTCGTGTTACTAATTCTATTTGTTTTATATTTTTGGCTGACATGTTTACTTCTAAACCTGTAAAAAATTCAACACAACATGAAGAGGTAGAAATTAAACTGTTAATGCTTAGCAAATCAACTGGTGCAAATAAAGTCTATTTTTGGTTTTGGAACAGCAGTAAACAAAATGTTTGTTGGCACGTTTTTCTCAAGAGCAGAAGTTACATCATTGATATTTAATAATTGTACTATATGATTCGATCGAGGATTATATTTTTCTTTTTGTGTATCTACTAACTTTCTCTTTTTTTACCTCTTTCGCTAAAATCTTTACAACTAAAGTCAAGGTCTTTGATTTTAAAAGGCGCTACTTCTTTTCTAGATGGCAGCCATTCATTTGAAGTGCTTGTACATGCAGGGTTAGTTAATCCATTTATTACAGCAGCTTCCACTCTATACATTGCTGCAGCAACATGGTTACAAGTTTGACCCATGCCAGCCATGCATGTAGAATGACAGGCTTTAATTTTAGCACTTTTTTCTAATACTAGCCACAGTTTATGATATGTATCATTGATAGATTGTGATCTCCGACATTCTGATTTAAATATACAGTAATTACTACCTGCTAAATTACGATACATAAGAGGCTGAAGCCAGGAAGATTTATAGTAGCTGTATGCTTTTGAGTTTTTATAGTCACTTAAGTCATTACTTCCGAGTTCTGAGGGATTAAACATTAAATAGTTAAATATATCTGGATATAATAACATTGGCCAGAATGGCATACCCTCCTGTTCGTCCATTCAGCCATCAAGAATTTTGAACTTCTACTGCTGTTTATATTGGTAGAACATTGTTTTCTATTGCAGCAAATACATGAGCAACTAGCTCTTCTTTTTTACCATTTAATTTTGATCCTCTTAACTTTAAATAGTTTTTTAACTCTTCAACCCTCATCTTTGAAATCATATTGTACTCCATGATTAATTTTATAGTAAATATTTGTTTTAGCAGTTTTAGTTAGATGTTTATACTTCGTTTTCTCAAGCAAATATTGTCGCGGAAGTATTTTTTTAACCCTCCTATTGGAGTTCAGACCTCTTAAAAATGACATATTTTAAATTCGCTCAATCGGTGTATTCTGAAATTTTAATTACAAATAAAATTGAAAGTGAAAGTATATTCCTTCTTAATGACTTAAGTTTTCAAGGCAATAAAAATCTAGATTTTATATTTTTAAAGGTATTTTGTCTGGATTCTCAACTACAAGCTTGATTCTTACTGTTTCTACAAATGTTTTTAGTCTGTAGATTCTCTAAACTGTTTTTTTCAAAACAAAAAGGAATAGTAATTGACTAAACTTTTAGTCTAAAGTTCACAAAATGGAAATGTGTAAGAAGGTTATCATTTTTTTTTTCAATTATTTTTTAAATACGTCAATTACATTTTTTTCAAATATGCCAACTCTTTCCTTCAGCCCTCCTGTAAGATTTTCAAAGTAATTCAAACTCTCCTTTAAGATTGAATCATTCTTTTAATCAGTTGTTTTCAAAACAGTGCTTTCAAATTTTATCCTTTAAATACCATGCTTTTTGTCGATTGGATTGGGAACACTTTATAGCCAAATCAAGTTCTTTTTATAATTTTAAATTTATTTGCAACAAATAGTTAATCTCACAATCCTTTTTAACATCCTCTTTTTTTTTACTTTTCGGACATTATATTTTAATAAGATTGCTTAATATTAAATTTTATATTCTTTACATCTTTTATTAACTTTTCTAATTTGATATTTGAGGTGATTAAATCAGGAAATTCAAGGTGATTAATCAAATCATAAGATAATAAAGGTAGTTGTTGATCAAAATTGGAAACTGGGAGATTCTCTTTATTTACTTGAGCTTTAAGAAGACAATCATCAGAATGACTTGTTAAAAGCTTGTCTACAATAGAAGTTTAAGTAACGGAGCTGGAAAAAACATCATCAGCAGTTTTCAAGTTTAAATCAGAAAATAAACTTAAAGAAGCACAAACATCTTTTGGAACAAGTTCTAGAGAATTTTTTCCAGATGTTTGGCTAGAAGTAGGGATAGAACAATTAACAGAATGTACCAAATCATCAACTTTGTTAAACCATGCAAGATTGACTTTTTATTTTAAGTATCTGTATTTCCAACAAGGCTGAAAGCAACCACTTTTAGAGGTCAAAGCTACTGGAAGACCCAAGATGAAAATTATAAAGCAAGATAATGATTAACAGATGACTTAAAAGATTGCAAATAGTATGAGTCAGGAAAACAAGATGAATGGAGAGTATTACAAAAAACGGATGTGTTAGGAAAAAAATTAGACGAATAAGAATTTTTGGAGCACTTAGGAACAATAAAATACTATATTGTTGTATACAATATAGTATTTTATATACTATATTGTATACTAACTTTGCAATGATTTGTATATAAGGTTTTCATAAAAGGTCAGTACAAAAAGATAATCAGAGAGGATGTAAAGTAGAAGAAACAGTAACAATGCTGCCATTCATCAATATAGGAATACCAACAAGATTGCAAAGACTTTTTAAAGACTTCAACAGATACACTATATCATTCAGAGCAATAGAACGTGCCTCACCGCCTCTATCTAATAATATTTTTAAACTTCTCTGTAACAACAGTTAACAGGTCAGCTCCAAAACCAGATGATTGAAATTGATATGATTCTTATGTCATCAACAAATAGAGCCACTTGTGAGTTTTTCAGGATGATCGTTAATGTTGGTTAGAAATGGTAAATAGCTGAGGATAGAAGTTAACCTTGTTAGTTAATTATTGACACTAGCGTGAATTGGCAGCGTTTAGTGCCACAGGGTCTGTGTGTTTTGTGATTGTGATGTTATTTTTGTGATGTTTTGTGTTGATAGACAACTTGGCTAACCTTCTCACTGGTGTCTATCGTTAAAAATGATTATTAGATTGTTTTGTTACTGAAACTTTCTACTTCTAATAATTCACTAAAAGCCAGGAGATAAGTTTTAAAATAACAAAAAAATTTGTTTTAATGTTGTTTTCATTTTTTCATCTTAAGTGTTATTAATAGTTCACATAAACAATCTCAAAGAGTAAGTTTCTTATTTTATATTTATTTAGTTTAAATTTATAACTTTTTTTTAATTTTTAACTTTTTTTAATTTTTAATCGGTTTGTAAATTAAGCAATAGTTTTAAACAGATGGATTAATTGGATTCCATGATCCTTCATGCATATTTGTGTGGAGTTTTTTTAATATAAACCGAAATTTTTTTCTAAAAGACTAGGTAAATAAGTAAAAACACTTCAGTATGTAAAATAAACAATTCTGGATAATTTCGACAGACGCAAAAAAAAATTATGGTATTTTATTTTTTCTAAGTTATGTATCCCTATCAAAAATTTCAAGTCAAATGTAATAACAATTAGAAATTATAAAATATTTCAAAAGTCAAATTGCCCAATTGGCTTGTGCAACCCTTTTGCAGTAATTTACTGACCCATCTGTACATTATGCTATAATTTTAAAGTGATGTATTTTTCAGATTCCATGATTCCTTTATGCAAATTTGCATATTGTAACCCTAATTTTAATAACCCTGATTTTTGCTCTTCATTAAATAATTATATAAATAAAAACACTTCAGTCTGTAAAACAAAAGATTCTGTTTGATCCCAACAAATTTAATAAAAACTTGATCACTATTTAAAATTTCGAGTCAAATATAATAGTGGTTTAAAAATATTAAATATTTAAGGTCGATATGCCCAATTGGTTTGTACATCCCTTTTTCTGTAATTTAATGCCAGGTCTGTAATTTATGCAATAAAAATACTGACAAGTCTGAAAATTATGCAATTGTTTTTAAATGATGTATTTTTTGGATTTCATGGATTACTTTATGCATAGTGCAACCTTAATTTTTTTCCTTCATAATACAATTAAATAAGTAGAAACCCTTCAGTCTGTAAAATAAACAATTCTGGATAATCCTGACAGATTTAATAAAAACTGGATCACTATTTAAAATTTCAAGTCAAATGTAATAACGGTTCAAAAGTTATTCAAAAGTCATTATGGCCCTAAAAATATATAAATTAGTAAAAACCCTTGGTCTGTAAAATAGATGATTCTGGTCAATCCTGACAGGTTTTTATAAAAAAATTTTGGATTTTTATTTTGTTATAGTTGGTTGGTCACTATGGAAAATTTCAAATCAATACCTATACGATACTTTTTGTCAAAAAAAAAACATTTTTTCACTACAAAAAGTTTAATAACTTTTGATCTGCTAAACTTTAAAGGCCGAATGACCCCTCATTTTTTAAGTCAAACTAAGCTCTATACAATGACATTATAATTTAAATATTCAAATATTTGAATTTGAAATTATAAAAAAATCTTCTGGAATGGCTAAAATGGAGTGTGAAATTGATTGTGGTGTATCATTTAGGTTAATTTTGTAATAAACAGCAGTTAGAAAACTCTTTAATATCAATTGTAGTTTTGCCAATTAAAGTTCATGGAGTCTTTTAACGAAATAAAAACTTAAAAATGCCTCAACTTTTTCCAGTCTCCTACACATAAATAAAAAAGCAAATGATCTTGATCATTTGATAATTTTAACGAAAGAAAAGCTTAAAGTTGAACCATTAAAAAAAAATTCAATCTGATTCTTTCTAATAACTCTAACTAAACAATTGAATATAACTTCTGAAAAAAATTAAATTATATACATTCATACTTACACACACAAAATTATTTACAAAACAGGCTGTTTGCGAATTTAATCATGTAAAAGAAGTTTTTATAAATAACTTCATACCATTTTTGCATTCAGCAAAATTAAGAACAATCGCCTTTAGAAAAAAAGATATTGTGCATAACTTAATGATATTTTTTAAATTCATTACTTCTGATTGCATTTCTAGAAACTAAATTTAGCAAATATAATAATTATAAATAAAGAAATATCAGTAAAACGGCGTCCAACTCTAACTTTGTTTACCAAATTTCTATGGACTGCGAGGTACAACCACTTACATGCCGCAATCTTATTGGATATTATTATGAAGTAAAAATTAATCCCTATACATTTATGTCGCTTTTTTACATGACTTCTTTTCTTTTTTTTTTTTTTTCTTTTTTTTATTGTCAGAAGCAGTGGTGTTCCTAGTTATGGTGTCACCCGGGGCGGCAAATAGGGTGTCACCCATATATTATATGTAATTATTTTTATATACGAAATTATTAAAGCAGTATTTAGAAACGTTGACACATGTAAATTTAAACCTTGTTTTCGACAATAATAATTTAGTGGCTATAACAGAGAAAATAATTATTTGAAAATAAATTGTTGCCAAATAATTATTATCTCTGTTTTAGACGATAATAAATTATTATCATCTAAAATCGTCTAAAATCAGCTTTATTCTTTCATATGCTTAAAAAAACAGTAGTACCTAGATTTGATTTGATAGTAAAGTATAATAATAAAATAGCAAACCTACTGAAAAAAAGAAAGCTTAGCGATTATATTTTCTAAATAATGATAACTATATCTTTCAGCATTCAGCATTTCGTAGGTCGTGTAAATAAATACCCACTTATTTTTTTATGTAAGACTGTTTAATTATAAACAAAAATAAAATATAAGATATTAATAAATTAAAAAAATACAAGTTACAATAAGAAAACTACACCTAGTTTTGATTTACACTGGTTTTAAAGACTAGTTTGAGAACATTTCTCAATTGTAGACCCTTGAAAGCTCAAGCTCTTACAAATCACAAAAATATCTTTTATAAAAAAAAAAATCTTTTTTATTGATTACTGAGCGTACATTTAAAAATTGAATGAATTAGTTAAATCTATAGAACGCATACTATTAAAGATTAAAAAGATTAAAGCCTCAAATAGCTTAAACCTGATTTAGTTTCTTATATGATCTATTTTAGGAAGATAACTGGAAAAAGCCAAAATCAGACTATATTCAATTCAATTCAATTCATATATATTCTGAAATAGTTGTTACATTCACGGAAGTTTACAAATAGTACATGTACTAATCTTAAGTAAAAACCTTGTAAATAAAAGCTAATAAGTATATTGATTAATGTTAATAGTAATATTAATCATCCACAGCAGTAACAAAACGAACATTAAAAGTTGAAGGAGTAAAAATACTAATAAAGATAATAGTAAAAGTTGTAATTGTAACAGTAATAACAATACAATAATAAAAGTACAATGATCCCAGTAAGAAAAAGACGTCAAGCCGTAGTTGTAATTTGGTTGTATTTTGGTCGCGACGCAAGTTAACTAAATTCCAACGATGTTCCAACGTCGGTATAACGGTGTTGTTCTAACGTTTGCTATCAAACGTTCGAACAACGTCGGAAAAACTTTATCATCTCAAGTCTTGAATGCTAACATTAAAACGACGTTGGAACAACGTTGGTTGTTTAACGTAAAACCAACGTTAGTCTGATTAACGTTGGAACGACTTTGGAACAATGTTGCTTTTTTTACGTTTTTACTTTTGACATCAAAGCAACGACAGCTTTCTAACGTAAACTCAACTTGATTTTACGAACTTGCGCATTTTTAAAATGGTTGATAAACCGTTATCGAAAAAGATGTGGTTTTTAATCTGGTTTTTAGGCATTATATTCTGTGATACTAATAATTAATACATTATTTATTTATATTCTACATTCGAATTAGATATTAAATTTTTATCATATTAATGATAAATAAAAGTTACAAAAACTTTATTTGATTTTCAAAAACTGTTGACATTTTTGTTATGTTTTTGTATACTTTGTATATTTAACATTACTTATATAGTAAAAATTTCTAATATATATAATATTTGCACATAATATTTTATTTACAAATAGATAATGCAATGATAGGTTTTTTAAATACCCTTTATTAAACTATTTGCAGTTTAATTAAATGCCAATAAAATTACAGAGGCTTTTTTTTTATGACATTTAATTCAGTTGTCTAAGACAGTTGTAAGTTGTATTAAAACAAGGTTTTTACTTAATATACATAATATATTAAGTATAAATTTAAGACAATTAAGTTATATTAAGACAATGTCTTAATCATAATATATATTTTATTTATTTGAATGAAAAGTTTTTTATTTTGTTGTGGAACTAGACTAGATATTACCTAATAAGCATCTTATAACTTGTGTAATGTGTTTCTTTTACGAATTTGTATATTGGCACAATCATATCATGCTATTCCTACAATTATATAACTCACGCTGACTCTCATAAGTTTGAGTCTCAAGTCACAAAAAAGAATAAACAATTTTTTATGTATTTGTATTAAATTATTTTTATTATTTTTTTTTTACTGTTATTCACCTCCGGGTTACTAACAGGAACATGGTAAGGATAGAACTCATAACTTCTCACTATGAAGCAAGCGAAAAACATATCCTACAGAAACAGCAACAGAACATCTAAATTTTAAACTAGATCTTAGTCATAATAAACAAAATATTTATTTAAATCAATACACACAAAGTGTTAGATGATATACACTCAGTCAGTATTTAATTTTCAAAAAGAATCACAATCTCATGTTTCCCTAATTTCAGAGTTGAAAGAAAGAGCTGATTTTGGCCATAAAGGCTTTAAACAGTGCTACAAATAAGGAGGCTCCTTTTTATTTCAATTGTGGTTATAACCCCCTCTCAACTCAATAACTCCTAAGTATTTCAATAAAGTACATGTTAAATATATTTGTGTGTAGTTTTTGTATATGATATGTGATATGATATAGTTTTTAAAATTGATATGTTATACCAAAATACATACACACCCACATATATATATATATATATATATATATATATATATATATATATATATATATATATATATATATATATATATATATATATATATATTTATATATATATATATATATATATATATATATATATATATATATATATATATATATATATATATATATATATATATATATATATATATATATATATATATATACATATATATATATATATATAATAGTACTATCATTTACTTATTCTCTTATCTTTCTAACCGAAAAACTAATTAATCTTATATTTTAATAAAACTCATGCCAAGTTAAAATATATATTTTTTGAATGTTATTATTTTTCTTCAATTTTTATGTGCAGAGTTAAAGTACTAAGTTATCAAGGTGTTTAAAATCAGAACAAGTCGACTTAAATATACATAATCACATTATTTAATCTTAAACTTAACAATAGAATATTTGAACGAGTTTACACTAAGAATTGGTAACAAAGGTTTTGCTCAACAGTTTGTGAGTTTGATTTCAACACCTGGACAATGTATTTTAACGCCCAGCTTTTAAAACAACAAAAAATTTACAATCACTTTTTTAAAATCAATCTAAATCATTTGCTGTTACAAATTATGTCATCCTATTTATTCAGCATATAAATACTTTTAAACATTTTAGATTGGTTGCAGCCTTACAAAGTTGTGAAAAACAATATTGAATAATTCTAATTTTTTAAAATTTTATTTCCGTTACAAAATTTAGTGAATAAAAATGTTTTATATTTATGAGTTTGCCATGATTGCTCTGATTGAATCATGGCAAAATACTTATTCAGTTCTAACTGTTTATTAAATAAGCTTGGGTCTTTAAGGCTTGACCTTGGTGAATACAGTAAAAAATATTTAAATAAGATCTTATGTGTAAAACACTTCAATGTGCCTTTTTTATATTTTTTTCTTTTTTAGGCCAAGTTTTTTAGGCGGAAAGTTACCAAAATATGTTAAGGACTTAATTCAGAGGTAACTTTTCAAGGGTTGAATTAACGCATCGCGATTTGCGATATCTGTTAAATTATCTGGTCTTCAAAGTTTCAGTTTATGGAAAACCACGAAATTTACGGAATAGGCGAATAAACTTTAATTTCTTAGTGAAAATGTTATGAAAAACAAAACAATAAATTTATGACTACAAAAGTAATAACACTACAGTGTTGTTACTTTTATAACACTCTTTTAAGTTACATTTATAGTTTATTGTTTGATCAAACAACACCTAGTCAAGATATTAAAAATAAAAATGATTTAGTTAAGTAATTCCAAACTTTAATTAAAGTAGAAATGCATTTAAAAAAAATACAATGGATATTTAAACAATGTTAAAAACCTCACCAACTTTTACGAATACACATTTTTATAAACAGTTTAGTATTTTTAAACATCTTACTAACGGTCCAGAAAAAACGCGCGTTCACTTTAAAATCAACCAATAAAAACACTGGTAATTTACTTCTTAGGAGAAATCTATATTAAAAGGGGAGGGGGGGAGGCTAAAAACTTAAATTTTGTTTTATTATTTAATCAATTAAATCATAATAAAAGTAAAGACAAAAAAATATATTTCTAAATATACTTCTTTATAACTAAAATTTATTAAATTGAACACCTCTGTTTTTAGTTTTAAGTAAATGTCAGTACTACTCTCAGTGGCGAAACTGCGGGGGGTCTTTGGTTAACAGACAAAAAGTGTCCTATTTTTAAACTAATTTTAGGTTGCATGGACGATATGGGGCTCATTTTGAAAATCGTGTTATTTGTTTATAACAAGTCACTTGTTATAAACAAAAAACTATATCTCAAAACAAAAATTCAGTGAAAATTGGCCTTAAAATTAAAAAATATATATATTGGTAACCGATAAATAATAAAACATATATTGTAAATCCTCCCGCTTTTTTTTATTATTTCCTCCTCCCATTTTATACATCCTGACTAAAAAATTCCCACCCTCACCTACCTTTGTATTAAGCACATTAGAGTAGTCAGTAGCAAATTCCCCCCCCCCCCTCCGCACGATTTTCAAAATGAGCCCCATATCGCCCATGCAACCTAAAATTAGTTTATATTTTTATTTGTTTTATGTATATTCACTAAATATACAAATTTTGAATTTCAGAACATTGAAGGCATTATGAATAAATGCAAAGATTTTGTTAATTATTATTTTAATATTATTTTAAATGAGTATACATATTGCATGTGAATATTTATATAACACATTAGCAAACTAATACAAATGGCTATAAAAATGATATCAATAGAACATTTTGAAGTATTTTTATTATAAAAGTTTATTTCTTAAAAGTTAAAAAATGCTAATTTCAATTTTGAAAATTGTCAAAATTTTTATAAAATTTTTGTATTTATAATACTATAAAGTATCCATGTCAAAAGTATTAAAAATATTATTAACAATATATAAATAAATTGTTATAAGTAACTATATATATATATATATATATATATATATATATATATATATATATATATATATCATATATATATATATATATATATATATATATATATATATATATATATATATATATATATATATATATATATATATATATATATATATATATATATATATATATATATATATATATATAAAACACTAATTATTAATGGGAAAGTATAAAACATTTTATTCAAAGTATTGGCCATTGTTTTCTACACATTTTGACCACCTTTCTGGCAATTTGTGGATACCACGCCAATAAAATTGTTCGTTTTTTAAAGCAAACCAACCAGACACCCAATTTTCGACCTCCTAGTAGGAATCAAAGTGCTGCTCAGCCAATGCGTGTCCCATCGATGAAAACAAATGGTAGTCGGAAGGAGCCAAGTCTGGTGAATACGGCGGATGGGGTAGCAGCTCTCAGCCAAGTGTTTTGATTGTATCCAAAACCGGTTTTGCTTTGTGTACAGGTGCATTGTCATGGAGCAAAACTACCGTGTCTTCTGGCCCATTGTCATGGAGCAAAACTTGCCGTGTCTTCTGGCCCATTCTGGTCGTTTCTCGATCAATGCATGGTTCAAATTGATCATTTGTTGTCGGTAGCGATCAGTATTGAAGGTTTCACCAGGTTTTAGGAGCTCGTGGAACACCACACCTTTCTGGTCCCACCGAACACACAGCATTGTCTTCTTACCGAATCGATCTGGTTTTGCAGTCGATGTTGATGGTTGTCCCGGATTAACCCATAATTTTTTCCGTTTAGGATTCTTAAAATAAATCCATTTTTCATCGCCAGTAACAATCCGATGCAAAACCGATTTTCTTTCGTGTCTTCGAAGCAAAATTTTACAAGTGTTTTTTCGGTTTTCCATCTGTCTTTCATTCAATTCATGTGGCACCCATTTTCCACACTTTTGGATCTTTCCCATAGCTTCTAAACGTTCAGAAATTGTTTGCTTTGCAACATTTAACATTTCTGCCATTTGCTTTTGACTCAAAGTGTCATCTCCATCCAATATCGTTTGCAATTCGGCGTCTTTTTTGGTGGTCTTCCACATTCTTCATTTCTCACATCAAAATCATTATTTCTGAACCGTTGAAACCATCTTTTGCATGTTGCTTCTGATAGAGCATGATCACCATATGCCTCGACAAGCATTCGATGCGACTCTGCAGCACTTTTCTTCAAATGAAAACAAAAAATTAATGCTTTCCGCAAATCATCACTTTCCGGTACAAAATTCGACATTTTTAACACGATGAAAAAATATGATGTTGTCTGTTCAATGACTTGATGTATACTAAATATGTTTCACAGATGTCATAGCAAACAAACAAAAAAAAATAAAGGCTCGTTCACAACAAATGTTCCCTATCAAGACATTTGTATCTTGACGCTCACTTCATACCGGTATACCTGGTGTATATATATATATACAGTCGTGGCCAAAAGTTTGAAATCGCCCAATATTTTTCAACAAAAACCATGTTTTTTTTAATTTATTGCCAAACAAAGAATACGCGAATTATTTGAGATATGATTGAAATTTGCAAAGAAAGTAAAAATCAAACTAGTTTCATTCTAAGTTATTGTATATAATTTTAAAATTTTGGAATAGAAGTAATGCAATGTTTATTTATTTTTAGTCTTTTAATTTCCGTATTCAATTATTTGCCCGGACTAGTATAATAATCGTGTATGACCTAAATAAATAAGAAGAAATATAGCTTGACAGCGCAAAGTTATACGGTGTAAAATTGTCCTTTATTGTTTTTTGCAGTGTAGAAATAACATCAAAAATGATAGAAAAACGTTGGAGGGCGTTTTTCTTACAACGTTTCGCAACTTTGTTAATATAACGTTGACCTATGTTTCATATATGCCATTATTCCAACGTGTAAAAAACGATAGAAAAGACGTTGGCTCAACGTCATTTTAGCTAAAATGTAACGTTAGCCTAACGTCTTTTTTCTTCAAATTTAACTTTGCTCCAACGTCTTTCCGACGTCATTTAGCTAAAATGTAACGTTTTCACTACGTCATTTTACATCGTTGTAATAACGTTAGTAAAATGACGTTTTTTCGGTGTTTCATTTATAACATCATGCCAACGTCTTTCCAACGATACGAAAGACGTTAGAACAACGTTGTTCCGACGTCATTTTTCTTATTGGGATTATAATAAAAATAAAATGACAGAAATAAAAATAATTACAATAATCATAAAAAAAATACTAGTAATTTAGTATTAGTCACATAAATACACACATATACAGACACATACAAATACACACATACACACTTACGTTCACAAATACATATAAACACATATACTAATATCCCACTGTATTCAATACAGGTATGTATACATTAATTGTATACAAACATAATATACACCCATATATGTAAATTAGTATGAACTATACACAAATAAACGTATATACACACACGTACATATACATACACACATACATACACATATACAAACATAGCATAACATACATACATACACATATACAAACATGAATACATATACACACATTTAATAATATTATATATGCATATATTATATACACCAACACATATTCGCATACACACATACACATATATATACACATACACACACATATATATACATATGTATACATACATACATATATACCCATATATATATATATATATATATATATATATATATATATATATATATATATATATATATATATATATATATATATATTTATATATACTATATATATATATATATATATATATATATATATATATATATATATATATATATATATATATATATACTCACACACAGACACATAATATATATATATATACACACACACACATACATATATACCCATATACGTATATATATATATATATATATATATATATATATATATATATATATATATATATATATATATATATATATATATATATATATATATATATATATATACACATACACATGTATATACATACATATACACACATATACATACTATAGAGAATAAAATAGATAATAAAGGAAAATGAGATTTGTTGAAGATCAACGAGCATCCTTTGTTTATTCTCTATAACCAATAGCTTTCCGGATATTACCTTTCCATTCGCCAATAGCTTATAGTTAACGAATGACTTATTAGACATTTTGTTGTCAAATCTGACACTCCATGACTCACTCAAAACTAGAAAATGAGCTACTGGCGGATGTATTTAAGGTATTCAGAATGTCATCAATAATTTATTATGGCTCAAACCCAGCTCAAAAAAAGACAAATTTTAACCTGAAGGTCAACACTGATATTGACATATATCTCTTCTTCATGTCCTTAGACAGTGCAAAATCAATTAGCTACACCATGTGCTTAATTATGCAGTGGTTGCCTATTGGAGTCTTGACTTAGCAGCAAATGGAAAAAGTTCTGGCTTCAACAGATAAAGCGCCGTAAAGCGCCGTAAAGCTTAGTCATCCCCAGTAAAAAAAAAGGTTTTACCACATAGGTTCCACGTGGGTTCCAGGTGGAATACATGGAGACCCACATAAAACCCATGTGAAACAAGATTTTTTTTCACTGGTTTGAGGTTGACATCAAATACCCTGAACATCTGCATGACTCTTACAACAACTATTCTTTCCTTCCTAAAGCATAAAAAAAAATGGTTAAGGTAGTATCAGCAAAAATTAGTTGAAAACCTTAATACAAGCTTCACTGAATGCACTAAGTTAGTCTCTAACCAACGCCATAAGAAGCAATGCATTACGCATAACCGCAATCTAATACTCTATTATTTGCTCAGGATAGAAACAACTCGCATCAATAGAAATGTAAAATTTAGGAAAGAATCTTGGATAGCACTATAAATTGAAATGAATACTGAAATGTAGGAAAAAATGTTTAAAAATACATTGTTAGTACCTTGCTTATATTTTACTCTAACATAAATATTTATATAGTTATCTATTTATTTTTATAAAATAAAAACCAATGTAATTTTTTTTTTTTTTTTTAAATTCTTTTAATTTCATTGGTTTAATAGTATTTGACAGTTTTAAAACTGAAAAGCCCCATTTACGTTGAACAGACGAAGTTTAACTATTCAAAAGTTAAACGTCTTTATTTTCCTTATAACAAGTAGTCATTTCAACAACTATGACGTGTTGTTAGTGCCTTGACCAATTTGTTCATAATGTAGTAAGTTGGCCTGATGAACCGCATTATAATGCCTCTCATTGAATATAGCTCTTGGAATATAGCTAGGAATGAAGAATTAGATTTGAAAAAATAGCTTGTTTCCTCAACCATTTACCAGTATCTTTTTTGGAAATCAAGCGGTAATGGCGCAGTGGTTAGAGCGCTTTCTTTATAAGAAGGAGATCCAGGTTCGAAACGAGTTATTGACATATTTTCGCGTAATGGTAAGTAAAGATGCGTGAACTTCCTGGTTAAATGCACTTCCGTGGTGCTCTGTGACAAGTCCGTTCGGTCTTCTTGAGGCACCTAAATAACAAAAAAAAAAATGTTTTTGCAGTGTCTGAGAGTTTTTTAATGGCATAAAGCCCACGCCAGTATCCTTTTGTGCTACAGTATACACATGTTTTTTCCCACCGTAACATAATGTTGAATGTTTATCCAAAATTAAAATAATTTTCAAGAAACTCAATTAGATATTTATAAATGCTATGATAAGTATAAAACATGGTGTTTAATTCCTAAAAAAAAAAAAAAGTATTTTTCATTATCTAGATAAAAATAGAGCTGCATTCGATTAATATACACAAGATCTATAACAAAATTTTTTTCCACTCAAAGTTCAAAACATTCCACAGCGACGAGGTAGCTTTAATATATGTCTCAAAAAAATGCCAGCGTCTATTACAGGACTTTATAACAGGGTTTCTTGTCCGATGAAACATATTGTTTCAGAGAAAGTCAACAATCTTCATAATAACATAATCTTCAGAATCTTCATAAAATTTTTGATGAACGCCAAAATCAAAAATACTAGTCGTCAATTCAATTTAAAAGTTGTGAGTACGCTCGGTTTTAGACTCTAGGCGAACTTTGTAAAACTATTTATTAATTTATCTAAGGTTGTAATAAATACTCACAGGTATTCAGAGTCGATAAATCAATTTAATAGGTGCTTTGCTGGAAACCAATTGTAAAAAAAATCAATGAGTGTTTCTTGCATTAGTTTATACACAGAGTGTGACTCATATACTCTAAAATAATCTGTAATGTCGAATTGGTTGAACTCAATGTAGCATTTGATCTCACTTTGTTAAGAAGGGTTAGCAATTAGTATTTTTAAAAGAACCGGTGTTCAGGGAATTTGAGAAGTACTTTTAAAATTAATGGCATGCAAAGAGGATAATATTTATTTTTGATAACTGTGTCTGCAAGTCTTAGATAGATTTTCTTTTGAGAAAAATCGCAATAAGTGGCCGGAATAATAAGCACAGCCTGCAGATACTCATAAAGAGGTACACACGGGTTCCAAGAGTTTCTAAAGACCAGCTATCAGCAGTAGTTGTTCTTCCACTTTTAAACCAATTACCTTTTGCGATAATAATTAAGGTAAATTAGCAGCTCATAAGCAATGCTGAAGTAAAGTCTATTAGTAAGCATCTTTTTTCTAAATTGTACGCCGACGCAATAAGATACCATAGTCTTTACTTTCAAGATAAGAGAATAAAATTGAATTGCTTTATTATTATCCTAGCCGTTAAACAAAAAATTATGGAGCCCATTTAGAGCAGCGTGTAATTAAGCGTTCAGAAAGCAGTTCACTTAGTATAGTCAAATCATTAGAAAATAGCTCATTTACACGTTACCATTCTTGGCCAGCTCTGTTGTTTCAAAAAAAATCTTTGAAAATATTTGGTAAATAATTTGCGTATTAAGATCTGGCTAATGTGTTACCTGATGAGATGACTAAACTTTATACTTAAGACACAAAACAAATGGGTAGAGAAGAAGAATTTTTGTTGCATTCAAAACACTCCAAAACTTCTAACAGTCTTATCACAGAGCACCGCAGAAAAGTATTTAATTAGGAATTTCACGCCTCCGTCCTTACCAATAATGCTTATCTGTTCAGAGCTGACATCTAACCACGGAGCTTTTGGTTCTGAACTCTAATCACTGTATCACGGCTGGTTTTATGGAGAAGCTTAAAGGTAATGAATAGTAGTGGTTCAATAATATCGAAGACAGCTTTCACATTATTAGTGCAAACATCGTCGAGACCTGCACTCTTATTTGTTTGAAGTGTGTTAAAAGCTAAACAAGGCTCGTCAATACGAAGTTCTGAGTTGTCCATTTCAAAATCAGATTCATTCTAAATAGACTAGAATGATTTGTTGACTACAGAAATTTCATTGGCAAATTTTGTTTTTTAATGTTTATATAATAATTATTGAGTTTCTCAGAACTTTTTTAAGTAGCTTACAAAATTATAAGATGTTTTTGAATAATAATTTTAATTTTGTAAGCTACTTAAAAAGTGCTAAAATATCAATATTAACGCTCACTGTTGGAGCTACGCTATTTTGAAACTTTTTACACAATTGGCCAGCATACTTCATGATTTCAAAAAGTATATAAAAATAAATAAAACTAAAATATTTTTGCAATGAAAATAAAAAAAAGGAGGTACAAGGGTGAATAAAAAATAAGGTAAGTTACATGGACATTACAATTTATTTACAAATAGATTCATTCCATATAAATAGAAACTTATCAAAAAAATTTAAATGTATTTACAAGTGGGAGGATGGTATTTACTCCACACAAATATTTCCATTAAAACAGATACCACAAGAAAAACTGCGTAAGAAGATAACATTCCGTAACCTATAGTTTTATCAAGATAGTAGTTACGATAATGGAAAGCAGCCAATGTGCAAATCACTGATATGAAAATGATAAAACTTGAAACTAACATCCCTACACTTTGAACCTCTATTGTAGAATCCAAATCGTAAATTAATGTTTTTATTAGCCATGGTAAACCTAACCCAAATAAGATATCAAATACATTACTTCCTAGCGCTTGTGCAACTGCCATATCTCCTTTGCCTAGATAAAAATGCGTTTAAAATGTTTTAAAACTTTATTAATATATAATTTTTCTAAATAATATTTCCTGGAAGTGTATAATTTTACTTAGTAAAATTTAATTTTACGAAATTGCAATATCATAGACAAAACCTAAAAAACCTTTTAAAAAAATTTACGTCTAAAAGATGATTTACCTATTCTTGCAACATAAATACTTGATAATGCGTCTGGCAAACTACTTCCAAATGCCACTAAGGTTAATCCCATAACAGCTTCAGGAATATCCAATGTGAAACCAATAATCGTAACCATCCAGACAAGAATATAAGTCAAAGTACCTATCCATAAAATTGAAATGATGAAAGTTATTGTTACGTATCCTCGAAGGTTACGACGTCGTATATCAGGGATTGAAAAAAAGAATATGGCATTAAGAGGAAAAAACAAAACCCATGTAAATCGATCTAAAATATTAGTAGGAAATTCAAACAGCTTTTTAGGTTCCTCTATTGGATATACGTCTTCTTCTGATTCTGAGGTATCAGTTTCTAAATATAAAAAAATATACTTTTTTTAATACCTAAATTCTACATAAAACAATTTAAAATATCTACGAAGACTAAAAAATCAGCTTTGTATTTAGTTCCAATCATACATATAAAGATAATTTTTTTTTTGATTTAAAGGAAATCTTTGTTACTAAACTGCCATAAATTGCAACCTTTTTAATAACTTGTCAAAGCAATAAACACCCATAGATTCAAAAATATTATTATTATTGAATCAATGGATAATTTAAAGATATTATTGAGATTTCTAACGAATAAATTTAACTTAGAGATGCATTTTTAAATTATATAGTATATGTATATACAAAAAAACGTATTGTAAATCTGTTTAAATACTTGAATTTAAATTTAAAGTTTAGCAACAGCGTTTACTCAATAAAATTTTTTTGCATTTGAAATTTTAGGTCAAAAAGTTTTTTACTAATTTTTCATGCTATTTTTACGCACAGGTTTAAACACGTCACTAAAATATATATTTTTAAAGATATAGAATGATATAAATATATAATATTATGAGTATTGTAAACTACATAACATAGATTATTGTACGACATTTTTTTATACCATAGAAAATTTCTTCTTTTTGGTGCCCTGTTTCTCCGTTTTTATTTTCTTCTGGTGTGTTTTTCCAAGTAACTCTTTCTCCTTCTCTTGTAGTAAATCGCTCATCCCGTGTTTTGGTATCTCCTATATAGTCGTAAAATTTTCTCTCTATACTTTCATTGTACCACATAAGAAGTAGATATGCAACGTACAATAGTAACATGATGGCAGCTTCTTTCCTTAAATCAAATTTAAACTTTATTTTGAATAAAAAACTAATACTTGTCCTATAAAATGGGTTATTAAATAAGATTATAAGTTACAACAAATGAAATTTGTCACATAATTATTTAACATAATTAAGAATAGCAGTAAGATAGCTATTCTGCAGTCATTTGCATGACCAGTGTATTTGCATTTTTTTTAACTCTAAAAAACTTTGAAACTTAGAAAAGAATAAATATTAAAGCTTTTTATAAACTTTATTCAAGATGCAAGATTAGTAGATAATTTTGTAGAAGCCTAGGTTTATCGATTATTGAAATAATTTAATTTAACAAAGTGTTAAAAAAGTTGCTTCAAAAAATTTAAAATCAATAACATATAACAATAACAAAAAATTTAAAAACAATACAATAAAATCAATAAAAACAAAAACAAAAAAAGATTAAAACTAACCATGTTACAGATCCGTCAAAAATGACAATTGTTAGAACGATTAATGTGAACGCATAACACAAACAATCTCTTGTGAGGGGCCACCATGCTAGTTTTAAAACCTAATGTATAATATTTTTTGAAAATTTTGAAAAACCATTAAAAAAAATTTAAATTGTTAAATAAGTAAATTGTAAAAAGAGAAAAGCAAACGGCTTTTACTTGTTGTAATAAAAGTCAAAAAAATACAATTTTTACATCTTGTAATCTTTAACAACGGTTTTATAGATAAAAATTTTTTGTCAGTCATTTTAAAAAAATTCGGATTTAAAATTTTTGTTTTTTAACTTCATACAAACATAGTAAACAAAAATCAACCTTGCTTGCAACTATGCCACTGATTCCAAGAACAAATAAAACATTGAAAACAGCTGATCCAAGTATTGTTCCAATTCCAATATCACCTTTTGTTATGAAAACTCCTTTAAATAGAACGGAATGTTTCTAAAAAATTTTATGAACCTAAAAAATAAACAATTAAATATACAGATCAATGCAGAAATTTATAAAATATACTTTACCAATCAATGATGCAAAAAGCTCTGGCGCTGAACTTCCTATTGCCATTAAGGAGGCCCCCGCAACGTCTGTCTGTAATTTTAATTTGTGGCATATTACTTCCAGAGATGATATAAAGTAGTAATCGCACACAATTGCTAATCCAGCAAACATATACATGGAAATAAACACGTGAAATATAATTGCTCCATGTTTCTTCTGGGATGTAGTAAACATATCAGGGGGAAACTCTGAAATCGAAGGAAGAAGACACGTGCTATTTTCATGGCTCTCTTTTACTGTTTCAGTTAAGTTTGCTGATTCCAAACTGTTAGACGATGTATTCAAATTTATATCTGACACAAAATTATCGGTGGATAGGGGTAAAAAATTTTTTTTCAAATGATTGTCGTATAGTTGTTGTTCTGTCCTAGCAACAAAACCATGCCTTAAACCTGGACTGTTAACATACTCAAAATCTGCCTCATAGCTTTTAATAACGTGCAGATATCGACGACTTCCTAAAATAAAAAAAGTACATTAGAAAATTATCTTTTTAAAGTATAACGTTATTTTAAGTTTTGAGATTCAGTTTATTTCCCATTAACATTATTACACTTAAACGGTTCCGTAAAAAATGGCATTATTTTACTTTGTTCTTCTTGCTAGTATATAGTACCTCTTTGGTAGAAGTTGTGATTGTCTAGCATTTTTGTTTTTTTTGAGAAGTAGGAGGTGGATGGTTCATTTATTTATAATTGCTTTGGTCAATTGAAATTCAAATAATTGAGGACCTTAGTTTGCCTTTCATTCTGACTAATCTACTCATCTATGTTTCAAGAATTTACTGAACAAAAAAAGTTGAGAACAAAACATTTTGCCATAAATAAAATCAACAAGGAAACTAACCTCTCTGAGGGCTACCACAGAGTTCGAAAAACTTGACTACCAGCCGGCCCCAGAACCATAAAATTGAGTTTTATAGCTGTACCCTCATAAGGAGATAAGAGAATAAGTTACCTAGTCATAAAAACGGAGAAAAAAGTAAAACCCATGCATTGGGTCAAAAAGATCTAGCATTCAACAACCTAAACTGGAAACAATGTATTATAAATATATTTACACCTGCCTAATAGATGAAGAGGGGGTGCAAAATTGGTCAACAGAAAGAATCTGTGTACCCCTAAAGTCTTAGCCTAGGAGGCCTTTTACAAGACAGTAGCCGAATGCATTTAACTATCGAGACACTAATTTTAGTTTACTAAAATCTCTAATTTTAGTTTACTAAAAATAAAATTGCTAAAAATGAGCTAAAAAAGGTTTTTAAAAATTGAAGTTAAAATCATTGTGCCATTTGATAAAAATTTTTAGGACTATCAACCCATTTAATATAACTATATATCATATCAGTTATGAAGTTATGAAGCATTAATGAAGCAACAATATTTCGTCACTATGTTTGTTTTATCATGATGGTTCGTTGATGATGATTCATTGGAGTTTTCAGTGGTAAAATAAATTGTAATAAAAATTAAAATCTAAAATTTATAATTTTGTCACCAGGTCACATGATAAAAAATATCCTTAAAAAAGTTACACCTATAGAACAACACTAAAAATCAACAACTAACTAATATTTGTGAATATATCTAATACTAGTATATATTATTGTTTCTAAAATAATATATTATATCAGTATATGTAAAAATTGTAAAGAAATATTTTAATAAAACATGGAAACTAAAAAAAGATAAATACAAAAAACTAAAAGAATATTTTTACACTTTTAGTACAATGAAAATTAAGTGTTTAGAGTATTACGTTATAATTGCAATGCTAAACTCACGATAACTTTCCTCGGTATGATCTTTGCTAGTAAAACCATGCCAACAAATTATCAGCGTTAACGCTACAAAAGCAAAAAGTAAACGCCATTTTTTCGCATAATTTTTTCGATGGAAATAAGCAATTGTCATGTCAGGTTACCATATTTTTGTATTATTTTAAGATATAATTTTTAAAAAGTAATAATTAATTCTATCATTTACATATTTTTTTAAAATTTTGCTGCGCCGGAGGTGGTTTAAAGTAAATTTAGGCCAATAACTCTTATTCGGTCTATTGGTTAAGTGAATCGAAAAATCACTCAATACTCAAAAAATTCTTTCAAGTTGATGGCTAAGCATTTCTTATTCGAGTGTTATATTAATTTTATATTTTGTTTTAATTATTGTTTTAAGCCAGAAAAGTTTCACTTTTTTTAAGTACAGAATATTTTGTTTTTTTTTTATATATATGAGAAGAATATATATTTTTTAAGTCAACGAAATAAGTCAACGAAGTGAATATTTTTTTTAAGTATAAGAGAAAAGCATTTCGTGTTTACAGTTTGTTTAAAAAAAATCAAAATCAGTTTTTATGGATTTTCAGCCATGATTGGATTCTGAATGTATTGCTGGCCAGAAAAACTAAAACACAGCAACTTAAAAGAAAAATATTATTGTCATTTTTAGAAAAAAGTGGCATTCAAGTAACTTTCGTCAAAGAAAAATAGATTTGGTGAAATTAAGTTTTTAACTTTCAAACTTTTCAAGGCAGAATGCATGCATTTATCAACTTTTTAAATCCTCAATAATTTGCAACCATGACAATGCATGACAATGCAAAGATTTTTTAATTTTCCTCTTTTATTTATTTTATTTATCAAAATTTTAAGTAGGTTGGTAAGTAGATTGGTAGTCAACAGCAGGGCCGGTGCGAGTAGGTGTCACGTGGAGGGGGGTGCCATTGCAACTTTTGCCGACTAAAAAAAAAAAAAAAAAAGAAAAAGGTCTTCGTTTTTTAAAATTTGCCAACTGCCCTCCGACTGCCATAACGACATTTGCTGACTGTCTAAATTTACCGACTAACTTGTCAAAAAGGTCTACATTTGCCGACTATTTAGTCAAAAAAAGGTCAAATTTGCCAACTAAATAAATAAAAAAAATCATTTATGGGGGGGGGGGGGGGGTGTCACACCCCATACACACCCCCATCGTGCCGGTGTAGGAGGTATGAAGTACTTAACCGATACGGATCACTGTACAGTAATTCCTACCTGACGGTACCGATCACTTGACAATTCAAGTGATTCCTACCTAGGTACCGAACACTGTACTTGGGTACCGAACACTTAACATTTTAATTTTTCCGTGTAAATGTTTTAAAATGAGGTAACAAGCATGGAAAATAATACAAAAAAACGTTTGTTCGCTATAGTGAACATACTGCTATAGCAGTATAATATTATTTTAAATAAAATTTTAGTCAAACATTTAAAATTTAATATTTATCTCTTCTTTTTTTATGTAGTAACTTTTTTAGATCAAATTAAGATTGTTATTATAATACTAACTATTATTATTATTATCAAGATTGTTACATAACAGTTGTTAAGAAGACCAAAAGTAGCAAGGCCAATACGACAAATTACAAGACCAAAGCCAGAAGTTACAAGGCTAAAGGTTTTCAAGGTCAAGGCCAAGATTTAGAGTTTCAAGGCCAAGACGAAAGATTTTTAAGACTTAATTTTTGAGACTTTAATTATAAGGGCCTTGGCTTTCAAACTGACTTTTAAGACTCCATAGTTGAAGTGAAATCAACTAACTAAGGAGAAGAAAAATCTGAAATAAAACCACAAATCTATATATCAATAAGGGTAGAAGAACCTCGTAAACCTTGAAAGATAACCTTACGAGTATTAGTGAAAATAAGAATACTCAATCCTAAAATTCATAACAGATCAAATTTAAGGAGGAGATCATGTTGTAAAAACTCTTCTGCAATGTTATTTAATTAGAAAAAGAAGTTTTAAAAATTTAACCTAAATCGTTTTATAAAATTAACGTAATCCAATTATTTTAAAAGTTATTAAAAATAAATAAGTTTAAACTAAAAAAAGTAAATAATCTCTTTAAAATCGTTTTTTTTGCCGTTAGTAAATGTTACCTGAATTAAGTGTTTGGTATCTAACCAGTAGGAATTACTGTACAGTGCTTTGTACCAAAGCAGCAAGCACTGTAAGTAATGTTGTGAAGTTTCGTAATTCGAAAAATACAAGAACAATTTGAAATTCGGGTTAATGCAGATATAATCAGATAATTATAGTCTATTTATTAATTATCTAAAATTATCGACAAATTATTTATAAATAGTACATAAAAACTATATTAGACTAACTAATGTCAAAAACAGAAATAAATTTTGCAGAGAAATATCATACCATTTATATAAGTATGAAGAAATTAGTCTTCAGGCTATGTATTAAACGTCTTTAATAAATAATATGCAAATTTTGCGTGCACAATATTTATGAACCCATTTTTATTTATATAAACTTTTAGTTTTTATTTTACAATCTTTTAAAGAAAATGCGATTTGGTAACCCATAGCACCAAATTCCATATTGAAATTTTTCTTCTTTTTACCAAATTCTAGAACCTGCCAATTAGCACTCTTCCTCGTTACCCATCAAGGTTAAAATGCTCATGAAGGCTAAAAATTGAACCTTTGAATCTAATCCTTTTTTTTTTTTGTATGTATGTATTTAGGTGGTCCCAGAAGTCCTTACGGTCTTATCATAGAGCACCGCGGGAAAGCATTTAACGGGAAGTTCACGCCTCCTTCCGTACCAATGTCACTTGTTGGGCTAGACCTGGCGTCGAACCTCGGACCTCTGGGTTCTGAGCCAGAACTCTAACCACTGCGCCACGGCTGCTCAATCCTTACATCCTTACTTAATATATATATATATATATATATATATATATATATATATATATATATATATATATATATATATATATATATATATATATATATATATATATATATATATATGTATATATATATATATATATATATATATATATATATATATATATATATATATATATATATATATATATATATATATATATAAATATATATATATATATATATATATATATATATATATATATATATATATATATATATATATATATATATATATATATATATATATATATATATATATATATATATCGATTAAATCCTTACTAGGCATTGTAATCAAATAGTTTTTTGTTACTTTAAAATTAAAAAGAAAAGTTTTTCAATTTGTAATAATCAATATCAATAAAACCTAAAGTATAATTTAAAATTTTCAAAAGATAAATCTTACGTTTTGAGAACAAAACCGTTGTTCTCGAATACAATGCCTCTCTGATTGGTATAAAACTCACCGGGCGGTTTAGATCTGTGGGAAGTGTAGATATATGGGCAGTAGGGTGTGTCAATTTGATTACTAAAACCCAAAATTTTCAAAAAAAGAAATTTTATAGTGAAATTATGGTAGAATTTCATAAATGTAATGGAGTAATACTTTTAAAAATTAATTAAATTAGGCGGTAGCTAAATTTTTTTTGGTTTTTTATGTATTTAATTTGCTAATATTTTAAAAATCGTTAAAACAATGACGTATTTCATTTAAAACGTATTTTGTTTTTAAAAATTTAACTTTAAGTGGAAGAAATTTATTTCGGACCTATTAGGAAATATTTTCAAAACTTAAACGCTTAGCTTAATAAAAATAAAAATATTAAAATAATGGCACCAAAAATCACAAGAAATTTATCAGCTACTCATTTAAGTAGATATGTTGGAAAAGGAAAACCCTTTTTACCATCTGAGCTCCCTCTGCAAGGGATATTTTAAGATAATTTTCATATAAATAATTTAATATACCAATATAAATGCTCATAAATGATTTTGACATGCTCAAATAAATTCTTCATAGATCTTTCATTTGATATATAATAACCGACTCTTCAAAATCTCCTTCATGTTTAAAAAAGATGCATACAGTTGCTACCGCCAAATAATTTATTGTTTATAGTGCCATTTTTTAAATTATAGTCATTGTTGCTTTTTATTTTTCTTTAATTTAGATGGACCACAAGACTGCAAAAGATATTTGCGTTTTAATTAGTTCATATAAATGCAAATCGAAGCCTTTGTTAAATGGTGACATTTACAAAATTTTTTCTGAAAATAATTTCAAATTATCAAAAACTTGTCTGAAAATAATTTCGAATTAAAAAAACTGAACATTGGATCTCAAAATGCATCTGATTTTAAAATATTCTTCAATAATATAAGATACTTGCATAAAAAGATAAAAATCTTTAAAAAAAAACCCTACCCAGTCATGGGCTGCTATTGTTAATTTTTTGCAGCAACCATTTAAATATGAAAGAAAAAGAAATAGTTCTAATACAAATATTCACATAAACGTTGCATGTGATTTAAATATTGCTTCAGACACAATGCAGAGAAAAAAAGTTTCATGCAAAATAAAAAAAGATGAAATATGTAGTTTGCATGAAAAAAACAGAAAATTTCAGGAGAGAGTTCGTTTTTTGAAAAAATCAATGACCCGTAACAAGCTTACAAACAAAAAATTTAAAAGACAGTATTTTTCACTAAATTTGTGGAAATTGAAATATTCAGAAGAAAAAAAACAAAAACAGCAGAATAAGTTTCATTCTCTAGATTTCATTAATGAATTGAGAACTCTTAAAATTAGTAGAACGAAGTTGCAACAAAATGTTAAAAAAATAGAAAGGAAACACAACATTGAAACACCAAAAAATTAAAAACATATGACCTACCCATAAGAAAATGTGTTCATGCTGCTATTATTAACAATGTGCTTGCGGAAAGTGTCACATTTTTGTTAGAAAAAGTTTCTGAACTGTTACACAACTCAGAACTGCAAGAAACACCTCACTCATCCTCAGTAAATCGAATGGCATATGAGCTAGGTGTTTTAGCATTGGTTCAGGCTGGTGAGGCGCTTTTTTCATTGTGAATATGCAACAGTAGTGTTTGATGCAACCACCATTTTAGACAAACATGTAAATGAGTTTCTTATCAGTACCTATCCTCCGCAGAGATATTATTGCTTATCAACCGCTAAACTTGCTGGAGGTACAGGACTTGAATGTGCCACTCATATTGTCAGTGTAATAAAAGAACTTGCCAATACATTTGCAGAGTTTAAAAATATGCCCGCAGTAGAAGTTTTAGATGTATTCACTCAAAAAATCAAAAGTTGTCTGTCAGACAGAGCACCTGTTAATAGTTGTGTGAAAAACATGCTTCAGGAGGAGATGGACATTCAATTAATGCAACTGTACTGCAATGTTCATCCATTGGAAACTATTGCCTTAAAAACATTATTAGCTCTTAAAACAATAGATAATGAGTTGAAGATAAAACCGGCTAAAGGAACTGATTGGGTTGCAGTAACAGTCCTCAAAAATATTTCTAAGCTAAGGTAATCTTTTATATGTATATCTTTCATTATTTAAATTTTTTTTTAGTTTTATTTTCTTGTGAGCAATTATTTCTTAATTATTTCCAAGTTTTGAAAACTTGAAATTTTAATTTTTTTGCTCTTTAAAAATCAGGTATAGTTTTAAAGGCGATCCTACAGCATTCAAAAGCTATCTTAAAAAAAACAATGTTGCTCCAGGGCTATTCCTTAGATATGTTGGTATTAGATTTCATGTTTTGTTCCATATGGCAGGGATTGTTGTTACATAACGAAAGACTTATAAAAACCTTTCTTGAAAAGTTTTTTTTTTTTTAGATGAATATTTAGTTTAATAGAATTCCATGAATGACCATTTTCTCGTTATTCTAGAAACACCAAAAATAAAATTTGCCATCTCTTACTTCAAGATATGAGTAATGATATAACGCTTGTGCAACTGCAAGGGTTGGGCCTTATAGGAAAAATAATAACTAGGCCATGGATGAGTCTGGTTTATAAAAATGCAACAGAAAAGAGTAATCTTGAATTTGTAAGTTTTTAAGGTTTTTTAATAAACAAATAAAGTAGTTTAAAAAATGTACAAAAATTATTTTTTTATTAGAATGACATTTTCCAGAAAGCAATAAGGCATTATTATAGCTTACTTCAAAAGTAATCCAGAATCAATTCTTTATACAGATGTGGATATTTTTAGTCAAGTATTAAATATCAAAAAAGATAAGGTGCACCAATCCCTTCTTGTAATAAAAAATAAAAATATTTAGGTAAAGATTTTATCAGCTTTGATAAGCTACACAGAGACAGTTCTCAAAAGACAGATGGCCAGGTATTTGACTGGCAATCTCTCAAATCCATCTAAAGAAATGATAAAAACCACACTATCTGCTCCACCTCATACAATGGAGTTGTATGAGGTGGAGCAGATAGTGCTACTTTTGCTATTTTTGGTTTTCTGGATTCTAAAATAAAAGCCAGGGTAAACAAAACATTAACATGGCTTGATGAGAAAACATTGCCAGAACAAGAAGATCTTATTCAATTTGTAATTCACAGAGGAGCTTTAACGTGTCAAGCCTCTAAAAATTTTAATAATCTTTTGTATGAAGAAATAGGAAAAAGATGCGCCAAAGCTAATTTAAAAAAAGAACGTTTGGAAAGAAAGCAACTAAAGAAGGATATTAAAAGAGCAATAGCTGAAAATGCCAAAACCACAAATCCTCTTTTTGTTAATATTGATGAAAAACAAAAACGAATTTTAGGAGTAATTTTGAAAAATGGAAACTTGATAGGGCAGCATTAAGCCATAAATGGGAGTTAGATGATGGTAATATACATTTATTTTTTGGTAGAATTGTTGATCAAAAGGTAGCAACAAAAAAAAACTCTATTACATACACAATAGGATATTGGAAAGTCAATGAAGATGAAGCTGAAGATATTGACATAAGCCAGGAAGGAGTTATAGCAGATCTAATACTTAAAGACTTGGAGTTCATTTAAAAATTTATACTATAATATATTAGGCAAAATTATACTATAATATATTAGGCATTATTATCTTTTATTTTTTTTATATTGATTATTTTGTATACATTTTTATTTTTTCCTTTTAATTTTTAAAATTTTTTATATTAACCAAGAGCAGACACAAGGTTATTTTACATTTCAGACACTGTACTTGGCATTATGAAAAGTCTAAGTATAAGTATGTTCAATCATATGTCAAATAAGAATGATTTGCTAAAAAATTGTGTTAATTAAAACTTAGGAACAAAACTGTTTAAAAAGATAGAGCCCCCTGTCTCAAATGTTAATTTAATGAGTTAATAAGTTTTTAAGTTTATTATCCGAAACTAAATTTAAATTCACATTTTTTAATACTCAAAGGTTATGACCATGTGAAATAACTTAAAAAAATAACTTTAAAAATATCAAAAATTATTGGGTTTGTTGATGGATTTAAATGTAGTATAAAATAATAAGTTAAAGTATTTTAATAACTTAGTCCCCTCACATTTTTATGTGGGGGTACAAACTTTTTGGGGTATTTTTGTTCCCAGGCTCCAATCACTTCAATTTTTTATACAATATTTTTTCACATTCTCATTATATTAAAGCATGAGCAAACTTAAATTTAGATTAATTATGGCAACTTTTTTAATAAAATGACTTGAATCGAATTTGAACCACTTTTAAAATGGGCTTAACCCCCTTTCCTCCTTTTTTTTTTTTTTTTATTTAATATAAGTGGGATATAATAAACAGTTTTTATCATATATGTGACGGTAAATTGTTAATACTTTATGAACTATGTTATAAAGTCCACTTTTTGAAGTCATTTTCTTGTGTATCTTTGTTAAGATGTCCACTTTATTTTCTCTACCTTCAAAATTGAAATTCAAAAAAGTTAATTGCAAGTTTTTACATCCAGTAATAATAAAAGAGTGTAGTATTAAAGCTAAATTGAAGTATCTGTGGGAAACTGCAGTTAAAGTTAGCCTTGGAAATGCATAAAAATCAATAAAGGATAATTTTATTTCAAAAATTGACAAAGTTATTGATATTTTATCCTGTAAATGTTTAATAATGTTATGTTCAGAGTATGGTTGTGATCAAGGCTGTAAAAAGCATGCGCCTGCTTTTAAATGTAAGTGTGTACGCGAAAACAAAATTCCTGTTATAGAACTCAGCCTTATCAAGTCGCAGAGAGCCAAAATTGGAAGTTTTGCCCATTACTATATTGCTGGAGTTGACACAATAGAATCAAAAAAAATAAAATAAGTTGTAAGGAGAAAAGAGTAGTATCGGCAGCAATGAAAGTTAAAAAATTTAAAAAAGAAGAAAAACTCAACCAAATGATTCCAG
>NC_061166.1:50983794-51016294 GCF_022113875.1 Hydra vulgaris | reverse complement strand
GACGTGATCCTGGGGTTTCGAGTTTGAAACCATTTCTAAGTACATTAGCATTAGCGATTATGTTAAAAATAGAAAATTTACTCATTAAATTTTAATCCCCATATTGCGATGCTTTGTAATAAAAGTATCAAAACCAAATAAACATAAAAAAAAAGAACTTGGGCACTTAACTAGTTATACACATACTCTGTGCCTCTACAAATACAATGTATTTGTTGATTACTTACAGATGTACATTATTATGTATATTACTTAATATGTTCTAAAGGTGTAACCCATTACAACCTGCTTCATGTACTGCTGCCTTGTAGGATAAGCTACAAAGCATATGCTTTAGGTTAGGAGAAGTCAACTCCAACTTAGAGCACTTCCTGCTTTGGGACTCGTGGCTGAGTGAAGGCTAGAGATAGTGTCTCGATAAAAATATTTATCTTGTTCAGATGTTAAACGCATACGGCTTCTGTCTTGTGGAGGGCCTTCTAGGCTTAGTCTTAAATATTTATCTTAAATAAATATTTAATTAATTAACTTAAATATTATCTATGCTTTGAGTTAAGTTCTTTAACAAGTTTAAAACACAACTAAAACACAAAAAATTATAAAACACATTATCAATTGAATATCATTGTCATCATCAAGTTCTCTAAATTTATAATTAACAGATTTTCGTGGTCTTCAAAGTACCTAGAAAATAGTTTTAACGTTAATATGAGAGACAAATTGACTGAGATTGAAGACCGAAGTAGAAAAAATAATTTAAGGATATCCGGTATAAAAGAATCAATTAATGAAAGTTGGTACGATTGTGAAAGTAAAGTTCGTGAATTAATAAAAACAAAACTTGATCTTCAAGGTGAATTCATTATTGAACGTGCTCATAGAGTTGGAAGATATGATAAAGATGATACAATTAAAAAATGTACAAATATTGTGGTCAAATTTTAAGGACAAATCAGCAGTGCTTAGTAATATATACAGACGAAACTTTGGAATCAAAGAATATATGTGAACGAAGATTTCAGCGAAAGGACAACCGAATTGCAAAAAAAATTGTTTACGGCTGCAAAAGATTTACGAATATAAGGTAAATATGGAAAGGCTGTATATAATTAATAAAGTTAATAACGCGCGATTAAAGGAAATTCTATTATTTTATGGTTTTATAAAATGGTAAAACGGATTCCAATAATTCTAACGACTTTGAATTAAGTTATAATTTTTTCCAAACTGACGAATTTTTATTTAATAACCAATCAGATCCGGACTTAAATTACTTTAGTAATGCACATGTTTTACAAAGCAACTGTTCCTATTACTATGCCGACAAAATAAAAGAGTTTCTATATTGCAAGTATCTTAACAATTTTCATATTAACTTAAGAAGCATATCAAAAAATTTTGAAAAATTTCTACTTAAACATGAAAAAAATCTCTTAATATTTTTAGTATAATTTGCATGTCTGAAATTTTAGTATAATTTTGCATGTCTGAAACCTGGTGTAACTCTAATAACTCTTTTTACCAGGTTTCAATATAATTTCCTTAGATAGAAAAATAGAAAGCGAAGCGGTGGTTTAATATTATATATTAGAGAATGTTTGCAGTATATTATCAGGCCTGGCATGAGCAATTCTGATGACGATAATTAGGTCTTAACAGTTGAAATACAAACAAAAAAAAATTTAATTATAAGTTTTTATTATCGCCCACCTTCGGGCAGATTAGAAAATTTTAACAAATTTTTAAATGACATTTTAAAAAAAGCATTCATGAAAATAAATTATACTACTTAATAGGTGACAATAATTTAGATAGTTACCAATACCACACTAATTATGGCGTTAAAAGGTTTTACAATAAGTTATTTGAACTCGGTGCTTTTCCCATAATTAACAAACCAACAAGAATAACTCCTACGTCAAAAACCTTAAATGACAATATTGATAATATTGTCCTGAATGAAAAGACCTGAAGGTCTTCTGAGAATCTTTTTATTGTATAACAATTTTTATCTTAACTATCTTATTGTATAAACTATATTGAATATTCAAGGGAAAAACACAAAAAAAAAGTAGCGTTTTTTCTGTTGAATTGTGAACTCTTGCAAAGTTCGCCAGACCTACTTGCTCTTTGTGAGACTAATTTGAGTTTAGCTGTCTCATCTTGTGATCTTAGTGTTGATGTTAATCTTCCTTTAATTCGTAAAGGCTATAACAGTCACATGCTTTGCCTGGGCATTTACATTCTTAAGAATTCACCCATATGTCGGGAAACTAGGTTTGAATCCATAGACTACTCTTTTGTGTGCTTTTGGTTGGCAACACTTTATTCTATCGCATTTCTCTTGGTTCGCTCTCCTTCATCTCAAAATTGAACTCTTCTTGATGTTATTTCTGATCATATTGATCAAGCCCTCTCTCTTTATCCATCAGCCAATATTGTTGTCGCCGGTGACTTTAATGCCCATCACACTGAATGGCTTGGCTCTAGTCTCAGTGAAACTGTTAGCGTTAAGACGCTCAACTTTTGCCTTTAATCCCAAACTCAAATAGTCAATTTTCCAATTCGTTTTCCAGACAACCCGAGTCCGTTACCTTTTCTACTCGAGTTATGTTTCTAGTCCTAGACTCTTTCTTGTTTCTAGTCCAGGATTCTTTCCGTGCTTTTCTTCGTGATAGCCCTTGGGTAGAAATCTTTTGTCTTCCTGCTGAAAAATGTGTTTCTTACATAACTTTATGGTTTCAGGCTGGCATTGAATTTTTTATTCCCTCTCAATAAATCCAGATCAAGCTCTACTCTTCTTTATGGTTTTCCTCACATTGTGCTGCTGCAATTTCCAATCGAAACTGTTACTTCCATTCTATCAGAAAAACAACTCTCCAGAAAACAGACATTTGTTTATTATTGTTGAAAACCATTGTCAAAAGGTTTTATCTAATGCCAAAGCTCGCTATTCTCAGGTCATGAAATCTTGTATTTCATCATTAAAATTAGGCTCTCGTAACTTCCGGAGAGTCTTTAATAGTATTAATAATAATGGCAAATTTGTAATCCACCTCTCTGGTATTTTTCAGTCATTATCACCTCACCTAAAGCAAAGCCGGATTGTTTACCAAAAACCTTTCGTCAGTATCATCTCTTGATTCCAGTATTTGGGTTCTGACTGATATAGATGTCAAACAGGTATGTCCATTGCTTGACATTCGTATCAATCCAGCTTCTGTATCAAAAGATATTTCCTGCTCAGACTTTTCAACATCTTGTGGTCCAGAAAACATACCTGTTATAGTTTTGCATAAGTGTTTTCCAGAGCTGTCATCGATGCTTTCAAAACTATTTAACAAGTGCTTATTTGTGCTCTTGACATTTCTAAACCTTTTGATAAAGTTTGACATGGTGGTCTTCTCCATAAGCTTTCTTCTTCCGGTGTATCTGGTAACATCTTTAAAATTATTGAGTCCTTTCTTTCCAATCGTAGTATAAAATTTTTCTTTGATGTTCTCGACAGCACTCTTTTTCATATCCTGTAACTTTAGGGGTTCCTCAAGGTTCAATGCTTGGCCCTATATTCCTTTTAGTTTACATTACCGATCTTCCAGATATTTTGACATCTAAGGTGGCATTGTTCGCTGACAACACTACTATTTATTCTTGTCATAATAAGAAGCTAACACTCTCTGATTGCTTGGAGGGGGTATTTGAGCTTGAAAAGGATCTCACTTCTGCTACAGCATGGGGCTCACAGTGGCTGGTGAACTTTAATTCAGATAAAACTCAATTTTTCCTCAGCCAATTGTTATTGAAATAATTTAGATCTTTCTATATTTATGAACGGTAATGAACTCAATGAGTCATTAACCCTTCAGCTTCTAGGATTAAGTCTTACTTCCGATCTTTCTTGGAAACCGTATATCAAATCCGTTGCAAAATTAGCATCTGCTAAAGTTGCATCTCTTTACAGAGCTCGACACTTTCTTACTCCGGATTCTATTTTTTATCACTAATAATATCAAGCCCGTCTTGTATGGAATCTTGTATGGAAACAATAGTTGTCATTACAGGGAAAGTTTTTTTAATAATGCCCTTTCTCTTTTAGGCAAGGTACAAAAACGCATTGCGGATCTGCTCTTGCAGCCAATCTCCAATAATTATCTCATTGTCGTAACGTTGCTTCACTTTCTCTTTTTTACAATTACTATAATAGGCACTGCTCTAAAGAGCTATAGTCTCTTGTGCGATCTACTAAAATTCATTCTCTTGTTACTCGTTATTTAATTAAGCCTCATCCTTTTTCTGTGACTGTTTCTAAGTGCTCCAAAAACTCTTATTCGTCTAGTTCTTTTCCTCGAACATCAGCTTTTTGGAATTCGCTTCCTTCATCTTGCTTTCCTAATTCATATAATTTGAAATCTTTTAAGCCGTCTGTCAATATCTTGCTCTATAAACTTCATATTTTCTCTTCCAGTAACTTCCAACTCAAAAAGTGGTTGCTTATAAAAATTAAAAACAAATATTATAAACAATTAAAATAATCATGATAATATTGAAAAAATAAATAAACAATAAAAAATAAAAAAATATATTTTTACCAAACAGTAAATTCATTATTGAGACATATTTCTCGTTAATTTTTATCTTTCTGCTTTTTTTTTTATCAACTGAACCTTTCAGTTAATTTAATGGGGCTGGGTGGTAAAATCTTGTCTTCTGCCAGCTTCATTCGAAACTTTCATTCGTTTTATTTTATTGTTGTAAAATTATTTCAAACTTTATTTTAAATCGCAAAATAATATATATAAAAAAAAAAACAACTAAATAAATAAAAGTAAAACATATTATCAGTTTATAAAAAAAAGTTTAAACGAAAAGCTGCTCGTTTATAAAAATACTAATATATAGATAAACAATTTTTGGTAAACTATGTAGATAATAGTTTTTTTTTAGTATTTTTTGTAGCTTTTATGAGTTCGACCGTTGATTTGTTCTCTAAAACCTTAAATGACATTAACTTTTCAAGATTTTTTACAAATTTTTTAACTACAGAACCTTTATCAAGTTAAAAAGTTTTTTTCTTATGTTGTCTCAACCAATAGAAAAAAAAATAAATAAATAAGTTATTAATAACATTGTATGCAGAAACTCTATGGCTCAACAATGATAAGTGCTTTTCAATAATTAGAGGAAATGTTTGCATTTTAATTTTATTTGAACGCATTGATTTAGCGTCAGCATTATCTGCTTACGCAACTGTGTAGAAACTTTTTTTTTTCATTGCTTCTGCATCACGGTAGAGACTATTTTTTCACTGCTTCTGGATCACGATAGAGATTTTTATTCACTGCGTCTGTTTTGCATTTTAATTTTATTTGAACGCATTGATTTAGCGTCAGCATTATCTGCTTACGCATCTGTGTAGAAACTTTTTTTTTTCATTGCTTCTGCATCACGGTAGAGACTATTTTTTCACTGCTTCTGGATCACGATAGAGATTTTTTTTCACTGCGTCTGTTTTGACTTTTTTTGTTTTCTCGAATTTTAAGCAAGTGCTCTAACCACTGCGCCACAGCTGCCCAATTATGTCGCTCCTAATGTTTTGACAATAAAAGTTTTCTTAAGAACAGAAGTAACTGCGTAAAACATTTGTAACTTTTTACATTCGTACACAAGTTTCACACCGGATTTCTAAATTAACCATTTCTGCTTACTAGCCCTTCAACCTAGGTCTTCTTGCTTATAATTTCTACTTTTTGATTAGCTAAATAAAACAAGTCAAAAATACAAAATAAGTTAATAAATTTATGGTTAATATGATATCATAAAATAACACAAAAAAAAAACTTAAATTTGAGGTGATCTTTTTGAAGAGAAAGCTCAAGCTAATATAACATTCGTTTGAAGTTTTTAAATGTTGATCCCACAGGATGAAAAATTGATATAAATGTGACACTTAACAAATCAGTTTCAAACTTAAAAACAAAGACCATTTATAATCAAAAGATATGTTAACTTACACAAAGCTACGTATAACGGATGGTGTTATACGAAGGCTTTTTTTCTAGGTCTTAGGGACAAAAAACAAATAGGTCAAAAATATTTTTAACTAAAAATATTTTTAGTTAAAAATATTTTTAGTTGAAAATATTTTCAGTTAAAAATATTTTTAGTTAAAAATAATTTTAATTAAAAATATTTTTAATTAAAAATATTTTTAACTAAAAATATCTTTAGTTAAAAATATTTTTAATTAAAAACTTAACTAAATATAAACATTTGATAAATGAAGAACGCAGTAACAAAGATCACGCCATACTCAAAGTTAGAATTTATTTCTTCGGGATTTAAGTTTTGAAAACTTGAAATTTAGTTTTTGAAAAAACTAACATTTTTTGAAATAGAAAAAATATAAATAAAAAAATAATATAAACTAAAAAATAAAAAAAAATGCAACTACGCAACTGTCATAACACGAAGAAGAAAAAGTAAAATAAAAGTAGTAACAAAAAAAAAAAAAGGTAAAAAAAGAAGAAAAATAATTTTTGAAAAGATTCCATTAAAATAATATTGGTAAGTTAAAATATTTTAAGTTTTAAATTTTTAAAAATTTGATTTATATATGAGCGTGAGGAGAGGGCTAACTAAAAAAATTCTTATACGTTTTGTTTATAAACTTCTCATTATCATTACTGGATTAGGAAAAGATGTGGTTAAGGAGGACAAAAACCTCTGGCCCCGCTATGTTTGAGAATATATTTTAAAATCAAAGATTTTACTTTTTTAAATAGAGTTTCAAGTAACTTAGGAGGTTAGAAAATAAATTTGTTAAATTGAAAAATTTAACACTGTCTAAAACAGTACATTGAAATATTTGTGTTTTGGATTAGGATGGACAAAGGAGTGCTAACCGCTCAACAAAAAAATCACTAAGTTACCAGTGTTGCTATATCAACGATAAGCAAATGTATTACTTAAAGCTTGTTTCAGTATCCATAGAAAGTTTAAAAGTTTTTTAAAAAGAGAGAGAGATCACACTGAAAGCTAACCATTCAAATATTTTGTAAATTTCAATTTTTAACATCTAACCCTAACCCTTTAACAAAATAAATCATTTTGAAAAACATTTTATCTTAAATTTTTCAACAGACATTTGAACTCACTCAAGTACATTTTTTGACTTGTTTTAAGGTTATTGAGACTGGTTATAAGATTATTAAAACTGCTTCTAATCTTAACTTATAATTTTTTCATAAACCAGTTGATTCAAAAAATTTTTTGGTGTAGTTAGCATCTACTTTTATTTTTGTCATATGTTTTGCCGTATATTAAAATTTACAACAAAATAAATTGTGTTAATAAATAAAGAGCTGGAACAAGCAGAAGACAGAAACTGTCTTATAATCGAGCCCCATTAACATTGAAAAATTGTCAGTTTTGCAATAATAAAATATATAATAAAATTAGAAATAGTGAAAATGAAAAATATATAAAAATGAAAACTAAAAAATGAAATGTAACGCAATATATTTAAAAATTTAAAAGTATTAAAGTTTTTGACAAAAAGTTTTTATGGATTCAAACTACTTAAAAAATATTAAATTTAAATTACAATTATTTTTTGAAATAAATTTCGAAAAATGTTACCATAGAAACGGTCCACGGTATTGGGCTTGGAAAGAATTAGTTTTAATAGAGTTACATGATTTAATATAAAATTCAAAATTTGTGGTACTAGGCGGAAATTTAATCGCCGAGTTCGGTCCAACCTCGAGAAAAAATGAGTTTAGTTTTTCAGCTATTTTTTTTTTTATCATCAATCATTTCCCTGCCAATCGAGTAATAATTTTTTGAATTAAATTAGGAAATTTTTTTGAATTAAATTGGGAAATGAATTTTTTTTTCATCAATAAATAATTGATGAAAAAAAAATTCTTTTTTTTTTCATCAATTTAATTTAAAAAATCGAATTTAATTCAAAAAATCATTCCTCGATTGGCTTCTCAAGAAATAAAAGGTGTAAAATAAGAATAAAAAACAAAAATATCTAAAGAACCACAACAACTAAATTCCTAGGTTTACTTATTGATCAAAATATTTCATGGAAAGCCCATATTGACTATTTAAATACTAAAATAACCAAAAACATTGGCGTGCTATACAATGCTAGGCCAATGTTATCCCAAGAAAATCTAAAACATCTTTATTTTTCATTTATACATACCTATTATACATATGGTAATATAGCATGGGCCAGTACCCATAAATCTAATTTAAAATCACTTTATCAACATCAAAAACATGCCATTAGAATTGTCTATAAAAAAGATAAACTCACTCATGCTGAACCTTTGTTTAAACTCCTAAATGCACTAAACGTCTATAGAATTAACATTTACCAAAACTTACTCTTCATGCTAAAATTTAAACTCGGGCTTGTCCCACCACATTTCTTAAATGAATTTTTTAAAAGCAATAAAAACAGATATGACACTAGAGAAATAGGAAACTTTAATGTACCATTCAGAAAAACAAAACTGTCGCGTTTCACAATTTCGTTTCGCGGTCCCTATCTTTATAATAAACTGATATCCAAAAATGCCATTATTACAAAATTAGATAACATAAATTGTTTGAAAATCTTACTAAAAACGTTTGTTTTAAATATCAGCAATTATTTTTAATTATTTTTAATTAATAACAATTCTTTTAATTATTTTTAATTAATAACAATTCTCCAGAAAACAGACATCTGTTCACTATCGCCAGAAACCATTGTAAAAAGGTTTTGTCTGACGCCAAAGCTCGCTATTCTCAGGTCATATAATCTCGTATCTCATCACAAAAATTAGGCTCTCGAGACTTCTGGAGAATCTTTAACAGTATCAATAATAAGGGCAAATCTGTTATTCCTTCTCTCTTGTATGGTTCAGACTTTGTCACCTCACCTAAAGACAAAGCTGAATGGTTTGCTAAGAACTTTTCATCAATATCATCTCTCGATTCCACTAGTTGCGTTCTACCTGACATAGCCGTCAAACAGGTTGATCCCTTGCTTGACATTCGCATCACTTCAGCTTCTGTATCAAAAGTAATTTCCTGCTTAGACTCTTCAACAGTTTGTGGTCCTGACAACATTCCTGTTGTAGTCTTGCAGAAGTGTTCTCCGGAGCTCTCATCCATACTTTCAAAACTATTTAACAAGTGCTTATCAGAGTCCTGTTTTCCATCATGCTGGAAAGCAGCATTTGTTATCCCTATTTTCAAAAATTCCGGAGATCGATCTGATTCATCTAACTACCGTCCCATTAGTCTTCTTCCTGTCATAAGCAAGGTTTTTGAATCTTTAATCAACAAACACTTAATCTCTCATCTTGAATCAAATAACTTACTTTCTGATCATCAATATGGATTTCGATCTTCTCGTTCTACAGCTGATTTGCTAACAGTAGTAACCGATAGGTTTTACCGTGCATTAGATAGAGGTGGAGAGGTTAAGGCTATCGCACTTGACATTTCTAAAGCTTTTGATAAAGTTTGGCATGCTGGTCTTCTCAAGAAGCTTTCTTCTTATGGTGTATCTGGTAACATCTTTAAGATTATCGAGTCCTTTCTTTCCAATCGTAGTATAAAAGTTGTCCTCGATGGACAACACTCTTCTTTATATCCTGTAACTTCAGGGGTTCCTCAAGGTTCAATCCTTGGCCCTATAATCTTTTTAATTTACATTAACGATCTCCCAAATATTCTCACATTTAAGGTGGCATTATTCGCTGACGACACTACCATTTACTCTTGTCATGATAAGAAGCCTACACTCTCTGATTGCCTGGAGGGGGTATCTGAGCTTGAAAAGGATCTCACTTCTGCTACAGCATGGGGCTCACAGTGGCTGGTGAACTTTAATTCAGATAAAACTCAATTTTATTCGGCCAATCGTTATCGTAATAATTTAGATCTTCCTACATTTATGAATGGTAATGTACTAGATGAGTCATCTACCATTCATCTTCTAGGATTAACTCTTACTTCTGATCTTTCTTTTAAACCGTATATCAAATCCATTGCAAAATTAGCATCTGCTAAGGTTGCATCTCTTTATCGAGCTCGACACTTTCTTACTCCAGATTCTATTCTCTATCTCTATAAATCTCAATTCCGTCCCTGTATGGAATACTGTTGCCACATCTGGGGCGGATCTTCTAATGATGCCCTTTCTCTTTTAGACAAGGTACAAAAACGCATTGTAAACATAGTTGGACCTGCTCTGGCAGCCAATCTCCAACCTTTGTTACATTGTCGTGATGTTGCTTCTCTTTCTCTTTTCTACAAATACTATAACGGGCACTGCTCTAAAGAGCTAGCGTCTCTTGTGCCTTCTACTAAAATTCATTCTCGTGTTACTCGTCATTCAATTAAGTCTCATCCTTTTTCTGTGACTGTTCCTAAGTGCTTCAAAAACTCTTATTCTTCTAGTTTTTTTCCTCGAACATCAGTTCTTTGGAATTCGCTTCCGTCATCTTGCTTCCCTGATTCATATAATTTGCAATCATTTAAGTCATCAGTCAATCGCTATCTTGCTTTACAGATTTAGTCTTTTCTCTTCCAGTAACTTCCAACTCTTATAGTGGTTGCTTGCAGCCTTGTTGGAAGTGAAGATGTTGAAAAAAAAAAAAAAAAAAAAAAAAAAAAATTTAAACTTTCACTAAACTAAAACTGAAAGTAAAACCAAAATTATAATTGAAAACAAAATCCAAAAAACTTCAATAATATATATTAACCCTTTACAGGTCAGCATTAGAAAAAATGGTAAAAAAAATTTTATTTTTATTTTAAAGGATCTATTTGGTGTATGGAGTAATAATCAATAATTTTTTTTTTGCTGACATAAGCAGTTTTTGAGATATTTTTTGTTGCCATATGGCAACTTTGACCGGTTAGGGTATAAAATCAAATTATTACTTTTAGTTAGTAAACAATAAAAATCAGTCTTCTTGAAAAAATAAGTCATAATTAGTTTTCTTCAAAAGTTCCTACTTTCTATGAAACTGATAAAAACAATTTCTTTCATTGCTTAAACATAAAAAAACTTTGCATTTTAGGCAAGACATACGAACGGTTTTCTTGCACAATCGACATTTGTTTTTGTTAATTTAAGGATTTGGCCAGTGTCCAAACTCATCATATCGTATATCATTTTGGGGTGTTGGTACCTGAACTTTGCGACCTCGTGTTTCGGTTAAATCAGAATTAGTTGATAATTTTTTTATCGGTCGGCCAATAGGTCTGTCAACTCGTTTACTTTTCATTATTATAGCGTTAGCAATTTGACTGCTAAATTGAAGGAGGTTAAGTTGGCTACGCTGAGAAATATTCAACTGGTTACCATGTCTTCTATACAGCAGCCAAGCATTTATCTTACATATATCCATGCAATGAACAAGCACACGTAAGTACCATCTTTTTGTTTTCATGGGTATTCGATATAAGCTAATAAGCATGTCAGACAAGTCTACACCACCCATTCCAGTATTGTATTCTTTTACTACTTGCGGGCAAGGTACTTGAATATGTTTCCTATTTTTTTGATCCCATCGTTTAACATTACCAGATGTATTAGCTGAACAATATGTTGAGGTCATATGAACACATTTGTTATCAAACCATCTTAGAAGCAACAGACCAGAGTTTGCATCAACCTTATATGAAAAAGACCCCCGACCTTGTTTTTTTAAATCTTTCTCAGAAAGCAGTGGACACTTTGCTATTCGATTTGTACGAATAGTTGCTGTTGTCAGTATGCCTATTTCTTTTAGTTTGAGACAAAGAGAAAGAGTACAGAACCAGTTGTCAAGACACAACTTAAAGTTTAAATTTTTTGGTATTCGTTCAGTCAATCTTAAAACAACATTCTCTGCAGAACAATCTTCTCTTCCGCTGCTTTTTGCGCCACAATACAAAAAAAAATCATAGATGATTCCACTTGAGCCAGATCGAACAAACATTTTAAACCCCATTTGTGAGGCTTTTTCGGATTATATTGGCGAATACCACTATGTTTTGTTTTCGCAGGTATTATTTGCTCATCGATTGAATGCACTGGTTCTGGTTCTATTTTGTGACAATTATCCCGCACCATCTCTAATATAGGTCTAATTTTGAAAAGTTTATCATTTTTATTATCTGCTTCATCTTTTTTTGAATTGTCAACTACATGAATATATCTTCTTAACGCTTTATACCTATTAATTGGCATAACATCAGCAATTGTATTAATTCTGATTTCATTCATCCAGTACATAGGGTAGCTTGGCAGCTTTAAAATACCCATTAACATTTGCATTCCCATAAACTGATCCATTTCATTAACATTTGTGATTATTGACTTACCGGAAAGTTGGGTACTATAAAGATTTGTTTGTTCTACAATCAGTTCTGTTATTTCTTTTGTCTAGAACTGGTTTAAAAAATAATAATCAAGAGGTGTAAGTTCATTAAAATTATCCGGGGCTAATGTGAAATTTTCTCCCATAAATTCCGAATCGATTAATTGCGGTTCAGTAGATCGCCACCGAAACTCGTGTGGTTTTTTTCTTTTTCTTACTGATTCAAAATTTGATATATTTTGATCTTCACCTCCACAGATTTCTTCGTTATCAGTTATCTCTTCTTCTTCATCACAATCAATTTTAGGTTGGCCAACTTCATTTTCATCATCCAAGGATTCAGAAAGTTTACAACATCCTGAATTGTGTATCGTGTTTTTTGATAGCGTTGTCTTTCCATCATAACAATTTTAGTGGTTAATTTCTTTTTCTTTTTAAATTATTTATACTCTAAAAATATTAAATTATCTACTCGCACTACATATATGTATATATAAACATATATATATATATATATATATATATATATATATATATATATATATATATATATATATATATATATATATATATATATACATATATATATATACATATATATATATATATATATATATATATATATATATATATATATATATATATATATATATATATATATATATATATATATATATATATATATATATATATATGTATGTATGTGTACACATATACATATATATATATATATATATATATATATATATATATATATATATATATATATATTTATATATATATATATATATATATATATATATATATATATATATATATATATATATATATATATATATATATATATATATATATATATATATATATATATATATATAAAACTTCACTTATAAAAGAAAACTTTGGAAACATAAGAAATAAAAATTTTAATATCTACTTGGGAGATATAAAGTAGCGAGACATCTAAAATAAGACTTTATTCAAAATATGTCCATTAAAGGACACAGTTGCCGTATGGCAACAAAATATTTGTTATGAAGTAATAAATCATGCAGTCAAAGCTTATACAAAACAAATGATGTAAAAATACAGAACAACTTCTGGTAATTAACATTCACTACAAATATAATAATAAACAAAGTGTTTTGACACATCTTGATGGCCTGAAACTGATACATATTTTATTCCAAAAAATGTAGTAACAATCAAGGCAATGATTCTCATACAAAAATGCCGCTAAACTGCAATCTTTGTTTACTATTTGCATTAGCATAGTCTAAATACCGTATTAAACCAAGAAAATCCGGGCCATATAAAAATTTATACGTTTTAAGTAACATTAAACTATTTGTTGCCATACGGCAACCCTGACCTGTAAAGGGTTAATATAAAAAATCAATATAAGTCAATAATAATTATATTTATGCTTAATAATATATTTATGTATATTATGTGTACTACAAACAGTATTTACCAATTTTTTATTTCTACATTTTATTATATGTGAACCTAATATAAAATGAAGTATTTTGTGAAACTTGATACATTGTAAAACGAAAATACAAAAAATATTACAAGTACAAGCGGTTTCTTGATGACAAGACCATCTGGTCTTCTGCAAGTTTCCCGCGTTCTTTTAATATTAATGAACCCTATAATCATATTTTTTGTATTCTATAAAATTGTGATATATTTTTAGTATTATATATTTTAAAAACATTATAACTTTGTACCAATCATGTAGAATCACAACATTATAAAGATAAAAGAACAAAAAAAAAAAAAAAAAAAAAAAAAAAAAAAAAAAAATTAAAAAATTGAAAAATATGATTTCTGAGAATTTAAACATTGCCAAAAATGATGGTATAACTATTTTTTAAAAATTTTAATTTTATAAGCTACTATTTTGCATTTTGTCAGGTATAATATGAAGTAGTTTCCTTAGCAACACCCATAGCAACGGAAAAAAGTTATGTGAAAACCTTTGTTTAACCACTGTTTTAATATGTTTTCGTGTTCTGCGATAATATAAGATTTAGTTTAGAGGCTAACTATGTTCAGTTTTAAAAATGACCGTTTTTCTTATTGAAATTGAATCATTTCACAATCATTTGATTACTTACTTCTTGTGACAAAGCCATTATACTAACACAAGTTGTTTTGATAAAATGTTTACCTGAAATATTTTTTTTTTAGGTTAATAAATTAAATATGCAATAGGTAGTTATAAGAATACTTGAGGTGGCACACAACTGAACACAAGTTTTTTTTGAAATAATCAAAATTTTGAATTTTTTTTTTTTTTTTTTTTTGAGAACAAAATTTTATATTAAAATAAAATAAAAAACAGCTAAATTTTTTTTTTTTAATTTTATTATCCGAAATAGGCCGAAAATCTATTGTAAAACACATGCTTTTAGTAAATCTTCAAAACCTAATAAATTGATTTCGCCTCAACAACTGAAACTAAAATTTTGAACATAGCTTTCTAATCATATTTCACCCTGCTTGACCGTGGGATTTGTTGCGAAAGAAAGTAAAATATTCACGTGTAAAACATGAATATTTTACTTTCTATATATTTTTATGCAAATTCTAAGGGTTAAATGAAGTATTACATTATGATAAACAAATCCTGAAAATTTTATTATGTGATTCTGTTTCGTTAATGAGAAAATGTGTTTCAAAGTTTAAAAATATATATATATATATATATATATATATATATATATATATATGCAAAAATAAGAAAAAAATATATAATAAGAACAAAAAATTAATCGAAATCCACCAGGATATAACTATCAGTTGTTTCTTTTACTTGCTGTTTGTCCTTATTTAACTGCTCTTAATTTTTTTCTTTGCATTTTACTTTTATCTATTGACTTTGATTTCATATGCCGAATTCTGGTTTTGTCAACTTTACTTGACAAAGCTAATGTAATTATATAATTATATTTTTCAGAATCAAATGTATTCGAATAGTTGAGTTTGATTTTCCTTTCACTAGAACAGCTACAAGCTGCTTGAGTTGTGGACGATGATGAGATGACAAAGATGATTTTTTATTTCTAACAACACCATTCCATTTTCGTCGTAATCCTTCTTGGTAAATTTCGTTTACTTTCATTTTCTTGTTTATTCATTTAAAAATAACTTTATTCGAACTAAATTGAAACCACTTTTAAAATTATTTAGTACAAAATGAGAAAAAAGTTACAGTATAAAAGACTAACACTCAAACAGACCAAAACAAAAGTTCTTAAATTAAGTGTTGAAATATGACTTTTAAAACGGAAAACTAAAAAGAGTCTGCATATAACACATTAAAATCAAGTTTGTGATGGTATTTTACTGTTTTGAATTCATAAAAAGATGCTGTTAAGTAATTTATTTTTGTCATGTACTAAAATGATAATAAATCAACTTTTATATCATTTTTAAGACTAATTTTTTCTTCATATGCTTATTGAATGATTATAGAATCAAAATACCAAAAAATCTAAAAATTGATATTTTTCAAAAAACTTGCTTACTTTCAGTGGTGTGCCACCTTAAACTCAACTCAAGGTAACAATATAACATAACTCAATTTGTACTCAGTAATAAAACTGTAATAAAACTAAGTAAAGTAAACAATAATAAAACAAAAACTCTATAATAACATAACTCATAAATTATGGTAATAATACTTCAAAAAAAGTAAAAATGCAGATGCAAATGAAAACTATTCTCCTAAATTAAACTTGCCTTTATGGATTTATGAAATTATTAAGAAAGATTTTGATGAATTAAGTAACAACAATTTATTGAAAAAATGTCTTCATGGGTTAACTCAAAATTGTAATGAAGGACTAAATAATATTATGTGGTCCCGATGTCCTTAAAATATTTATGTAAAGACAGATGTTCTTGAAGTAGGAGTAAACTCAGCGGTTCTTTCTTTCAATGAAGTTCCATTTGTTATTTATTGTGTATTTAAACATTTAAATGTAGACTTTGAAAAAAATACGATAACCAGTTCAGTAAAAAAAGACCAAAGGCGCTTAGGGAATATAGTGAAAAAAGTACAACCACAAAAAAAAAAAAGAAGAAAAGAGTTGAGAGGAATTAGGAAAGGTTGGATTGATAAAGATCAAGAACAGTTATCCATATATATCTTCAAAAAAAGATATTTTAAAATTTTTTTTTACTTATTTGCCTTTTATCTAAAAATAAAGACTTTAAAATAATTTATGAACTCAAAACACCATATCTCAACATTAAAAAATGCCTAGATCTCCAAATTTTTCCTAATTGTTCAATTCATTTATATGTAGAGAAGGAAGTAGAATCTTGATAATTGAATGAATATTTATTGATTGCTAAGTCTTTTTTGAACCTTACTCCCCTAGAAATTAGTCAATTTCCAGTTTTTTGGGACTTAAAAGAAATATTTTTATTTTTATATAACGATCTTATTTTTTTTTTACCAATTATTTGTTTAATTGTCACGTTTTTTTTTTTTTTATTGTATTTAATTTTGTAGTGTCGCTGTTGGTTTTTTCCAATAATTTTGCATAATAAATTTTTTTCGAGTGTATTTTTGTTTTATTAAATAAATTTTTATAGTTTTTGTATTTCATTTCATTTTGATATGTTTTATGCCTTTAAAATTTTTCATTAAGTTTTTTTTATTTCTTTGGTGATTTCATAAGTCCCTTGGTTATCCAGGGTTTAAAAGAGACTTAGATTTTATAATTATTTTTTTGACAGGAAATGTTTTGTCATATAATGTTTACAGAATTGCGATAGAAATAGTTTGTTTGCATGATTGACTTCATGAGATTGTAAAACAAGATTTAAATTGGTATTTTCTGATAAAAGAGTTCGAAAAAACAATAGGGAGTTTTCATTGATCTGTTGCGTTAAAATTGTAGAGTTCGAGGGGGGATTATTTAGAGTTATGTTATCGGTAATTAGACAGATTGGAAAGTGATCTGTTAAATCAGTTTTGATTATGCCCGTTCCTAAACCGGAGTTTTGAAAATTGTTTGTAATTATATTATCAAGTAATGACGATGAGGTCTTTGTTATTCTTGTAGACTTATTTAATGTAGGTATGACATACCGGGCATTTGTTTTTAGAAGTTACGTTCTAATTGTCTTTTAAATGTCTTTTAAACGTCTTCTAAACATTCTTACGTAGAGAACGTTTAGAACGTAAATTTGAAAAACACATGCTCGTAGGGGAGGTTATATTCGATTAGAGTATCTAAAAACTATTAAACATTTTTATTCAAAGCATAACTTAGTAAATTTAAGTTAAGATCTCCAGCTAAGTAAACGTGTTTCCGTGTTGTACTAGTTTTGGGTAAAAAACTATTTAAAAAATTTTTAATTTTCTTAAGTTACCAGCTGGTTGTCTATAAATAGAATTAATTACAATATTTTTGGTGGTTTTGTTTATAATTTATATACACAGCGACTTACAATCTGTTTCATTAACACTGAGGTCATTACGCAAAATGAAGTTAATTGATGTGTGGACAAAAATACTTGCACCACGCGTTGTTTAGACGCGGTTGGTGAACTGATACCTAACTACTTTGAGTTTTTTTCGTTATTTTTAAGCTAAGTTTCCGTCATACAAACTATTTTTGGTTCAGTTGATGCAATAAATGTTTGAGATTTTCAAAATTTTTGTTAATACTTCGACTGTTTACATTTGAATTAGAATAATAATAATTTTTTTCTTACAGATATTAAGGGTGGAATGCAAGAAGCGAACTTGAGTCAAGCTCGACTTGAATTTTACATTCCCCTCAAAAAATACTCTGCCGCTATTGGTTACAAAGTAAAGTTCAAAGTCGAACTTGACTTAAGTTTCTACCCTTAGTAGATTCAGAAATTAAATAATACTCGCTTTCTAAATTTTCTCTATCAAAGTAGTTATCATCACATAAAAATAAATAATATATAAAAAGTAAAATAAGCTTGTAGTATATACAAATGTTTTATGAAAATAATATTTTACTTTTTTTGTTACCCAATCCAAACTTATCATAAGAGATATATGCATATTTTCCAGCCGCTCGTTCAACTACCATCTGATCCCGCAGAGCTTTTCTAATTGCGACAATTTCTGCACAAAAATGTTTATTAATATATATATATATATATATATATATATATATATATATATATATATATATATATATATATTTCTTTACCTTTTAAAACAGATGTTTTTTTAAGAGTTTCAACTTTATCTTTATAGTCTTATAGTTTTAATACAATTCTTCTTCTTTGCTCAAATCTCTCTGACTAGTTCTATGAGCTTTTTCAATCCTAATATTTTTTAGCCCTAAATGCTCTTCAAAAACTTTACTGACTTTTAATTCGCTGTCACTCCACGTTTCACCTTCATTTTCTTTTAACCCGTCGACCTTAAAATTGTTTCTGCTTGATCTATCCACCAACTCTCTTAGTTAACTTTTTTTATTTTAACATAGTCTGAATTATGATTTCGCTTATCGATGCCAGATATTTGTTGTTTTTTTCCTGATAAATAGGGTTTTTATTTTTTCTTCAAAAAGACGTTCGTGAAAATTTAGACTTCGTTTGATTTCTTCTACTTCTTTTTCTAATAATTTTATTTGTTTTGCATAATCATTGAATCTATTATTTTTGTGTTGGCGCTTAAAATTTTTAACACGCTTTTTTCTTGTTGTCTCATTATTCCGTCTATTTCGTTCTTAAAGTCTTTAAACACTTTTTGAATCGTTTCTTTTTTACCTGATTCATAGTTATAGCCATAATTAACCAATATATTTATATTAAGAAATATATATTTATTGTATATATTGTATATATCCAAATATATATTTATGTATATATTTGGATATTTAAATAACTCCAAACAATAATTTTTTTTAATTAAAAGCAAAACAAACCACGCTGCAGAAACAAACAGTTCACGCACAAAGTTGATATGATTTTCTTACGTTGCAAACACCTTTCCCCAAAAATTTTATGATAAAAACAAAAAAATAATATGTTTTTAAATTTTCTTTTCTTAATTAACTTATTTTTTTTCAAGCTTATGTTTTTGATACTAAAGTTTTAAATTTTTTTTCCTCTAGATTTTGCGAGAATCATCTCCACGGCAACAATGCGATATCCACGGCCACAATGCATCTGACTCTGTGTTATGTCCACATGAAATGTTATAAAATGACATGAATATAAAAGTATTATGCATTTTACCAATTTTTTTTAATCGAAAAAATATCTCTAACTTCAAATCTTCGCTATTAGAAATCAAAAAGAAGAAGAATTTTTTCTTTGCTAAATGCTTTCAAAAATTAAAATTGTGTAACTTAAAACGTTTGCGAATCGTTTCCTATCAATCACAACAACAAATTTGTGAATTTTTTTTTATAATCTTATATATGAGTGGATAGCTCAGTTGGTAAGAGCACCTAACAAAATGGTATAACCTGGACTGTTTTACAAAACCAGTTGAAATTGAACTCTTGAGTAGTAGGTCATGAGACGTACTACTCGCTTGAGTAGTACGTCTGTAGGCAAAAATACTGATCAATAACGGACGCTACTTTATTTATTTTTTTATGACTGTTTGTGGCTGTTCGTATGCTAAGCCAACAATATCTTTGTTTATAAGAGCATTGTGTACCAAAATATAGCATGAAATTCAAATAAATAAATAAAAATGATTATTCTTTTTGTCAAAAATTTTCCAATTGGAAAAAATATTAATTAAAATAATTTTGTTATTAGATAAAATTATTTTTAACCACAAAAGCAGCAAAAAAGATATTTAATAAATATATTCACAAACAATAAAAAAAAACTCGTTAACATGTTAATAAAATAGTTAAAAAAACTCATTAACATGTTAAAACATGTTAATGATTTTATGGTAAGCTGAATTTGATACAAAATTAATTGTTGTGGTTGTGGTCAGTTTTTTTACTTTTCAGCTGGAATATGCTTTTGTGGCACTTTTGAGGTCATATGATTATCAAGTGATAGTAATTAATAACTTATCTGAGCATGTAACAACTAACGGCTCAATTTGATTCAATTTTGAAGAAGCACGTTCACAAAAAATGTGAATAAAGGTAAAAGAAATCTTTATTATTCGTCTAAAATCTTTTGTAATAAACTAACTTAAATGTCTCAAAATATTTAAAATGTTCAATTCTCACAAAGAATAACTTTCTTCTCATGTTTTGTTATTATGTAAATATGTTATATTTACATAATAACAAAATATGTTATATATTCTTATTTTCTGCGAAAGCCACGAAGAAGAATCCTTGATAAATGTCATTTAGATCTATTGAAAAAATATAAAATTGATATAAGCAATTGGTATGGACAGGCATATGATGGCGCAAGTATTATGTCTGATAAATACTTTAAGAAATAGTCAGAAAGACCGAAAGTGACAATAGTTATAAACTTTACAATAATTATTTTTACCATAGTTTTAATTATTAGCAATAATTTTTATTAAAGTTATTATTTGTAATGTTTTTTTATTCGTATTATTATTATTATTATTTATATTGCAATTATTAAAATTATCTATATTTATTAGTGCTTTCTTTTCTTTTCTTTTTTTTTAATTTTTAGATGTGACTTCATTGACTAGTTTTTAACTATACGAGACACCTAACCTTTTTTATGTCAGTTTATATTATAATTACAAATGTAAAGTTATATATGCCCCCTAACCCTTAGTGTAGAGATTCAGGTAATACGTTTGAATCAAATTTTAATTGAAATTTTTTTGTTTTCAGATAGAAAGAGTTAATACAAAGATGGCAAAGATCAGGTGTATTTTTCTGATTGTGGTTCTTTTGTCTGCTGCACGTTATTTAAATGTATTCTTAGAAATCTTCTTACCGTTGCCACGATATAGTCGATTTATAGACTTCTATAACAAGCATATTTCCACAAGTAATAGCGAAAAATTAAATAAAATGTTAAAACTCAATTTTACTTATGATCCTAAATTATTGCCAAGACTAAACGAAACATTTGGAAAAAACATTTTTTTTGCTAACATCACTTGTGATGAAATCCAACCAAAAATATTGTTGTATAATAGAATTTTTAAAACAGGCAGTTCAACAATAGAAGACTTGCTGACACGAATGTCAAGCGATCATTGGTTTACTCTATACAAGTTTACAACTGAAGATTGGTACAACACTGGAGATTCGTTTCCATATCCACAAGTAATCGAATGGAAAATGTTGGATAGCTTTAATTTTACAGCATTTGTTGCCCATTTTTTCTTTAGAAAATCGCTACGCATAAACAAAGAATACACTTATATAAATTTAGTTAGAAACCCTGTGGATAGAGTCTTATCGCATTATTACTATATGAGAAACGAAAAATTAAGAAGAGAATTCCGAATATTAGAGCTCAAACAGTCAGGAGAATTCAACGAATCTTTGTTTGACTGTATACAAAATCAACATCGAGGTTGCGAAGATAATGTAATGACAAGATTTTTTTGCGGACCAAGTCATTACTGCAAAACAGGCTCCTTTAAAGCGCTTCAAACAGCAAAGTATAACATAGAGCACCATTACGCTGTAGTTGGAACACTTGAAAATATCAACTTGTTTATACAAGTCGCAAGGTTGCGATTGCCAATTTTTTTTAACCATACTTATGTAAATGAAATTCCGAAAATAAAAGAAAATAAAGTTACACGAAGCAGCTCGTCTGCATTAATTACACTTATTCGTAATAGAAATAAAGCAGATAGTTTGCTTTATGAATATGCAAAAACTAGATTTTTAAAACAATGGGAGATTTGCCAAACAACTAGACGGGTATATGTATAATTACATTTATAATATTTACCATTCATTTAAATGTTACAAAAATACAAGATTGTATAATACATCTGACAAATAATCAACTGAATTATAATCAATAGCGCGTAAAAAAATAATAACATAATTTAAACAATTACATAATATAAACAACTGCTATATATATAAATATATATACCTGCGTATGAATGTATGTATGTATGTATGTATGTATGTATGTATGTATGTATGTATGTATGTATGTATGTATGTATGTATGTATGTATGTATGTATGTATGTATGTATGTATGTATGTATGTATGTATGTATGTATGGTATGTATGTATGTGTATGTACATGTGTATATGTAAAATCTCCGTTTTACCATTGTGAAATCATTTGTGAGGAGCTAAAACAAAGCCAAAATACATTATGAAAGATATTGATACAATACAAAGTTCAAAATGAAATTGTAACAAAAATTTACCCATGGTGTTTTCTCCCCTTTTTACATAAGCAATAACAGGATTTTCATTTTTCATTTTTTCAGGTGCTGTTTTAGACTTACAAGCGTTAGCATCCATGCATTCCATCGAATAGCAATTTTTACCAAGCATTAATGCAACGTGACATTTTTTCTCTTTACAGCATCTGTCAATACAGTTAGTCATATTATTAACTCCATGCTGAGTCTTTAGATTTCCAGCTAGCATACCCTTCTCCAAAACTGTTCCATTGCGAATTTCACCGTCAAGGCTGCATTCATCTTTTTTCTCAATGATATCCCCGTCTTAAAAAACAAATATAATAATCATTTTAGTTTTTCAAATACCATTTTATTTGTTTTTCGTGTAACCACTATGAAATCACGTTTGGCAAATTAAGATTATTCTTTAAAAAACCTATTACGAAGGAGTTCTTCCGAGGCTTAAAAAACCTTCTACGAAGGAGTTCTTTTGAGGCTTGTAAAACCTATTAAGAAGGAGTTCTTCCGAGGCTTAAAAAATCTATTATAAAGGAGCTCTTCCGAGGTTTAAAAAACCTATTACGAAAGAGCTCTTCCGAGGCCTAAAAAACCTATTACGAGAGAGCTCTTCCGAGGCCTAAAAAACCTATTATGAAGGAGTTCTTCCGAGGCTTCAAAAACCTATTATAAAGAAGCTCTGCCGAGGTTTAAAAAATCTATTGTGAAGAAGCTAGTGATGTAAATTTTCCGGTAAAATTTGATTCGAAATTAACCGGTAAAATTTACCGGTAAATTTTAAATAGAAGAGGGTAAATTTTCCTTACAAAAATATTAAAAAAAATAAAATAAAAATAAATGGTTGTCCATAAAGGACAACCATTTATATATATATTTTTTTTTTTCAAAAAAAATAAAAATAAATGGTTGTCCATAAAGTACGTATGCTCATAGGGAGGAGAGGGAAGGTCTTCAAACAGCGTACGAAAGCGTATAAGGGGGTGGGGGAAAGGGAGTATAAAGTACGTACGCTCATTGGGGGAAGAAGGGAGGTCTTCAAAAAGCGTACGAAAGCGTGTAGGGGGGAGGGGGAAGTATTTCAATGTTCATCGATTTGTCTAATTTATCACAGTTAACCAGGTAATCAATAGAAAAGTAATAATTCTGACTAAAGATCCTGGTTTGCCAACATAAAAAGATGTTTGGTCAGGAAATAGAGACCATAGTTTCCCTCAATGCACACACATGCATAGGGGCCCGCAGAATTTTTGATGTTCCAGATAGGACTCTTTCACACATTGCGCAAACTTCAAATTTATGTATGTTTATACCTATGTCAAATGAGGAGACCTTGCAAAAAATAAAAAAGGCGGAGGCCTGGGAGCAAAAAGCCTTAAAACACCCCTTCCCCCCCTACCATATAAAAAAGAGGGGGTTTAAATTTTACATGGTCATAATTTTTGTAATTTACAACATTTTTCTACAAAATTTAAAATCTGTCGATAAGTTTAAATTTAGTTTTAAAAAGTAAAAATGAAAATTTACTCCATTAGTGCCCTTACGTTTGTACCGGGGGCAATCTGAAACATCAAAAAATCCTATGCACACATGCCACCCCTTATACAATGGCCTTGAGTAAGACGCATTTCAGGCAACCTATTTCGAAAAAAAAAACAGGTTCTAACTGTGCCGTAGCTAATATGTCGGAGTCCCCCCAAAATAACTTGTCATTTGGGTCTCAAATCTCCCAAATTTTACCGTTACGTTTTGCTAAAATAAAAAGCTCCTTGAATTAGCAAAAGGGGAAAAAACTTTCTGCCCTATTCCCAATAAATAAGGGTACGGGTTGCCTATCCTCGGCACTGGGTTTTAGGTTCTGTTTTCGATATTACTGATCACGCGTAAGTCTCGTTTTTTACAGACTTACTAAAGAGGGAAGCCTGAAAAAAACGTCCGCCTAAAGTATAGTTTATTTTTATTTAATTCGTCATTAAAACAAAAACATAAGTACAATATGAATCGAACGGTAATCGAACACCGGTCGCCGCAGCCGCAGTCCGCAGCATTAACCATTCAGCCGAGCGAACACATTGATAAGGTGTAATTTAACTTTATTAAAGTTATTATTAGCGAATATATTTGTTTTATAGACGTTTTTTAAATTGGGATACTGTGACACAAAAAAAGAGCTTATGGGCAGTAGCGTAGCGACTAAAAATAAGCCTCCCAGCAAAATTTTAATCCAGGCTCCTAAATTACTTCTCTCTTTCCCCACCCCCTTCATCCCCTTCCCCTTAAAACAAAACAAAAATTATTCATAAAAAGAAATTTTTTTGAATAATTTTTAACTCAAATATCCTAATTTTTTTTTTTCAAAACTTTTTCATCGAAAAAAAAAAGTTTGGCGAGGAGGTATTTCAATAACGTACGTACTTTTTAAGGGGGAAAGGACTTAGAAGTACGCATGTCAACAGGGGGAGGAATGAAATTTCAAATTTTTTTTTTTACGTACGCCAAAAAATTTCAAATTTCAAATTTTTTGGCGTACGTACATCATGGATGACCCCAAAGGTGACAAAAAATTCAAAATTTATGAGGCATTAAATTTTCAAATTACCGGAAAATTTACCGGTAAATTTTCGGGTAAATTTTACCTTCGCAACACTAGAAGGAGCGTTTCCGAGGCTTAAAAAACCTATTATGAATTAGCTCTTCCGAGGTTTAAAAAACCTATTATGCAGAAGCTCTTCCGAAGCTTAAAAAATCTATTATAATGGAGCTCTTCCGAGGCTTAAAAAACCTATTATGAAGGAACTCTTCCGAGGCTTAAAAAAATTATTTACTACACCTCAGTTTAAGTTGGCTCAAATCATTAAAATATTAAAGTATTATTTAAAGCAAAACTTAACCTACTATTTGTATAATTTAAGTCCTGAAATTTTATATTATTTTAAGATAGTAACGAATAATAGTTTCCATAGTAAGCAAAAAGAGGTCACTTTTAACCTAGGTAAAAAAATTCCCTAAATAAATAGTTTTAAGAAATGAAAACTTTTTTTCGTAATAAATTTTCTTCTTCCTGTTACAAATTTAAAATAAAAAAATGAAATTCATAACTTCTTTTTTTTTAGTAAATACTTATGAGCCAATTAGCCCCGTCAAAATTTTAACTTACCACAAAAACTATTTTTTCGATAAACAGCCTATAGATCTTGAAAAGCGCCAACTATTAAAAAAAAAAACTGGAAATAGTAAACCAATTGTAAATGGAAACTCAACAAAAGTTTCATACGACGAAAAAAAGCGACGTTTCAATGTTCAAATGTTTTCGTTCAAAAAGCACATCCTTGCAATGCTACAATGAAAGATAAAATGGTGAACTAGAAAGATTTCATTTATTTTTCAGATAAAATTCAGATAAAAGATAAAATGGTGAACTAGAAAGATTTCATGTAATTTTCAGTATTTAGTTTAATTTACTTGAGATAAACGCAATATGCCCTGGTCTCCCCTTATAAAAGATAAAAATGGTGAACTAGGAAGATTTCATGTAATTTTCAGTATTTAGTTTAATTTCCTTGAGATAAACGCAATATGCCCTGGTCTCCCCTTATAAAAGATAAAATGGTGAACTAGGAAGATTTCATATAATTTTCAGTAATTAGTTTAATTTACTTGAGATAAACGCAATTTAGCCTCATCTAAGGTCATATACACTCTATCATTAATGGTTATAAGTACTTATAAAGTACAGTTCATACCAGTCATAAAATATCTCATATACAGTAATAAAGGATCTTGCATTTTTTTACTTGTTATATAACTCAAAACACCACTGTTTGTGAGAAATATTTTTATAAAGCTGAAACATTTAGTGATTTGTTTAATTTACAAGAAAAAAATACCTCAAAATTTAAATTAGGACAACTTTCTTTTCCAGACACCATTTCAAAATGACGCATGGACAAAACGACCATAAATTTTTACGGTCAAAAATTAACTTATACATATAAAATTTTTTATTATTTAATATACTGAAAAGTTCTTTACATTACATTGAGGTCATAAAATAAAAAGGTGAATGGTTATTAAACAATTAAGTGCAAGTTAAATGTAATGAAGCTAAAACAAAACCATCAAATAACACCTGCTTATTATTCATGCATAGTAATGGGTGATAGCTCGAAGAAAAAAGAGAATTTTCATATTTGGCTATAATAAAAAACATTACTCATTTTTAAAAAAAATTAATGAATATTCGAATATGGTCCATCATTTGCAGTTCGACATGATGTTGTCATGATGTTCGACATGATGTTGTCATGATGTTCGACATGATGTTGTCATGATGTTCGACAAGAAGATTGTGCAGCATTTATATCAATTTGGAGAATGCATATTTTGATCCAGGTAATCAATTGTTTGCAATTCTAAGCTATCCATATGTTTTTGTATACTAACGAACTCAAATATCCAAAGAAATCTTCAATTAGGTGACACTGAGGCAAGTTTGTCGGATTGCGATTTTGGGTACATATGGGATGTTTTGGCTTTCCAAGAAGACTTGTGTTTTTTGGCATAATGCAGTGGTGCTTTATCTGGACAAATCAATTAATTGCCATTTGAATGATATTTTTGAAAAAATGGAATCAATATTTTCTTCAAACATTGGTTTTGGTATACTTCTTGATTAATAGCTAAACCACTTGGTTTAAACAATGGCTTGGAAATTTCCCTCTTTTTATATTCCCTATGGGAATGTACAGCATCACTTTCTGTTCAAACTTGTGTTTATATTTGTATTTTATTTTTGTTGATATTGTAGAACTTTTATCTGCATAATATTGATCATTTCCTGGAACTTGCATTTTGAAGAGGGGGAAGTAACTTTTGTCATTCAAAACAAAACATTTTCCAGAGTAATTTTGGGTCATCCAGCCGCATTGAGATTTCACGGTTGATACTTGTTGCTAAGCATATTCCGTTTCTCTTGTTTTTTTTCTGCAGACTATTCCTTGTTTTTTCAACAATTTGCAGATAAAAGACTGCGTACACTTGAACTTTTCTGCAGCATCTCATTGACTTATTAAATCGTTGTTGTTGAAAGCACCATGAAGTAAACGAAGTCCCTTCTTGTTCTTTATTTTAGTTGGTCTTCCACTACCACTTTTACGAAGGGCTTGTTATGGATGCCAAAATATGGTAAATAGTTGAAGTAGGAACATTTTTGGTTTTAAAATGATTTTGTAGTACATCTTGTTTTGACAGCACTTTAAACACAACTGAACTAGCTGATACAAAACAAAACATACGATAAGTTTGTAAACGGAGATAGTAATGTTTCACATAGGAGTACTTTTCTTTTTTTGACTTTTGCGGTTTAATTTATACAAAGGGTTAAAATTATTCTTATTTTTTAGTTATCACTTGTTAGAATTACAACATTATTTTGTCTCTGTTTGGAAAAGGGCAATAAAAGTTGAAAACATGACTGATAAGAGGTGCCAACAGCAATTCAGGTGACGATCGAGAAATGGAGAAGATAGAGTAACCAAAAAGAGGTTTTTATTGAAGCTTTAATTTTTTTTAAATAGAAGGGAAAAAAGGAAACCACACTTGTGAAATCGATACAATTTTCTTGTTTTTAGTAAAGAAATTCTAATTTTATTAAAATACTTATTGTTCCTAGTTTTATTATGAATTTCAGGCACAACAAGTTTATCGACTTGGCTTCCAAGGATATTGCCAGAGAAACTTCCAACTCAGAAATGCCTGCCTACTACTGATTAGTAATTAAGATTAACTGTCTTCCCACTTGAATCTCTTGAATATCTAACAGTTAAATTTGATCTTATTGCAAAGTCAAATTTTAAAGATAAATTTTAAAATTGCACATAATCTTGTTGATAAGCAAGTTACCTTTTTCAGATTTTTTTACTTTTTCCAACTCAAAACATTATGGCAGTCATTCACAAAAGTTACATAATAAAAACATTAATGAAAAATTTTTTTACAACCAAGTAATCATTAAAGTATGGAGCTCACTTCCAGACCCCTTACTTCAGTTTCACTTCCAGACCCCTTACTTCAGGTTCACTTACAGACCCCTTACTTCAGGTTCACTTACAGTGAATTTGCTCTCACTGTCTGCATTCAAAGCAAATAAAGTATTTAAAATGTCATTGTACAATCAATTGGTTTCATCACAATTACTTTAAGTTTTTTTTATTACTATTTTTTTGTTACATAAGATTACTCTCCATTTTGTATTTTGTACATTTTTTTACAAATAAATAAAAAATAATTATTAATATGAAAGTATTACCAACATTACTTTAAAATTGTACCTTCATTTAGATGAACTCCAAATTGTCTTTTTATTATGTATTGTACTTGTTTTTCAAGAGCCGATGAATCTTTATCATTTATAGAATCTTCATCTGGTACAACTCTGCATCCCTCCTCATTAAAGCATTTAACAAGAAAACAATCTTTTCCAAATACATAGCTAATACAAATTAAAGATATGCAAATTTTTTTTTGATAAACATGCAAATTAAGATAATTAAAATAATTTTTTAAACTCGAAAAAAAAAAAAATTTTTTTTGGTATAAATGAAAATTAAAATTTTTTTTTGTTTTGTTTTAAACACCTACGCTAAATCACAATCTTGTGATTCGCAACAACGTCGATTGCAGGTGTGCATTTTTTCTTTTCCAATGTGTGTGTATTTCCCAGCATTTGTTCCACCTAACAACTTTGATTTCGAATAGATTTTTGACTGAGTACACTGTAAATGATGTTGTTGAAGTCCTGACGGAACTTTAACTAAAAGTAATAGTCATTAAAAATGAAATATAATATATTAACATATTAATATTATAGCTTCAAGTGTAATTATCGTGAAATATTTCAATTGTTGATTTTAATTACTCTTGCTAAAAGTTTTTTCCAAATTTTTAAAAGAGTATTTTTAAGATTGTAGTACTTTTACACCATTGAAAGAAATTTATGAAGTAAATGCGGTAGTGGTGTAGTGGTAAAGTACTCGCTTCATAAGCGAGAGGTTCCGAGTTCGATCCCCACCACGTCCCTGGTAGTACCGCGCTCAACTTGCTTCTCCATGCAGCGGCCTTGTTTGTCAAGGTTCATGCTTCGGAGTTATAGAGTTGAGAGGGAGAGACCACTATTAAGTAGCCTCCTTGTCTGTAGTGACCTTCTCGGCCTTGAGGAGGTGAATAACTAAAAAAAAAAAAAAATACTTTTACATCTATGATGTAAATTAGTGACAAACTTTCATAGAATTAAAGACAATTGCATTTCCTACTCCAATATCAAAAGTGAATGGAATTTTTTTCTGATTTTTTTTGTGATGGACCTTGCACTGATCTCTTTCTTGCAGTAAGCAACCAAAAACACTCCTGCTTCTAATGTTAAAGTTATTTCAAAAAACTCCTTAATAGCATGTGATCCTGAAAACATTTTTGTCACAGTTGTACAAAAACACTAAATTTTCTTTTATTCTAATTTTTATATTCCAATTTTTAAAAACTTTTATAACATTTCTAAAATTTTTATAGTTTTTTTGCTGATAATCACTTTTTGATCTGAACATCCAAGTTTGAGCCATTCATCCATTAATATTTATCCAAGTTCTTATATGGTTGCTTTTTTTTTTATTTACTAAAGATATTCCTATGGTAACTGCCTAAGTGACCTATCATCAGTTATTCCGCCATCCAAAATTCAAGTTTGTATGGTTTGGCATTAACCTAAACTGCATATTTTTACTGTAAATATTCCTTCATCCACTAACAGTTTATATGTTGTTATTGTTGATGAACAGTGTTGTTGATGAACAGTGTTGTTGATGAACAGTGTTGTTGATGAACATTGTTGTTAATGAACAGTGTTGTTGATGAAAATTGTTGTTAATGAACAGTGTTGTTGATGAACATTGTTGTTAATGAACAGTGTTGTTGATGAACAGTGTTGTTAATGAACAGTGTTGTTGATGAACAGTGTTTGTTAATGAAAATTGTTGTTAATGAACAGTGTTGTTGATGAACATTGTTGTTAATGAACAGTGTTGTTGATGAACAGTGTTGTTAATGAACAGTGCTGTTGATGAACAGTGTTGTTGATGATCAGTGTTGTTGAGGAACAGCGTTGTTGATGAACAGCGTTGTTGATGATCAGTGTTGTTGAGGAACAGCGTTGTTGATGAAGAGTGTTGTTGATGAACAGTGTTGTTGATGAACAGCGTTGTTGATGAAGAGTGTTGTTGATGAACAGCGTTGTTGAGGAACAGTGTTGTTGATGAACAGTGTTGTTGATGAACAGCAACACTTTAACATGTTATTTTAAGTTTACTCAAATTAAACTACTGACCTCAGGTGGAAGCTTCAGGTGGAAGCCTCATGTGGAAGCCTCAGGTGGAAGCTTCAGGCGGAAGCCTAATGTGGAAGCCTCAGGTGGAAGCCTCAGGTGGAAGCTTCAGGCGGAAGCCTAATGTGGAAGCCTCAGGTGGAAGCTTCAGACGGAAGCCTCATATGGAAGCCTCAGGTGGAAGCTATATATTCAATTTATTGCCAAGTTAGCTTTTGTTTAGGCTGTTTCTCCTAATTGTGCTTGCCATATTCATACTCCAGATTTCATTCTCTTTTCTATAAGACTCTTCAGATATTTCTATAATTGAACCAATAATTTAAGAGTTTTGTAATTGTATTGTTTTTTGGAAATTACAAAACACAAATTAATGTTTTCAGAACTAGAAACAATGGGTCTTAATCAATTTTTACAGTTCACTGAGTTATTTAAAAAAGAATTTTAAGTCTATAGCTAAAAAATAATTTTAAACAAAAATTTTGTACAGTATTACACTTGAGTAGTATAGTATATTTGAGATTATCAACAATGATCACTAAACATTTATATAACTTGTTAATACAAATTTACTCTCAACATGACTGTAGGCAGCTACTATAAAGCCAGGTTACTAACAAACTGAGAATATGAATTAAACTAGAAAACTAAAAATAAAAAAAAAACAACAGAAAATTAAAAAAAGATAAAAAAGAAATTAAAAAAGTTTTTTGAATGTAAAAGAACAACTGTGAAATGTAACTTAAAGAATAGTTCTTAACTTACTTGATCAGAAACTAATGTAAAAAAATTTATTTAATTATGTGTTGTAACTACTTGTAAATAAAAAAGAATAATAATTTACAGCAATTTGATAAATGTTCGAGTTTAGCTTAATCAGGTAGTTCTATCCTGATCACAATATATTATGAATGGAAGAGAAGAAAGGAAGAGAAGAATGGAAGAGAAGAATGGTAAGATTATAAAAAAACAGAAATAACTAAAATTATTCTGATGTTTAAAAGTTTTAACTTAAGAATTATGTTAAAATCAATCAATTGTAGCTGTGAAAGAAAGACTTTTTCAAATTCATTCACTTTACTTGTAAGATTGTCATAAAAATAATTAATGTAATTTATAAACAATTTAGGATCTACCACATCTTGTGATAAGGGTATCACTTACAAGGGTAACTCAGATATTACTGAAAAATATATGAAAAAGTCAAGTGGAAAACTAATTATAAAATTATGTCAAACAGAAAACTTTTAAACATTTTTTTTATTAAGACAATTACAAATATGAGTATAACTTTTAAACATTTTTTTTATTAAGACTATTACAAACAGAGCAAAAATTCACTCAAAATGAAGCGGTTAAAAATTTTGCGTGATCATAACTTTTGAACTTTACAATGTATGAATGAAATTTAAAATCTTTCAATGAATTTAA
>NC_061166.1:50871294-50978794 GCF_022113875.1 Hydra vulgaris | reverse complement strand
ATTATTTTATTATCATCGGCATACAAACAACATTTATAAAGAAGTCTGCTTTGTAAATTGTTTATGAATATCAAGAAAAGGAGTGGGCCAAGTACAGAACCCTGTGGTACTCCACTTAACACATCAACCTAGTTTGCGTTGCATTTTACCATCACTACTCGTTGTTTCCTATTTGATAAGAATGATTTAATCCATTTAAGAGGCATACCAACAATACCGGACACATAAACCTTAGCACATAAGTTTATGTGTGATACTCTGTCGAATGCTTTTTGAAAGTTGGTTTACAAAATGCAATTGGAATACCATATAATAATGCGCTTGTTAAGGTATCAAGAAATTCTAGTAAGAAGTTCTACCTTTTAGAAAGCCATGCTGTTCCTCTGCTAATAGCTTGTTAGTTATTAAATGCTTGATGATATTATCAGCAATTATTCTTTCTAATATTTTGCATGATATTGACGTCAGAGATACTGGTCTGTAATTTGTTGGTTTCAACTTACTCTCTTGTTTCAATATAGGCGTTATAGATTTTCTGTAGATTTTTTAAATATTAAATAAAGAGGATATGAAATTGATATAGTGAATTGTTTTAAAACAAAAGGATGTATTAAATCAACTCCAATTGATTTTGATATATCAAGAGCCTTTAATCTTCTTTCTTTTTAAAAACATTCAAAATCTTTTCTTTTTGAAAACATTCGAAATGTTTTTAAAAACATTTTGGTCAAATAAATTTGCATTTTTGCGGTTTTGAAAAAAAGTGATTAAACTAATGGTTTAAACTTTATGACTACATGTAAATGTTGGATGAATGTCAAAAGTAATTAAAAGTAACATAATTTGTTGTCAAAAGAATCATCTTTTATCCTTCCGTACTCTCAAAGCCACCATTATATATATATATATATATATATATATATATATATATATATATATATATATATATATATATATATAAATATATATATATATATATATATATATATATATATATATATATATATATATATATATATGTGTGCGTGTGTGTGTGAATATGTATGTATGTATATATACATTAGATGGATACATTAGTAGTTACAGTTTGTTTTTTCAAAAAAACTACAATTAAATATGGATTTTAAATAAATAAATTTGCTTCTATTCTTTCATTTTTTGAGATTTTAATATCAATTATAGTTTTCTACATTTTTTTTATGAAGTTGTAGCATTTATAAATAATTGTGGCAATTTTTAGCATAAATAAGTTAAAATATGCAAAAACCTGCGAAATGCGTTATTTTGCATATTATTTGCAAAATTGTTATTTGCGCAATAACATGCATGTAAAATTTTGACAACTGTTTGTGACTCTTACTCATTTTTTTTTACATTTTTATTGAAAATATTTGGTGTAATATATGTGATATATGAAAATAAATATGTGAAAAGCTAAAGATATATGGTACAAATAAAATATAGAAATATCTGATTTATTAAAACATTCAAATCACTCCCAAAAAAAAATTGCAAATTTAGTTGAAGTTTCTGAAATGACAGTAAGTAGAATCAAAGGTAAACTTAATATAAAAAATACCTGTAAGAAATGCCAGAAGTAGAAAATGTAGGAGATGAACAGGCAATTCTTAACATTTGTGTTGAAAACTGCAAAAAAAGTACAAAAGCAGTTACTAAAATCATAGAAGAAACTTGATAGAAGATTTCAAGATTTCTAACAGAACTATAAAGTGTCGAATAGAAGAAATGGAGTTTAAATGCTACAGCCATGCAAGAAAACTTAAATTTATGCCAGCGATGAAATTAAAGCACCTCACTTGGGCTAAACAACACCTACATATGTCTGCTGAAGATTGGGAAGATATCAGTAAATAATTATATTTGTTAATTGCAACAGCATTGGAGAATAAAACATTTGAATAAGTTTTTATATTATTATTTTAATTGTTTTTAGGTGTGTTTCTCAGATCCCAATTTGAAATATTAATTGATAAGTTTTCTTTTGTTAGACGAAGGAAAAAAGAAATATCTAACCCAGACTGTGTTATGGAGAAGGTAAAACACCCTCTAAAAGTGATGTTGTGGTCAGTTATAAGTGGTAAAGGCAGTAGCCTTCTTTATATAGTTGATGGGATGATAACAGCACTTCTTGCATGTTGTACCTATTTGTCAGTTAATGTAGCACTTCTTGCATGTTGTACCTATTTGTCAGTTAAAAATAGCAGCACTTCTTGCATGTTCTACCTATTTGTCAGTTAATGTAGCACTTCTTGCATGTTCTACCTATTTGTCAGTTAATAAAGCATTTCTTGCATGTTCTACCTATTTGTCAGTTAATGTAGCAGTTAAGAGCCTTTTTTTTAGTTTTTTAGTTGAGAGCCTTTTTTTTACCACAAATGATTATTTTGTGCTAAAAACAAACAAACAAAAAAATCGCAATATTGCCAACATTTGTATATTGATAAAAGGCGACCATCTCACTTAATCCTCTTTTTTCCCTCTTATTTGATTATTATTCCCATCTGACCTCTCATGGAAACCATACTCACAATTAATTTCAAAATTAGCATCTGATAATTAACTTCTTTTTACTATGCTGGTCACTTTCTTACTCCTGATTCCATTCTTTACCTATAAAAATTATTCTTATTCACCCATATATGGAACACTAATGTCATATTTGGGTTGGTTCTTCTAATACAGCTTGTTTTCTTCTTTTTATGTACCAAAAAGACATTGTAAATAAAATTGGGCCTGTTTTATCTGCAATGTTGATCTAGTTGATGATAAGTGCTTCTTCCATTGCTGTATGGTTGCATATCTTTCTTTATTTTATATATACTATAACAATTGCTGCTCAAACAAGCTATCTTCACTAGTTCCATCAACCAAAACTCATTTTTCGTTAATTGTTATTTAACAAAGTCGCATCCTTTTACTGCATTAGTCCCTCCCAGGACTCAAATTAGCGCAAATAAATTGAGCTGCGTAAAAAAAATAGTTTAAAAACATTTTATTTTTAAACAGTATTAAATTGTTATTGTTAAAACCTATAAAAGATATACCACGAAGTCGTTTTGTCAATATAAAGAGCTTGCGCTTACATAAAACACGTATAAAATAAAACAAAGTAATTAAATAGAATTGTTTTAATTTTATAAATGAAAACACTGTTATTAAACTTTAACTTTGCACAAAAATATGCTATATGTATAGACCAAACAAGAAAATAAAAAGAAGCTAAATCTATAAACCAAACAAGAAAAAGAAAGCATGCTAAATCTATAGACCAAACGCGCAAAAAAAAAAAAACATGTTACAGTGCATGTGACAAATAAAATCGCCTAGCGCAATATTTCATGCTCGTAATACTGAAACAGGTTATCAACTAGCACAATTATCTGGGCTTGGCATCAAGTCTTTGAGAGTGATATTCAGAGTTAGAAATTAGTTGTCATTTATATATTTTGTATGCAAGTTGGGGAAGGGGTCGCTCAAAAGCATACCAGTGCATACAAAGAAAAGGATGTACGATTTTTTGTTTGAATTTTTTTCATGTGAAGTTTGAGAAATCAGACAAAAAAAACTTTGGTTTTTTAGTTAATGCATTTGTCTATCTACCGGAAAAAAAAATGTTACTGCAGCTTTGATATTGAATAAAGCAATAAAATAACGCCATTTACTAAAAGATCACTAGATAACTTTGTTTTCTTTTTGGAGTTGAATTAACATGCTTGATTGCACTTTAAACAACAGAAGGATTTTTAATTTAATTTAAAATAAATAATAGTAAAAAAAAAATTAAGAATAAAAAGATTAAGAATATTTCTTTTATTTACAAAAGATGTATGAAAAATTAAAAAATAGAAATATTAATAAATTATGTGTGAAAAATTGAAAATAAAAATTAACATTATTGCTAAAGAACCATGTTTTTCAAAATCTTGTGGATTAAAGCTTTTGATTTTTCAAAATTCTATCAAACTTTAATTTTTTAAATTAAATTTTCTATTCTAATTGTGACAAATCGTTTTGAAAATAGAAAATATTCCATTCCATCTGTTAGGAGTAATGACTTCATTGTTTGTACAAAATTGAAAACTGCTTTCTAATTTAAACTGAATGTGCCATTTAAGTATTATCAAGTAAATAATATTTCATATACTTGATTATATACTAAATAAATCTATAATATACTAATATAATATATATATATATATATATATATATATATATATATATATATATATATATATATTAGTGTAAGTATATATACAATTGTGCAAGTATAATACATAAATAACTTATATACTGACATATATTTTGACATATATATTGACACTTAATTTTTAAAATTTTAGCTTTAACATTTTTAATAAACAGACTTTAATATAAGCTTAACAGATTCGAAAATATCAATGAAAATATTTAGTTTTATATTAACTTATATTTGGAAAAAAATATTTGATATTCCAACAATTTAATGTTTTTGAATTTCAAATATAATAGTCATTAATTAATAAATGTGATCAAACCTGTACGAAATCGAAGCTTTAAGTTAAGTGTTAGTTTGATAAACTTTTTACGCTAGATATTTATTTAAATAGGATTTATAAATATTAACCTAGATATTTATAAATATAACGCTAGAAATTTAATTTTTTAACATTCAAGTTTTGATATTTTATTTCATAAACTTTTATGCAATTCAAAGTAAAAGCAAAGTTTTTCTTCAAATAAAAAAATATAAGATTTAGCAAATGGTTTGACTTAACCTGGGTATGATTAAGCGGATAATATGATAAAGTTCAACTAGAATTTAAAATAAAAACATGTTGGATGTAGCTTTTAAATAAATCATTTTTAATTTCAACTTATACCACTAATTTAAAATTGAAGTAAGTAATGCACAAATTATGCGTGGCATGAATATATATTTTTATATATACCTTTATTTAACAAGATGCAGTAATATTTGACAATATATCTTTGTTTAACAATATGCAGCAATATTTAACAATATATCTTTATTTCAAATAATATTTAGTTACAAAAAACTGGCCAGATTTTTTAGTCGTTTTGAGAAAATTTAAGTTTATGAACGTAATAAAAAATTTTTGTTTTATGGACATACATGAAAACATAATAAACTTGAATGTTCTCAAAACATCTTGTGCGGAAGAATAAAAAAGAATATTTACAAACCTTAGTATTCTGTTGATATGTTTTAGAAATTGTATTATTCACGATTTGTTAAGTTTTGAGATTTCTAACATAAATTGTTTTAAGAATATATTATCAATACTATGGCTCATTCTTGGAGCCACATCTGCAAAGCCGTAAATTTTTTAAACTATTATTATTTGTTTACAAAAATAAATGTTTTATAATATATATTTTTTAAATTGTCTAAATTTTAAAAGTTTATTATAAATTATAGATTTTATTAGTATATTCTTATTTTTTATTTAAAAAGTATGTATTTTTTATGTAAATGTAATTTTGCGTGTCTGTTTTTTATCGTAATGTAATCTTTTAAAGCAATTTTTATGATTTAATTTGTAAACAAAGACTTTAATAAAAACAAAGACTTTAATAAAGCAAATAATTGGAACTTCAATGAAGTTATTAATAATCATTAAAGTTAATAAAACTAATTATGTAACAAACATATAAGAAGTTTCTGGTTACTGGTTTAACCGCTCCTGAGGTCACGACAAAACACAAATATATATAGCAAGTTATTAGATACATAGAAATGTTTCTAGATATTGGTTTACTAACTCTAACTATTTTTGCTTTAGTTGCCATTCTTAAAAACTTGTTATACTTTTTTCTGCTTTAAATACTAATTAAAATTAAAAAGCCCACTCACTAAACATCATCAGCGATATTGTGAAGCAGTTTCGCTTCCTCATCATAAAATATTTTTTAACATTTTTAGTTAATTTTTATCTACTTAATTTACTTTCTATAGTTATTCAATGATTTAATTATTTTATTTTTTCATCTTACTAAAAAGGATTGTTTCAAATATGTTAAACTTTTCAAACTACGCAAAGCATAAAATAGCTATTAAAAAAATTAACTTTTTTATTCATAAAATAATTTAGCTTAGATTAAACTAAAACTTGCATTAGTTTTATTAGAATCTTGTTAGACTATTTGGGGCTGGAGGCCATTTGTATTTTGGATGTATTTTATATGTGCCACAGCGTAAAAATGACTTAACAATAAGGTCGTCTTGACTTTTTTGGGGCCCTAACATTGTGGGTTCCAGGCAATAGCCCCCTCTAAATCCAACCCTCCTTAATCTAGCACTAGAAACAAGACACGAGTATATAAATAAAAATTGTATTACACTCTTTGTTAAATAAAGAACATTGGTTTTCTTTTTAAACAATCATAAGATGTTTCTTTATATAAAAAACATCGCTTAATTTTATAAAAAAATTATAAAAGAGCGATGTTTTGAAAATATTTGTTCTAAACGTAATTTATTTTGTTTTAAGTTTTTTTGCATTAAAAGATATTTTATTTTCCTAATTTTATTTTGTTTTTTGAAATTGTCTCTCATCGGTCCAACTAATCTTTAGTCCATTTTTTTTTTGCTTTTTAAAATGTTCTCAAAACGAATAAAAAATCTGGCTTTTTACAACTAAATATTATTTCCATGGTCAGCTTTTTACAACTAAATATTATTTCCATGGTCAGCTTTTTACAACTAAATATTATTTTCGTGGTCAGCAATCGAGAGCGATCGCTGCCAATTCCTGACCAAGTGAAGTATAATTAATTTTTTTATCCAAATAGTTTTTAAGTTGATGTTTTCATTCAATTTTTTTCTTCAAATTGTTTTGCAATAAAAATTAAAAAAAAAAAAAAAGTTGGTTTAATAAATTGAATACTATATTTTCTTAAGTTTATGTATATGCTTAAATTATGTTTTTGGTAAAAAATTTATTTAAACAAAAGTAAAATAATTTATTTTTTTAATTAAATTTTTTTCAAATAACAATTGCAAAATTTTACAATTGCAAAAACTTTTAATTACTATTGCAAAATTATTTAAATAAGAGAATTTTAGAAGGCTGAAATTGTTTTAAACAAAAATTCCTAAAAAAAACTTGCATATTAATAGAAAATGTTTTATCTTGATATTTCTTTTAATAATAATAATAAAAAAATGGTAAAAACATTTTTTCATATTGTATTAGAGATTTCTTGTTAAAATAATTTTTAATTAAAAAGTTATTGTTTGTTAAAAACATATAAGATATAAATAGAAACATTTGTATTGCTAACTTTTGTGAGTATATTAAGTCAATTAAATAGTTTGCATTATAGATTCAATATCAATATTCAATATTTGCATTGTAGATTCAAGTAGATGCATTCTATGACTCCTAATAAAAAAACTTAGACAAAATATTCTATACTTTTAAGAATGGCCAAAAAAATGCTTAATTAAAAAAAAAAAAAAAAATTAACAAAAAAAAAAAAATTGCAAAAATATTTATTTAAGAAAAAACTAATCGTGATAGTGTGAAAAGCAAAAAAAGCAATTAGTGATCGCAATATGCATAATTCAAACCCTCCCTTCTTTCTCAAAAAAAACTTTTATGCAGCTACTTTTTTCATAGCATATCAATGCTTCGGAATTCTCTCTATCATCTTCATGTTTTCTTGACTCATACAATCAACAAATTTTAGTTTTCTGTCAACCATTTCCTTGTTTTATAACACCACTCTTTGTTTTCTATCAACTGCTAACTTAAAAGTGGTTACTTTTAATCTTGTTGGTAGTCAATTAGTATAAGGAAATATAAAAATCGTATTTTATTTGCAATTAAACATTGAGGAAAAAAATGATTTATAAAAAATTGATTTATAAAAGAGCATCTAAAATTAAAAATAAAATTTAAAACTAATCTTACTCTCTGAAGCAAAGATTAGAAGGTTAAAACAATTAATTGGTTATTTTTTTTTTAGTTAAAACATTTTTATTTTTAGCCATCAAGATTTTCTAACTAACGGTCTTATTACAGAGCACCACAGAAGAGACTTTACCTAAGAAATTCACGCCTCCTATACAACATTTAATCAATGTATGTACATCCATTGCATCTATTCCTATTCAAGCCAGTCAGTATATGTATGGTCTGTTTCACCTATCCTTATATATCTAAATTTACCTCAGTAAATCTGGGTCAGTAGACACAAAGGACAATCAAAATTAGAATAGAGGTTGGACAAGAAAACCTACCCTGTGTCACAGCTGCTTAAAATGATTTGAAAATTATTTCAAAGTTTGTTTCATAACTCTTTTAAATAATTTTTATTCATTGAAATATATTACAGACATTTTGTTATAGATTAAACCAAACACCATTTACTTAATTTAAAATATATCTCTAAAAACATCTAGATCATATATTTATATCTTATATCTATCTTAAGAAACAATTTTGGGAAAATTTTTCTTATATCAAAACTCTGTTGAAATAATAAAAAAAAGTCATCAAATTTAATTAAAACAAACTAAATTCAATGAAAAAAAAAAATTCATTCTATTTAATTTAGTTAATATGAATGACATAAGGTAATAAACAGGGTTATAAAAATCCACTGAAAATAAATCGGCAGAAAGTTTTGTCAAAAAGTTTAAGATAAACCAGCAATTACAAATATGTTTATAAATATTACAAAAAAAAAAGAGAGCAATTTTGACCACAATCAAAACATTCAAAACCAAATGCAACGAGAAGTAAAAGAAGAAAAGAGAGAAGTATGCTAAGTTAATGCAACCTTTACATTTTTACGTTTGTTATATTTAAAAAAAATGCCCAAACAACTCATGATAAGCAAAAGAACTATTTTCCAAAGTTTTCTCAACTGTATACAACACCTGTCATAATTTAATTAAAGAAAAACGCATAGAAAAGTATGAAGATCCAGGTTGGGTCAAGGTTCGTGTCTTAGAGTTATAGAGTTGAGAGAGGGTTTTAACCACAATTAAGTAGCCTGCTTGTCTGTAGTGGCTTTCTCAGACTCGGAGAGGTGAATTAACATAGAATTTAATATATATATATATATATATATATATATATATATATATATATATATATATATTTATACACCTTTATAACTATGATCAATATCTTATACAAGTGTTCTTACATTCTTGCTGTTCTATTTATTTTTAATCCTTATTTTAAAATTTACTTATTTAAATCTATATAATTTGGTGTAATTTTCTTAAAATTAAAAAATAAATTAAAGTACTAAATCATAAAAAAGACACTAAACACAACATTTTAACTTTATTAAAAAATTTTTTTTATGAAATGCTATTTTAACTTTGTACAAATTATTTATAAATCTTACAATATAAATCATAATGTTAAATAGTTATTAGAATTCAACAAGAAATTTTACTAAAATAATAATATTTTTAATGTCTGAATTAATCATCTTAAAAAATTTTTAATGAAAAAAACAGGAAAACATTCTAAGCTTTGTCTGAAAATTTTAAAAATCTTAAAACATTGCAATCAAAAATTTCAACCATTTCTGAAAAATCCTACCTATTGTAAAATTACCCATTCCTCTTTCTGTAATTCTTGCTATCTGAAGTTCTTCTTCTCCAGGTGCAGCTGGTACTGAAGCACAAGAAGATGAGTTAAAACACCGAACACCAATGCAAAGTTTTGTCTTTCCTTCGAGCATAGCAATATCACATCTTTTTTTATCACAACACTTCAATGTGCATTCCTATTTACATACAGCTCAAATATATAGTTGAGCCTTTTAACATAATTGCAAGTTCATATGTAAAATCAAAATTTTTTTTTCCATAAATTAAAGTTAGAGTAGATTAGAAAACAGATACCTGAATATTTTTTACAGTGCCATAGTTGTCAAATAAACCAGCAGCATTTCCTGCTTTAAGTGATTTTCCATATTCAATTGTTGAATCTTTACAATAATATTCTTCCAGAATGGTATGAGCATCAACCGTCAAACCTATTGATGTTTAAGGTTTAGGTTTTTACAATATAATATTTAAACATGTATAACAACTTAAATAGTAACAAAATAAATTCATGCATAATAATTAAAGGGCAAAAAAATATATTCATGCATAATAACTGAACAATTTTACACGCAAATAGTGAAAAATAAGTCTCAAATTCACACATAATTAGGGTTGCCAGACATCCAGCCTTTAGGGAGGAAAATACAACACCAAATCTATAAAAATAATTTTTTTTACTGTGTTCTTCTTCATAAAAGCTGGACATCTGGTAAACCCTACTCATGATAGAAAGTAGTAAAAAAAATATTATGGTACCCAACCAATCAAGATGGGTCATTTAAATTTAGTGGCAGCCTAGTAGAATTTATAAAAAATAACAATAAGAACCAAAATTTTCAGTTAAAAGCAAACTTCACTTTTAAAAAAAACAATTTTAAATATATCAGATGGTGTTTTACATCTCCCTATGGTGACCTTGATAAGAGGCCCCTGCAAAGTTTTGATATTTCGAAACATGCTAAATCAAATAAGTGATTTAAGATTCTATTTAAAAATCTCCATTTATTCAAATCAAATCGATGTAATTTTATTATAATCTTTTTATTTTAAAATAAGTTTTTATTAAACTGTGCATTAAAAAATTTTCTAAATAATATAATAGCATTTTTTAACATTAGAATGTTGCTACTCTTATAATTGCATCCACCATAGAAATTTCAGCTTTTCAGTACTGTGTGGGTAAGCATTTTCTTAGGGATGCCAGTTGAACCTCTTATGAAAATCCTTAAGGTGATGATTATTTATTGAGTAGTAAAATTAAACTAATTATATGCATGAATAAATTCTTAAGAATAGCGCAGTTTTAAAACAAGTCATTGTATAAACAAGTTTAAATCAAGTCGCTTTTTTTATTTGAGCAAAAACTAGTTTTTTGTTTATAAAGTAAAGATTTATTTATAAAAAGTTGCAAATTATTTATTTGATCCTTTTTTAACTGTAAAAAATATACAAAAAATATACTTTTCATGCTTTGTAAATCTATTTTATAGGCAGCAACCACATAGAAAAAATATTCCTTTATAATTTACTTTTAATTATGTAAAATATGTTTAATTTCTAGTTTTCTACATACAACAACAAAAGTTTTTAAATCTTATAATATAATAATAATAATAATAATAATAATAATAATAATAATAATAATAATAATAATAATATTAATAATAATAATAATGATAATAGTAATAAGGTACAGCTGTAACAATTAGTGTTAACAGTTGTGAAGTCCAATAACAGTAGATATTGCACTGTAACAGCTCAATTTTTGTTTTTTGTTAATGTTTTGACAAATATTTTTAGCAAAATTCAGATTTGGCTATTTTATTTTGATTATTTATTAAAGCAGCTTCTATCATTAAAGATAGCAAGTTGTTCCGTGTATTTACAACTCAATTTTGTAAAAAGTGATATTTAAAGGTGTTTCTGCAAAAAGGTTTTTCCAGTTTGAATTTTTGTTGTTGTAAATACCTTCTTTTGATGTATTTCGATAACTGTGTGTAACTAAATTTATTTTAACATGGCCATGTTGAATTTTAAAATTTTAAATAAAATCTCCAAATAGTCTCTGTTCTTCTAGTATCGTAAGCTGCAACATATTTAACCTAGCTTCATAAGATAATTTTTTAAATGTAGGTGCTAACTTCGTTGCTCCTTTTTGGAACATTTAGAAGACATTTTAATGAAATTTGATATTCCTATTAAACTATAATATAATAATTTATGCAAGGTAAAAATGTAAATATCTACAGTGTTAATGGTCACTTATAGGTTGATAAATATACTACATACAAGCATTTCTTTATCTGGAGAACTTTAATTTTTTTAATTTGGCTTTGTAAAGTAAATGATGTAGAATTGTTTGTGTGAAAGCCAAGTTATATTTTAAAAGAACTTAAAATTTATTTTTTACCAGTAGGTTTTATAAATATAGATTTTTGCAAAGGATTTCAAAAGTAAACTGTGTACAATGAGTAGATGAAAGAATACATGTCTGGATATTGCTAAAAGGGTTAAAGATGTAGATGTGGAAAGCATTGCAAACACCAATGAGATTGGTTAATATTTCATTGTTATGAATAATTTTGAACTTCATTGTTATGAATAGTTATGAATAAAAACATTAGGAGCTATGGTACAGTTGCTTTTAATGACATTACTTATGTTTTTGATGGTTGCTAGGAGGTTTTCAGGCAAATGGATTTTTGCTATCTTCTATACCTGCATAGATATTTATTAGTCATGATTTTAGCATAGATGTTAGCAAAAAAAATTGTAAAATAATTTTTAAACTTACTTATTTTCAATTGTAAGACACGATTCAAGGTTTGCGTAATAATCAATCTTGAAGTTTTTCTTTTTAAGTCTCTTTTTCATTTATATTTTTGATATCGTGGAAATATAAAAACTTAACGACATAACAGCATTTTAAATTAGTGGCTAGTAAATATTGCATATTTACTAGCCACAAATTTTCAATATTGCAAGACATCAACTTTATCCAGAAACTGAAGTTTCTGTTACATTGTAACTTACAAGTGAGTACAAACATTGTTTTGTACTCACTTGTAAGTTTACAACCTTTAACATCGAAATAGAGCACTTTCTGTTGATTTTCAAATTTATGTTATTATATGATTTTTAATCAGTATAAAATTCTTTATCATAATAACTCCTCCATCATGATAATTTTTTTTGGGCGCTTAGGCAACTTCCCCTATCCTCCTTTATTTTATAATGGATTATAAATTATAAATATTTAAAAAAAGAGGGGAAAGGAGGGAGGAAGGGGGGAAGCAGGAGGGGGGGGGGGGACTGCAAGAACGCCAATTTTTTAAGTAACTTATAAATCAAGAATTTAAAAAAAAGTCGTTACGAAAAAAAGTGGAGCTTTACTCTATTTTTTAATCTAAACTCTGCATAGATTAAAAAATATAGTAAAAAATAAAGTAAAAAGCGCTGTATAATACAGCGCTTTTGTAACTTTATCATGTTCTTTTTTTAATTTTCTGCAATATTTTTAATAATAGTAAAGGTGAGTTTCCACTCATCCGGTTTTTCACGGGAACGGGATAGGAAAGAAAAAAATAATCACGTAGTTTTCCTTAGGACATATTAAAACTTATACTACGCATGCCCACGTGATTATTTTTCCCGTCCCGTAAAAAAACGGATGAGTGGAAACTCGCCTTAAAGATTTTTACGAGTTTAATTCTTGCAAGTTTACATCAATTTTGCATATATTTCATTTCTTACCTTTATGAAAAACCTTGTTCGAATTGTTTGACAGTTACAAGGATATAGAGTCTTTGGCCAACTTATTCAGACTCGGAAAATAATAATAAAAATATATATAAAACAGCGGAGTAACAAAAAAGAGCACAACCCCACAAGGTAGGGGTGGGGGCGAAGCTCAGGGAGCGGAAATATACGAATCTTAATGCACTTTTTACATTATTCCATTTTTTATTATGAGCAGTACTTTTTTATTATGAGCCCTGTTTTATGCAACTTTATTATTTTTCATCTAATCACACACACACACACACACACACACACACACACACACACACACACACACACACACACACACACACACACACACAAATTAAATTAATTTACTAATATCTATTTATCTCAAATGTGCTGAGACGACAAATGTGCTAAGATGACAATTAATTTCATAATAATTTACGATAGACCAGAAGCGTAGCGACAAAAAATAGGCCTCCCCACAAAAGTTTAATCCAGGCCCCTAAATTACTTTTCTGCTATCACCCTTCTGCCTTCCCCATTTCTTGACAAAAATTATACATAAAAAAAAACACCACAAAAATAGAAATCAGTATTTTATAATATGCAAGTCAAGCTTGCATAGTGTAACATACTGATTTCTATTTTTGGTGTTATAGACCAGTGTTATAGATCAGTTTGCATAAAAAGTTTATAGATCAATATGCAGCTATAAAGACAAAATAAAAAAAAAAAAAAAAAAAGATTTTCTACTTACTATATTCGTCATATATAAACATTTTACAATGTTGTTGTTTTACGATTTTTATCCATAAAATTAAATAAAAATGATAACGACATGAGCGACGTTTCCTATTCACAATACTAAACACTATAGCAAGAAGAAAATCTAATAAAAGTTTTTTTCTTGTTTTTATAGCTGCAAATTGGTCTATAACACCTTTTAAACCAATAATTTTTTTACTGGGAATAGGTTTTAATATGTGGAGTAATTTAAGGATCATACTTTTTCTTTGTTTTATTAACCTTGGGATAAAATATTCACAAACAGTACAATTATTAGAAATTAATAAATTAAAAACTTGATCCGCGATTTTATGCAGAAGTAAAATATTTCAGTTCATTGATGCAATATAGTTTGATATTGAATTTTTATCACCTGCTATAACAAAACAAATGAAATTCACTTTCGGGAAACAGTTTTGAAACTAAAATTCCTTAAGTTATACTAAAGCGGCCCATATATTAGTATTAATACCTCATATAGCATTTGGAAACAATTTTAAATTAGAACTACTTCTCCAACATATGGTAACTGAGTCCAAAATATGATTTGAGCAACCATAGGGTGTCTTGATGAAGGAAACGTGATATGTTAAAATTACCGACAATAAAGCAGTCATCATAGCGCTTCCTGATTAAGCTAAAAGCTAATTTGAAGGACTCTAGATAAGTATATGTCTATTGTTACTTTTTAAAGATACCAAAACTTGTTTGAAAAACAAGTTTTGGTATCTTTAAAAAGCAACAATAACCCCCTCCCCCCACCACCACCACCACCAGAATCTGAAAGTTCTAAAATGTCTCAGATATTGAAGACCTTTTTGTTTTCTTTTTTTTTAGGAACTGCAAATGGGGTACAAAATACCAAAATATTTTCAACATAAAAATCCCAAAAAAAAATTCCTGGATCCTTTACTGCATATTTGGGCATGTTGAAAAAATAATTTTTTTTTTTTTGGTTTCTTTAATTTTTTTCTATTCATGATAGCATTCTAAGAAGTGCTATAGTAATTAAGGAATAGGTAGTGTAAGTTGGTACATTAGGTAGTGTAGCTGTTGTGAATTTCAAAATTATGTCATAGCCATAAGTAAGTTAAAGTTTTTGAATATCTAAAGGTTCGTTCTTTTTTATTTTTGTTTGAAGCAGGTATTCTATGATCTATCCCTAATTTATAAAATAAATATTGTTTACATTTACTTACTCGTGTTTCATTAACTAAATATAAAAACCAAATATTTCGTTACTTATATTTTTAATATAATTTTTTGAAATTTTCTGGGGAAGGCCCCGTCACTTTATTGCGGGGTTTGGGGGTAGAAGGTAGAAAGCAAAGTCATAGTTACATCTTTAGGAATAGGTATTGGAAAAAAATAGTTTTAAATAGTGTGTGTTTATTATCAATTGCATCAACGTTATAAGTGCAAAAGCACTACAAAAACAAAACTTAATCTTTCGCGCCTTCTTCCACGCAAAGGTTTCTACTAATTCCTTTAATTCTAATGTTGAAATGTAGTTTTTATTGAACTTTCTACTAAATTTTTTTTTCAAAAAAGTCTTCGAGTCTATTTTGAAGTTGAAATAGTTAAAAGCAAATAAAATTTAAATCATTTTGATTTCGAAAAGTTACATTCTTTACAAGCCACAGGTAGTAGGCAACTATATTTTTTCAAATAATAAAAGTCAAATAAAGCAGTTGGTCAAATGTCAAAGGATATATTATTATAAAATGTTAAAAAATATTTTTCTAAATTTTAAAATGCTCTATTAATCAGGGAGTTTTTCCTGATGAATTAAAAACAAAAAAAATTATTCACATATTCAAATAACCTTGACTCTAACCCTGACAGATTTAAAGTAGGAGAAAAAACTAATGTTAAACATTATCTTTCAATTTCCATGCTCTCTGTTTTTTCTAAAATTTTAGAGAGAACTTTGTGCAACAGAATATACATAATGTTTCTTATTTATTTTAATGATTTATACAATGCCTCGGATTGTTGACACAAATTGAATTTATTAAATATATATTTGATATTTGACCTATATTTCAGAAAACCATTCAAATTCGATATATTTTGAGTTTATCTTCTTACAAATGTAATAATCCTGTACTGTATTACATTTAAACTACGCCTATCATGTAAAGTAAATTGTCATTTAAAGTCATTTTTTTATGAAATACTGCTTTACTCCATACCGCATACTAAAAATATCATCATGCTAAATGCATAATTTATAATTTACTTAAAAGATTATGCTTTATAAATTTTTGTTTTTTCTCCTTCTTTTATAAGTAGAAAAAATAAAATAAATGTAATAAACCTTTGTAATCATAAAGTTAAGATTAAAAAATTATTCAATTGAAACCTCACAGTGATAAATACTTACCTAATAAATAAACGAATAATATAAATCCCCATGCCTCCATTACACTATTCGAAAGTTGTTTTCATGCGGTTTATAATTAACTAATTAGCGCGACTTTATTGCCATTCATATATAATTGCAATGTGTGCCTATTTTATTCTAATTTCGGCATATTTTTTTGAAAGAAAAAGTAAACAATACTTTACGCATGATAGTAAAAACTCAACGGGTTCGGCTTTTAACCAAATATGCATGTTAAACGTAATTAGATATTATTAGATTATCACTAATTAATGGCAACAATTATTTGATTATAATTAGATGGAAATGATTTTTTAGTTAACATTTTATAACTCTTATTCAGGGGGTAACCATCTACATATAAATTTTATTTATCTTTGAATCAACAGTAATATAAAAGTTTATAAAATAATTTACTTTGCATTAAGAATAATTATATTTATACCAAACTATATTTTGCTATGTAATGTAATGCTAAATAAGTTATTGAGGTCATACAAATATATAATTTATTATCAGAGCTGAGCGGTAGAATGACTCGATCCGCTACTCTGCTATTCTGCTACATGACTTTTCATTTTGTAGCGGAGTTGCAAGAGCGTTTTCACTAAAACAATTTGATAGCAAACAGAGGTCGCAACCATAAAAATAATTTTTTATTTCCAAAAAGCTACTTTGTTACCATTTAATTTTAGAAATACTATTTTAAAAAGTTTAAGCTTCAAACTTCAATTGCTGAAAATTTTAAAACATCAAAGTTTCCCAATTTTATCAAAGTGTGTTACCATAAAAGCTTCGAAGATGTACAATTTGATTTTGCAGTAGCAGCATGTGTGCTTTAAATGTCTGAAATTAGCTTAATGTAATATATATATATATATATATATATATATATATATATATATATATATATATATATATATATATATATATATTATATATATATATATATATATATATATATATATATATATATATATATATATATATATATATATACATATAAATATATATATATATATATATATATATATATATATATATATATATATATATATATATATATATATATATATATATATATATATATATATATATGCGTTAATCTAGACTTTTTTACGATCTTATTGAAGTAATCTTTATTTAAGGTTGAACAACAACTTTTAAAAATAAAATTAGAAAACAATTCCAATCTTTAGTTCCAGAATACATTTTGGAAATATATAAATATTGTGGTCAATTGAAATTTGGTAATTTAACCAGAATGATTTAGTCGAGTAGGGAAAACAGAGAGAAAAGTTGGATCCTGAACTGCTCAACTTGACACCTTTCATGATGAAAGAAATTCTTTACAGTTGCAATGATGATATTCTTCCAAAGCACCGTCGCTACGCAGCTCAGACAATGAACTTGCTGGCTGGTAAGATTACCCAAAATTTAACAACGTGATATTTTATATATAGTCCAAAAACAAATCCTCCAGCAACCATGATTCATTTATAGTATTTGTAGAAAAGAGAAAGAAATGCAACTTTACGACGTTGGGAGAGAGGCTCAAGCATGGCAAATAAAGCAGGTTAAACAACATTTACAATGTTAGCATTGTTAGATGAACCAGCCCAAATATGATAGCAGTTCTCCATTCAAAGACGAATAGGAGATTTGTTTTGTTTATTTTTTGTCAAAAAAACTTTTTTTTTTTACAATTTTGTTAACGTAAAAGATATAAATTGAACAAGCGGGAGACGACTTATCATCTTGTCTATTATACAATCGATATCAATAATATAATCAACGCAAGTAATCACAAATTATAAAATATTTGTAGCACACATATATTGCACTAGCCGCATAAGTATAATAGTCAGATAAATGCTTAATAAACCAAAAATAATAAGCTAACCAAATTTTTATAAATGTAATCATAAATATTTCCAGTTATTTTTACCAAAAAAAAATTCAAGATGTTCAAAAGTTCTAAAAATAAGTGATTGTTTCAGTTATATTGAGGTCAAATAACTGTTGTTTAACTGTTGCATAGTAAATGTTGTTTAACTGTTGCATAGCAACTGTTTAACAATATATTTAAAATGTTTAATCAAGTTTGTTGTTTTAATATCATTTGTAAGAAATAAATTCCATAATTGTTTTCTTCTTCTAAATGTGCTCATCTAGTATTACTTCTAGAAACTTTATAGAAAATGCCCTCCATAATTTAGTGTTGTCAACTTAAATATCTGGAAGTTTATATTAATATGTCTGACTTATCAATCAATCAATAAAATTTATTTACGGGCCTAAAATAATAAGGATATAGTGAGTAAAATAAAAATATAAATTAATTATAAGGTACTAAATAAAAACAAAAATGGTGTCATAAATAAAACTCTGCTCTTAATTTATCAATGGAGATTTTTAGGTTTTTATTTTTTTAGATTTTTATTTTTAGGTTTCATTCTCTGAATTACGATTGCTAAGATATTCTATTTTTTAGGTTTCATTTAGACTCTGAATTACGATTGCTAAGATATTCTGTTTTTTAAATTAAAGTGTATTGATTTGTATCCTGTCAATTAAATATTAGAACTGTCCAAGTTTACAATAGATTTAAAAATGAAGTTCTTACTGTTTTGTTGTAACAATAAAGAAAAATATTGTTGCTTACGAATAATAACATTAGGAGCAATAAGAGGACAAATAGTTGCACTGTTTAGAACTTGATGAAGTTTTTTATTATATGCAACCATGTAGACGATGAAACGAGTCATTTTCCAGAAGATACGAAAGCTTAGTGGCAGATACAAAGAGAGAGGGAGGGGGATAAGGAGGTAACTAACCCCGCTCTGAAATATCAAACTTCAAAATTTTATTGAAAAACTTGTAAAACAAATAACAAAATACAAAAAACTATTCTGCAGCTATTTACATTTTTTACAAAAAACTATTCTGCAGCTATTTACATTTTTTTTTTGTAAAACTAACTATTTCATAGCATTAGAAAATATCTATATATTTTTTTTTCATTTATTTTTTTTACCGTTTAATAGAATGTACAATAAAAAAGATTGTATACGTAAAATAAATGGCCGGAGCAAGAAGAAGAAACATATTGTCTTTTATATATATATATATATATATATATATATATATATATATATATATATATATATATATATATATATATATATATATATATATATATATATATATATATATATATTATATATATATATATATATATATATATATATATATATATATATATATATATATATATATATATATATATATATATATATATATATATATATATATATATATATATATATATATATATGTATATATATATATATATATTTATATATATATATATGTATATATATATATATATATATATATATTTATATATATATATATATATATATATATATATATATATATATATATATATATATATATATATATATGATATATATATATATATATATATATATATATATATATATATATATATATATATATATATATATATATATATATATATATATATATATATATATATATATATATATATATATATATGTATATATATATATTGTTTAGTTATTATTATTTTTTTTTATAAGTAGAAAATAAGTAACAAATCAAGACAGAAATAAGTGAGTAATGATGACTTTTTTCAGTTTTATTATTTTAGGTATTTATTTTAAATAATTAGGTACTAATTTAAAAAAAAAATTTAAGATTGAAGTAATTTTCTGATAGAAATCGTTTAAATTTTGTTGCATTTTTAACATTTTTACAATATCGAAGAAAAACGATGATTCTAAACATTTTAATTTTATCATTATTAATTTATTCTATCAAGACTTTGGAGCAGAGGTAAAAAAATTGGCTTCATGCTCCGGCACCATTAAAATTTTTGGCTCCAGCTCCTGCTCCGGAGCAGCTCCGGAACGGCTGCAGAAGAAACAAATCAAAATAATAAAATATATCATGTTTTGGTGGTTTTATCAAGATTGCTTGATACAAACTCTAGTAAAGAAAATAGAATTGCTTGTAAAAAAAGCCACAAAAGTGACTACTCTGCACACCTCTGTATCCTTTTTGGGCATTTCTCAATTCTCTCGAAAGCTAATTTCACTTTTAAACTTTCTTTTTTTAGATGACTATTTTGTCCAATTAATTAAAATTTTACCAATTTAGGACCGTGCTGATCCTATCGTTTTGCCTTTATCTTCGTTGTCATCATTCGAATGATTTAATTGTGTATTTATTGGCGTGACTGAAAATAATCAAATTACAATGAAAATTAGCCCTTTTTCTCCAGAACCTGGACTTGGCATGAAAGCTGCTAATTTTACAAGTAAAACTAACGCAGAAGTTAATAAAGAAGATTCAATACCCACGACAAAAGGTGATAGCTAGCTGCCTATAGACATTGGGGCATTTTTAAAACGTCAGGTAACTGAACAAGATAAATACCAAATATTCAAATGCAATTGGTTTTCTGGTCCAAATTACAAATATCCATATTCTGTGCATTTAAAGAAGGGTAAAATGTTAATTGCTTTTTGTCGAAAAAACATATACATGAATTTCTGTGGAGAATGACATCAGAATGCCTTTTTTGTAAGTATTGCATTTTTTTTGCAAAAGTTGGGGGAATACACGGTCAAGTGCAATTACTCAAGCTAGTTACTTTACCTCTTAAAAGTAACTCAAAGCTTTTGGGTAAGAATGGAGACTTACAATTATATGATTGCAATGCGTATAACAATGTTGCTATGTTGGCAGCATCAGATTTCATTAGAGCATATGAATGTCCGTCTACAGATGTACGTAATTTAGTTAACGAAAGAAAACTTAAATAGGCTAAAGATAATCGAGAACGATTAAAGCCTATAAATGAATCTATAATATTTCTTGGTCGACAGAATATTGCTCTACAAATTCATTGCAATGATGGAAGGGTCTTTAAAATAAATAGGAACTCTTCAGTAATTAATGATGGCAATCTTTGGAATTGCCTCGCTTTCGAGTGAGCGCTGGGGTCTATACACTGAGTTTTATAAAAGGGCTGCCCAACTTAAATACTGTTGATGAGAATGTCCAATTAATGAAAGTTTTTTCAGAACATGAATTTTGGGAGCTAAAATAGAAAGACGCGATCAAAAAGCAGCAAGACCTACCTGATAAGCGCTGGAAACATACAAGCAATGTGATTGTAATTATATTATAGTTTAATAAATTTATAAAAGTCTTTATTAAAAAAAGGAATATACTTAAGATATTGTTTTGTATTTTGTTGCACATTACAGACAAGGCCAGATTTACCTTTAAGCAGACAAGACTTCAGTCTATGCACCATGATTTTAGCGAGTTCAATAAATGGGGTATCGTGGAAAAAAATTGTTGTATTTAGAAGTGTTTAGAGCTCCACAAATTTTTTCTGCCTAGTGCTTTTGAGGATATAAATCCGTCCTTTATTACAGACTAATATTTTTTTCAACGTTTAATTTTTCAACATACTTATATGGGCGATTGCACGAGAAAGAGGAAAAATATAAAAAAAAAAACATACTAGCCTCAATAAATTCTTTTTTATCTATTTAAAAAAACTTTTTAGCAAAAAAATTATTAAAAAAAAATCATTTTATTATACTATATCATGTTTTAAAGTTGTAAGGGTTATATAAACGTTTTTTGACGTTTTTAAATATTCCTGTTATGAAGCGTTGAAAAGTCTTTCTACTGCGTTTTTATGTAAATATTACTTTTAAGTTTAGCTTAAAGACAAAATTAAACATTATATAGAATATTATATATTAAAACGCACTCTAACTATGAATATAAAAAAAAAATATTTATCAAATTAATCCGTTAAGACCATCATGAAAAAAAGTCGAGAGGTTTTTTCTAGACTTCGGATTAGACATAAAAAAACTAAAAATATTTTTAAAGAGAGATTTACATGATAGTATTAAGATGTAACAAAGTACGTTAAGATGTAACAAAGTACGTTACGATTATCAATCTATGTTTGTTTTTTCATAACGGCTTCTTGACTTTTGAATGATAATAATAATAATAATAATAATAATAATAATAATAATAATAATAATAATAATAATAATAATAATAATAATAATAATAATAATAATAATAATAGCAATAATAATAATAATAATAATAATAATAATAATAATAATAATAATAATAATAATAATAATAATAATAATAAGAATGAGCGTAAATATTTTCAGGATTGTTATGCGCTAAGTTTAAGGATTGTTTTGCGATAAATGAGGACTGAATTGCGACCGGGACATTTTTTACGAATTGAAATGGGGACTTAATGCGACCGGGACTGTTAGTCGATTTTTTTTCGGGACTGTTTTAAGACAATAAGGATTCTTTCACGACTGTAGGGACTGTTTGTTAATTGACATAAGAATTGTATTGCACTTGAAAAATATAAAATTTAAAACTAATTTAATTTATGAACTTAATTTAAGTTCATTTAAATTAAATGTAAATATTTATTTGGATTTATGACGTAAAATATCTAGTTTGCTGTATTTGTACATTTTACATCATATTTAATATTAATGTATACATTAATATTAAATACGATGTAAAATGCAATATGCATATTGAATATAATTTGTTTATATTAAAGTTTCTTATGATTTAAAATAAGTTATTTCCCTTGTCAACAACTTTGCTGTTACGTTCAGTTACACAAAGCTGAAAAGTTTAGGTAGAACAATTTATATAATTATTGTTCAAACAAGCTATCATTCAGTTTCGTCTTTGCATTGTTGTAAGAGAGTACAATGGTAAACTTTGTTAGTTGGTTACTTATCAATCATGTTAAAGAATTCTTGAAATTTTCAACATATTTACAACGCTTGAAAGCATCTTATGTTAAGTTGAGATTATTTAGTGTACTGCATAATATTTCATAATTTGTATTTCCAATTTTTAAAAAATTAGAAGGACAGCTATTTAATTCATGTATTCTCGAAATGTTGGAGTAACTATGTTTAAGATGCTTAATTAGTCTGTTAAATACTTAATCTGGAACTAAAAATTAAGGTTAGATATCTACACGTATTATTTCTACTTAAGCTTATGTTAATTTTTGTTGTTTTATGTAGGTGAAAAAATTAATTTTTCCTTTAGTCTATTTTTTTTTATTGCATTCTATACTATTTAAAGTAGATACAAAAACAAGTTTCTTCTGTGTTTTTATTTAATTTTTAATTTTTAAATAATTTGCTTTCACATGTCCTCTAATGTAGAGTTTTTTTTTACCATGTTTTCCTACTTTTGATAATATACATTTTGCAATTTTTTTTCGGGGCTCTGACTGAGTAATGAGTTTTTACTTTTATTTAGTTTTGGTAAAGAAAATGAGAATAAAATAAACTTAAGTTCTTTACGAAACTCTTTTTTAATGTAAACATGAAAAACAATAACAAAACAAAACATTATATTATGATCAAGGTTTACTTTATAAATATATATATATATATATATATATATATACATATATATATATATATATATATATATATATATATATATATATATATATATATATATATATATATATATATATATATATATATATATATATATATATATATATATATATATCAATATGCATGTAAACATTTTAACATAGACATTTTGTAAACATTTATATTCAATCAAACTTATTTTATAAGAAAGTTTACTGTTTTATTAAAAAAACATTTTTTAAACTTTGAAATTTTTGAGTATTCACTAAAATATTATTTATGTTATGCTTTCAGTTTTGAATTTATTTTCTTGACCACAAACCATATCAAATTAGAGGGTAACTAAATTAAAATTTAACTTTTATTTATATATATATAAATATATATATATATATATATATATATATATATATATATATATATATATATATATATATATATATATATATATATAAATATATATATATATATATATATATATATTTGTATATATATGTATATATATATATATATATATATATATATATATATATATATATATATATATATATATATATATATAAATATATATATAATATATATATATATATATATATATATATATATATATATATATATATATATATATATATATATATATATATATATATATATATATATATATATATATAAATATAAAATATATATATATTTTTTTCCATAACATAGATGCAACTTTTAAATGTTCTCTATTTTAAGGATCTTAGCTATCTTAACTAACCAAATTTCACAACAATATGACTTTCTCAATTGTTAGAAATGATTTTGATAGTTGAACCTCGAAATCCGATGTTTAACTATTGAATCATAAACTAAGAGTTAAGTTGAATTCAAAAAATGTTTTTATGTCTCTATAGCGAAGAAATGCAGCATTATTTGATAGTAAGTTTTGATCAAAAGTTCTTATTTTTTATTTTGATAAAAATACATAAATTTTTTATAAATTATTTATTTGTGGTTGTTTATTTATTCTTTTTTCTAATGTTTGTAAATTGTATAATTATTTTCATTATTTTATAGTATTATTTATTTATGATGGTATTTTTGTTTATGTCATTACTTTTTGCTAAGCTGCTATATATTTTTTCACTCTCTAATTCGCTCCTAATAAGCTGCAAACAAACAGGTCTAAGTTGTGAGTTACTAGAAAAAAAAAGTTATTATCTAATGCATTTATAACGCAATTCAATAACTTACTTTCTAACGGTCAATATTGTTTCCGGTCTTAAGGTTCTACTGCTGATTTTTGATACTGCAGATTTTTTATTGCTTAGTTTATTACTGCTGATTTTCTTGTAAGTTTTGGTAACTTTAATAACTAACTGCTTTTTCTAAATCTTTAAAAAAAAAGGTACAAAAGTTCTGGCTCCAAGTATTCATAAAACCTTTGCATTGCGTATTAACAAAAGTTATGAAAATCTTTCCTCTCCATTTTTAGCATTAAAGTTATCCTAGATAGACAGCACTCTTCTTTTTCCTACCACAAGGTTTTATCTTTTAACCGCAAACACATATAAAAATCTCGGAACATTTCATACCGCTTTATTAAAGTCATCCTCAACATTCTTCATTTCTAGTAACTTTTGGGTAACTCAGAGATCTTCGATTGGTTAGAACAGGCAGCCAATCTTGAATCTGATCTCACTTCTGTATTAGGTTGGGGCTTGCAGTGTCTTTCTATATTGACAAATGGGTACCCTCTCACTGAGTTCTCTTCTTCGCATCTGCTTGAATCATCGTTAACTACTGACCTCTCATAGAAACCGTTAACATCTAAGTTAACATCTTTTAAGGTTCTTCTCTTTATCGTGCTTGCCATTTTCTTATTTCTGATTCCATTTTTTACCTTTAAAAATCTCTTATTCGCTTTATTAGAACTCTCTTCCATTTTCATATTATTCTGATTTGTAAATCTGAACAAAAAAAACATATTTCATTGTTGCAGTGTTTCTTTATATTATATTGAGACACTAATATGGTGCTCAAATATGCTCTCGACGTTTCAGCACTGATTGTTCTTTAATGCAAAACTTTGAATATTTTTTTTTCTTTAAAAGTAAACAATAAAGAGTTCCCTTTTATTGTTGTGTTTTCTTGATTAATATAAGATTTTAAGAAATTCTTCTTAGTTACTGTTTTTTTTGCTCCCGAATAGTTTTCCTCACTTTCGTAATAGTTCATTATTAAGACGATGTATGATTACCTTATACCTCCCGGACAAAATAAATGAGTTTTTTAAGGTTTATTTTCAAAATAACAAATGAATAATAAAATTGTTCAATAGAAAATAAAGAGTAAAGCTTAATCTTTATCTTAAACTTCTATTTTTGAACACGACGGCTTAGAATTGGCTCAGCTTCAGAAAGTATTTCTTTGTACTTTTCATTATTCACAGTGCCCTTGATAATAAGCAATGTACCTTTGGAATAAAAATTACCTTTGGAAAGAATCGCCCCCTAAGCCATGAGACTCTGTTTGAACTTTGGTTTGCCATTTCTTGGTTGTTTCTTTGCCATTAACCTTCACGAGCTCAAAATAACTCAAAACGACTCTCATCACTAAAGACCCATTGATTCTTTTTCTTAAGTGTTTTTTACATTATTTTACCCTATTTTCTTATTGAACAGGAGTCATTAGGGGTTGATTTTAGGGAAAAAAAACTGAAGTACCCACTTCGGCTAAGATAACAAGTAATGGTTCTTGAAGCAACCTTCGGACTACCTTTTATGATTAATTCAGTTTGAATATCTCGGGCGGATCGTGTATAATCGTTTTGAGCTAATTGAATCAATTGTTGTTGGTCCATTAAATAAAGTTCTTTCTCTCCAAGGTCATTCCTCTCCTCATTTTCTTTAAACATCTTGCAACTGTTGCCTTAGATATCCTAGTTAATTTTGTCAAAGACTTAATGTCTTTATGAACCACTTTAAAAAGATAGTCAAGTGTCAACGCTAACAACTTCATTTTTAAAATTATTATTTTTAGGTAAATCAGAAATAATAATTAACACATAGATTTTTAGATGAATATATATGCACCTGATAAATCAAACAATAGGTTTCATGAAATACAAAAAAGTCATTGCATGACTCGCCAAAAATTGTAAAAATACGAACAAAAGTTTTGCATACGCGGTCTCATTTATTTTGTCTGAAAGGTAGTTGCAATTTTTTACTTGCTGTTGACACAAGAGAATGTTTAATAAGTACTTTTCTAATTTAGTGTGTCGATTTAAAAAATAAACTTTTAAATGAGTGCTGTAAAATATCCCTTTTTAGTATTTAATCTTAATTGACCCATATGTCAGGGAGGGTTAGCTAGTTTTATTTCGTCATTATACCAGCTTCCAAATTATGTTCAGCTTTAAGCAAATAAAAATTTAAGGAAATTTTTTTGAAAAAAAAAATTACTTGTTTGGATAGCACTATCTGAGCGTGGAATGTCGAAAGCATTCTTTCGGTCAACAACATCGGCTGCAAAAAAATAAAGCATTTATATCAAAGAATGCTTTGAAGAAAGCCTTAGAGCATTCATCGATGAGTATCATCAAGGTACTTAAGTTACATTTTTTGGCCAGATTTAGCTAGTGTTAATAGGTCTAATGAGGCCATATCCTGGATAGATGAAAATATCAATTTCGTACCGGTTGATAAGAATCCTCCTAATGTCCCCAAAGGCTGGTCAACTGAGACTTCTGAGTATTGACTCAGAATGTATATGAGGGTGGATGGGAGGCCATATGTTCACAACAATTGATTAGATGTATCAATGCGTGTTTGAATTGAAAATTCGTACAACACTTTTACAATCACTTACGAAGGGTATCAAGACAAAATTGAGAATAATAGCCAACAAGGGATCGGTTTATAAAAGATAATTTTGTTAAAATAAATATTGTATTAATTTTAAAAAAAAAATTAAACAATTTTTGCTTTAGTTTTTTTTCAAATACAAAGCTTTGATTTTTGTTTACCTAATTTCTCCTCTCCCGTTATTTACATTGAAAAGCAAGTCATTTTAGCAAAGTGCAAGGTTTTTCTATACCACTGCATGTAGTTCTCTGTGCATTTACAATTTTTTCTGAGATGCCAAAAACAATAATTTTACATTGTACATCATTGTCCCTAGTATTTATATCAAACCTATCATATTTCCAATATGGATATGGTTCATGGGAATCGTTTAACTCATTTATAAATATCTATTAAATCTTCAGCGTAGCCTAAAAAAACTAAACTTCCTACAGATTTCAAGCAGAATATAGCCGTCATTGTTGATAACGGTTTTTAGGCACGTGTTGCGAAACAAAGGCTAAATGGCTTTAGTCAAACGACGTGTTCGTAACAAACGGCGTTGTCAAATATTGTCCGCGTTTCGTTGCTAAATCTTTCCCTATTTTATATAAACCAACTGTTAAAAAGTAAATACATGTTCATTATAAATTAAAAGTTCCACTTTTTAAGTTCCTATTACATTAATATTACTAAAAAATACATTAATAAATAAAGACAATATTTCTGTCTGACAGACAAATGAAGACAATATGACAAATGAAGACAAATGAAGACAATATCTGACAGACAAATGAAGACAATATTTCTGTATTTCAGCTAGGGATGGCAAAAATCCCGGAAATTTTCAATCCCGGAATTTCGGGATTGAGAAATTTGTCCATGGTAAATCCCGGGATTGAATAGGAAAAAACGCCAATGCAATTGAATACTTTTTAAGCACTTATCAAACACTTAAAAATTATTAATTTAATGATAATTTATAAGTATTATATAAAACAATACTTTAAAATGGTAACATAGTATAAATAAAAATAAAAATTAAAAAATATAAATATGTATGACGTTAAAAAAAACTTTCATAATTCACTCATTTGAAAATTAAAATGAATGGATATAAAACTGGAATTAAAATCGCGCATACTTTTGGAAGCAGAAAACTCAAAATTAAATTAATGTATACCTTCTATTAACAATTCTTGCACTTTTTACCAGCAAGCGCCTAAACTTTATCTATTTTTATAATATACTAGTTTTAATATAATACTATATATTATATATAGCATAATATTAAAACTAGTATATTATAAAACATAACAAAAATATAAGCGCTTGCTTGTGGAAAGAGCAAGAGTTTTTAATAAAAGTTATACTTTAATTTTATTTTATTATATATTTTTAATTTTAATTTTATATGTATATGTATATATATATATATATATATATATATATAAATATATATATATATATATATATATACATAACAAAAAAACAAACTATAGCGTTAATAGCGTTAATTGTTATTATACTAATGCTACATCTCTCGATAATAAAATGGCCAATTTAATTTCAATATCTAGAACGTTTGATTATCACGTTATTGCTATCTCTGAAACATGGTTTCGAAATGACTCAGTACCTAATATCGATGGGTATAGCCTATATCGTAAAGATCGTCAAGACGGACGTCGAGGTGGCGGTGTAGCTATCTACATTACAGGCGTATTTAACTCTCATGAAGTTAACCAATTTTATACAAATCTTCTCGAACAAGTCTGGGTATCTGTAAAATTTAACAACAAACATATACTTATCGGTTGTATATACAGACCAAATGATGCCAGTTTAATAAAATATGTCGCTGAATCCTTCAAATTAGCTCATAGTTTAATTAAAAAGCCCTATGATGACTGTTTGGTTGTCGGTGACTTTAACTTCCCGAATATAAAGTGGTCTAACGATGGTATTGAATCTTTTAACCCAAACAATCCTACCGAGTATGATTTCTGGAATATTTTCCAAAACAGCCTTTTTACTCAACATATCACATTTCCTACTTTCCAGACTGATTATGGTTCCTCAAATAATATGTTAGACTTGTTATTTACCTACAACAGTAATTCTATTTTAAACTTGTCTCCTAGTACTATACTAGGTAACACCACTAAGGGTCATTTTAGTATCACTTGGAGATTCTTAGTTTCAGAACTGTTTACCGAAAGTGAATCTCAATCGTTTAATTACAAAAAAGGTGATTACGATTCAATATCTAACTTTATTGCATCAATCGACTGGGAGTTTTTATTCCTGCATAAAACTGCAGATCAAATGTTCAATATACTAATTTCTAACTATCGCACTGCTTGCACATATTTTATTCCCAAGATTAATAAAACAAAAAAAAAGTATGATCCTTGGGTTACCCCACATATTAAAAACCTGATCCGAGAAAAAAAATCCGCTTGGCATATAAACTGCTCTACCAAATGGGAGAATAGTGAGCTTAAAATAAAATACAATCGCCTTAATCGTTCAGTAAAAAATGAAATATTTAAAGCAAAAAAAGCACATGAAAAAGAAATAATATCAAAATCCCAAAACAACCCAAAAATCGTTTACAAATATATCAACAAACAACTAAAAATTAAAGATAGAATTCGCTCTCTCAAAGATACTTCAGGCAGAATTATTGAAGCTCTTCCTGATATAGTTGATCTTCTGAACTCTCAATTTAAATCTATGTTTACACTTGAAAGCTCTGAAAATTTTCCTTTGCTAAATAAAAGTGGTATTCTTTCTGAATGCATTTATAATGAAAACTTGGATTTCTCTATCTCAGATATTATTCAGGAACTTGCCGATCTAAAGCCTTATAAATCCTTCGGATCTGACGGCTTGCATCCCTTAATACTCAAGATATGTGCCAAAAGCTTTGCAATTCCATTAACAAAAATCTTTCATAAATCCTTTAATTCTGGGGTAGTACCCACTCAATGGAAATTAGCAAATATTAGTCCGATCTATAAAAAAAAGGGAGATAAATTTCTTTTGATATCATTTCGTCCTCCATAGCATCTCACCAATTTATTGATGTAATCTATCTTGACTTTGCCAAAGCGTTTGACTCTGTACCTCACAACAGACTTTTGTTAAAATTAAGATCTTTCGGAATAAACGGCAAACTCCTACAATGGATTAAATCTTTTTTAGTGGGCAGAAAGCAACGCGTTACAATTAACAATACCAGCTCTGCATGGGTTGATGTTCTCAGTGGTGTTCCTCAAGGTTCTGTTCTCGGCCCGCTCCTCTTCATTCTCTACACAAATGATCTCGCTAAACTCACTGAAACTTCTGAGATATTTGCCGATGATACTAAACTTTTTTCTAAAACCTTATCGCAATCTAATTTTGTTGATCTGCAGGATCGTCTACGCTTGGTATACGAGTGGTCAAACACTTGGTTACTTAAGCTAAACACTTCAAAATGCTGCGTCATTCATTACGGTCGAAACAACCCCCATTACAATTACTTTCTTCAAAATAACTAAGGAATCAACCAATCTCTAAGAAGCTCTACTAAAGAACGTGATTTAGGAGTCATTTTTACATCTAACCTCAAGTGGAGCGCTCATATTCAAACAGTTGTCTCTAAGTCCTTACAAATTCTCGGTATGCTGAAAAAGACATTCACTTTCATTGATGAAAAAATGGCTCTCAAATTATATAAAGTATTTATAAGACCACATCTTGAATATGGAGTGTCCATTTGGGCTCCTTTTTTAAAAGCTGATATGGCTTTGGTTGAATCTGTTCAACGCAAAGCTACAAAATGGGCTTACAGCTTAAGGCATCTTCAATACTGCGAAAGGCTAAAAAAATTAAACCTACCATCTCTTGAGTTTCGACGCCTTCGATGCGATTTAATCCAAATTTTTAAATTAATACATCGTTTTGATATAGTTAATGATAAATATCTACCAAAATATATTAACTCCGTGTCTCGTGGTCACCATTCTAAAATAAGGCGTGAGTATGTTCTAAACTGTCTTCCAAGATATAATCATTTGTATAATAGATCAGCAAAATACTGGAACAATCTACCAGAGCAAATAACTTTGTACTCCACTGTACTTTATTTCAAAAATAGACTAGACTCCTGGTTGTGGAAAAAGTTTGGAACAAATATTTATAAAACTGGTTGTTTATAGTGGGGTGTTTCCCCTGCTCGCTGTATGTGTACATTCTATGTAAATTTACGGCTACAACTATAATAATAATAATAATAATAATAATATATATATATATATATATATATATATATATATATATATATATATATATATATATATATATATATATATATATATATATATATATATATATATATATTAACAAACATATATACATTTTGCAGACAAGCAATGGTTTGATTTTTTTTTTTTAGTAAAATGCAGAAAATGAGAGTTTTAAAAGGAAAACATTGCAAAGATAATAAATGATTACACAACCAAGCAGCTACTATACCAAAGACGGTATAAAAATTACTTAACTACAATTATAAGCTTAAACTTTATTAACCTTTCCTTTTTTTTGACGATCCCGAAATTCCGGGAAATTTCGAAGACTAATCCCGGGATTTCGGGATGAACATTTTTTACGAAATCCCGGGATTGCCATCCCTAATTTAAGCTGTCGCAGTTTAATTAAAAGAGGTTAATTTCATAATAATAAAATTAAAAAAAACTTAAAAAAAGCATGAATTAATGAAACTAGTATAAAAAAAATTTAAAATTAAATACACAATTTCATATATATTTTACACACTGTTACATAAATAATATGTTAATATAAATTAACTGCAATTAACAATAACATTTAAAAAAATATTTGAAGTTCATTATCGTTGTTATACATCTTCTTAAGCATTTATTTTTCATACTGCTTATTCCCTAAAATAAATTTATGATTAGATTACGATATGATCTCACACAGCCATTTGTTTTAGATATAAAACTTAAAGTTGAACGACCAAGTAGAAAATTAAAAAGTTAAGTAATAAAAAAAAATTGTACAAGTTATCTATATTCAAACTAACTTCAGTCAAATTCCGTACATTACGTTTTATTTAATAATACTCTAAATCATCTGCTTGTATTTAGAATTGATAAAAATTATACCTTCATCTCTCAAAATCCTCAACGCATTCTATGTAAACAACGTATTCTAAATAAACAAGAAAAAACACACCTTGAAAGCAAGAATTTCAATCAGAAGATTATAAACTACCAATATAAAAATACTACTCACACACAAGGTATCAAAAAGTTTCTGTCTGGAAGGTATTTGTTTTAAAGCACATGAACCACGTCAAGGTTCCTTCCTATTCACATGTACGATTTTTTTAATGCAGAACGATTGAAAGCATATGACAGAAAAATACACAATCAATTAGCAAACTGCTTATTCTTGCACATTCTCATTTCTATTAATAAAATGAAAATAAAAAAACAGGGAGTGAAACAAAAATGGACTTTAAAAAAACTCTAAAAAAAAAAGCATAAACTTTTAAATATATTAAAAGTTGAAAAAGAAAATTTTGGATATGATAATAAACTTAAGATGTCAAACTTCTAGAAAAATTCCAATGCAAGGTTTACAAACAGTCTATATCGAATGTGATTTCTCTTCTATGACAGTTTAGGGCTTATTTTGATTAGAAAATTTTAACCCAAGCTTTTTAATTCAGATGTTTGCTGCTATGTTGATATGCCTATTTTGATAAATGGACACACTCTTACAGAGTTTTCTCGTTTATGTTCTTTTTGATTACCTTTTACTATTCACCACTAATGGAAACTATAAATCTAATTCTTCGCTTATATTTAAAAAATGTATGCACAACCTATTTCTTATTGTATGGAAAATTGTTGTCATTATTAGACTGATTCTTCTAATGATACCCTTTATCATTCAGACAAATTTAAAAAACGCATTACGAATGTAGTTGGACCAAATCAAGCTCCTAATGTTTAGCCTTAATAGCCCCATAGACAATAAGTCTATTACTCTTTTCGACAAATACATTCATGCTTGCTGCTTATCATTTTGATAAGCAGCAAGCATGATTGTATTTATCATTGCAAAATCATCATTTTGCAAAGTCGCATTCTATTACTGTAATTGTTCTTTCACTGTTTACAGTTATAACACAAACATAAGACACAATAAAAATCTAAAAAGTATTGAGTTGAAAAGGAATAACATTATAGACAACTAAGCCACACGGGTGTGTAATAATGGGCGCAAAATTGTAAATTTGCAACATCTTTAAAACAGGTTAGAGTAATATACGAAAATGAAAATGTCCAAGTTACTTCTATAAGTATTACTCCATCAGAAAAAGATAGCTCCATATAGAGCACTTTATCTAAAAAGTGTATTTTCAGTGAATGTATTTTAGTGGACTAACTGGAGAGCCGCTAAAGTAACAGACCACCAGAGGTTTAAACAGAACACAAACAAACATACAGTAACTAAAAGCTAAATCATGCGATAATGGTGAAGTGGTAGAGCGCTCGCTTCATAAACGAGTGGTTCCGAGTTTGATCCCCACCACGTCCCTGGTAGTACCGCGCTCAACTCGTTTCTCCACGCAGAGGCCTTGTTCGTCAAGGTTTGTGTTTTGGAGTTATAGAGTTGAGAGAGGATTATAGCCACAAAATAAGTAGCCTCCTCGTCTGTAGTGGCCTTCTCGGCCTTGAGGAGGTGAAATAAAATTTAAAAAAAAAAAAAAAATCAACACCACGGCATAGGTTTAAACACAACACAAACATTCATATAGTAACTTATGAGTGAGTTAATATTGCGCCAGAGGTAAACAGAACACAAAACATTATACAGTAACTTACAGGTGAGTCAACACCATGCTTAAACAGAACAAACATACATACAGTAACTTACTGGTGAGACAATACTGCGCTTGAGTTTTAAATTTAACATAACAAACATACAGTAACTTACTAGTGAGTGAATGTTGCGCCAGAGGTTTTAACAGAACACAAACAATTATACAATAACTTATGTGTAAGTCAGCATTGTGCAGGAGGTTTAAACCAACAAACAAACAAACATATAGTAACTAATGTCTGAGCCATTATCACGTCAGAGGTTTCCACAGAACACAAACATACATACAGTAACTTATGGATGAGTTAACGTTGCGCTAGTGGTTTAAACAGAACACAGACAAACATATAGCAACTTACGGGTGAGTCAACACCGCGCCAGAGGTTTAAACAGAACACAAACAAACATATAGCAACTTACGGGTGAGTCAACACCGCGCCAGAGGTTTAAACAGAACACAAACAAACATATAGCAACTTACGGGTGAGTCAACACCGCGCCAGAGGTTTAAACAGAACACAAACAAACATATAGCAACTTACGGGTGAGTCAACACCGCGCCAGAGGTTTAAACAGAACACAAACAAACATATAGCAACTTACGGGTGAGTCAACACCGCGCCAGAGGTTTAAACAGAACACAAACATACATACATACAGTAACTTACATGTGAGTCGAAATTGCGCTTGAGGTTTAAACTAAACACAAACATAAATATAGTAATTTACGTGTTAGTCAATATTGTGCCAGAGGTTTAAACAGAACACGAACATACATACCGTAATTTAAATGTGAGTGAATATTGTGCTTGAGGTTTAAACAGATTATAAACATACTATTAGTATGCTTATAATCTGCCATATAAGTGAGTCAATATTGCACCTGAGGTTTAAACTAAACACAAACATACATAGAATAACTTACAGGTGAGTCAACATTGCGCTAGAGGTTTAAACAGAACACAAAAATACATGCAGTAACTTATGGGTGAGTCTATATTGCACTTGAGGTTTAAATAGAATATAAACAAACATATAGTAACTTATTAATGAGTCAATATTGTGCCAAAGGTTTAAACAGAACACAAACAAAATACAGTAACTTAAGGGTGAGTCAACATTGCGTTAGAGGTTTAAACAGAACACAAACAAACAAAGAGTAACTTACGAGTGAGTCAACATTGTGCCAAAGGTTTAAACAGAACACAAACAAAATACAGTAACTTAAGGGTGAGCCAACAGCGCCAGAAGTTTAAACAGAACACAAACATACATATAGTAACTTACCAATGAGCTTGACATTATTTTATATACTTGGTTTTTCCTTACATTTATTTTTATAGTTCCTCTAATAATTAATAATTGTAAGCTGTTATGCATTCACCAGATAAAGCTGACCTAAAAATGAATTTATAAAAAGCATTCAAAAATTATTCTTTGTTTATTTCGAGTTTATTAATAAATCTATAAACTCAGTTAAACTATATTGTTAAGACAACTTGCAGCTTCTTTCCATGCTTATATTTAAATTCCCATCTCATTCTGTTATTCACAACACATTAAAGGGATCCCAAACTCCCAACACATGTTGTGTTCATATTAAAGATAATGTTAAAAAAAAAGGTTTGAACCAAATTTTTTGGATTAAAAATAAATAATGAATGCATACCGCAAAAAACAAATGTTGTTTTTTTTGAAGAAGCTCGTCTTCTCCATTTTTTTCAACTACTCGGAGTCTTCAAATTATGCGTCGCAATCTACAGACTTTGGCAATTCCTTTGAAGCGTGTTTAATTCATAAAAGTTTTAGTATTTGACGTCACGGTAGACTTAACAAAAGGAAAGTGTAATCATACTAAGCTGCGTTTTTCTACTGTTGTATTTTTTTAACATACAGCAAAACAAATTTATTTGTATTATTTTTCCAAACATCGTAAAAAGTAAAAACAATAAATTATTTTTATTTTATAGGAGCAACTTATTTTTTACAGATATCTTAATAATTTTTAGATTTATATATCTTACTTATATTTCTTTAATTATGTAAATTAAAACAAATATTAAAGCTTTACTTACCAATCTCATGATTTTCATACGAGTATTTTACATTATATAGAATGTTTTATATATGGTCGCTTGTTTTTGCGCAAGAGAGCGCAGTATTATATATTCTGATTCTTAATTATTTTTATTTAAACAATGGGAACTACTTTCTAACTTCTCTGGTTATTTTTACGCTATGACAATTTTTTGTTTTTTCGTTGAAAAAAAGTATTTATTAACAATTACTTTCATAAACTGACAGTATTAATTAGAGATATTTAATGAATTGTTAACTTTTTTTATTATAAAATTTTTTTGATCACACTGATTTAATTTAAATTGTTAAATTTGCTGAATTGGATACGGATAAAAAGGAAATACCATTTTATTTTACATTTGATTTTTGATAATGAAATTTTTAAAATGTCAGCAACTCCATACCAATTAGAACCTGTTAAGATTATGAAAAAAAAGTACAAGAATACACTAAACAATACAGTTGACTGTAGTATCAGATATAAAAATTTGTGAAAGGATATGTGAGATCCTGATTTTGCATTAAAAGTACAATTAATTGCAACACAAGTCGGCATTATAAATTTTGATTATAATTTTACTGTTTAATATTTTATAACCATCAAATAAAAAACATGAAGTTTGTATATTTTCGCCCGTTTTATACAACTAATATTTAACAAAAATACGGACAAATTATTAATAAATAATGCAATAATTAACACATTAATTAAAGGCAATAATTCAAGATAGATGGTAATTTAAATTGTTAAAATGTCATAACGCGCATTAAAAGGTTAGCAGACGTTAACATAACTCCAAAGTAGGTCGATGTTTTCGGTGGCCGTTAACTTTTTTATTTGTTCGAGTTAATGCAAAACAGCAAATAATTGCACGAGGAAACGTAATATTAAATACTAAGGATTATTATTAAAGCAAACAAAAACAAAGATTATGGATTTATCTATGTATGGCGAAAATTTGAATTTCAGCAGTTCTGATGAAATAAGCTCTGATGAAGAAAGCGGAAATATAAAAGGTAACTTAATATATAAACATTTTCAGTTTAATAAATGCAAAACTTATTACATTTTTTTTTGTTTATAACAATGTTATAAACAAAATAAATGCAATAAATAATTATATAGTTATTGACATATTTTTTAATTTAGAAGTCTATGAACAAAGTTTGAGTATCATTGAAAATAATTGTTTACCTACACGTGATATTGTTTATGGTATGTTTTTAGTCACTGTTACCGTACAAAAACTGCCAGTTTTTTTCTTATTTCTTATATAGGAAAACAAAAGAAAAAATGGTGTCAGTAGCATATATATGTTATTTAAATGGACAACACAAGAACAATCAAAACAAAAAAATTGTCGTCATATAGAATTTTTTTTTGCAATTGTTTGTGATTTAAAATTATTATCTAAAGTTTAAAATTAGTTAGTTTTTGGTAAGATAAACTAAGTTTTTGTAGCAGTTAACAGTTAAATTGACAGTACATTAAGTGCTAGGTCTAGTACTTTATTATAGGCTTTTTTTTATGCCTAAAAAGTTCTTTACTTATTTTTTATTTAAAGTTCTTTATTTAAAGTTCTTGAACACATTTATTAAACTTTTTTCTAATGATATCACAAAACTTTATACAAAGGTTTGTGATATCATTTAGTGTGCCTTTTTTTTGTTGTTGTAAGAAATATTCAAAATAGTTTTTATAGTCTATTTTCATATTCACTGAAAGTATACTGATCAATTTGATTTTAATTTTTATAGAAGGAAAAAAAAAATTAATTTATCATTGTAATTCGCATGAAGAAGCATTAAACTGTGTGAAAAAATATGAGTTAGCAACTACAACAAGATTTGTTGTCTATAGTGTAACCAAGGACTTTGGAATAACAGGTAAACTATAGTTTGTAGTGACCTAGTTTTGAAAAAAAATCATTTTGCATTACACAAATATTTGCAATGTAAAAGCAATGATTTCGTAACATGTTTTTTTGATTAACATAAAATTACTTGGCTTAAATATGAAAATAGTTTCTTTAAATGCAAGATTAACTTTATCATAACTAAAAATATTAAAAATGAATATCATTCTCATTTCGTCATTTGTTTTTAATTTATTTAATGTTTCTAGAAATACTTAGAGTTCATAACATTTTTAATGGTTTTTATGAACTAAATTGCGCTGAATAAATATATGCCAAAGTTGGCATTATATATCTATAATACAGAATAAAATGTTTTATTATATATATATATATATATATATATATATATATATATATATATATATATATATATATATATATATATATATATATATATATATATATATAAATATATATATATATATATATATATATATATATATTATATATATATATATATATATATATGTATATATATATATATATATATGTATATATATATGTTTTGTTTTTTTAAGGTTGTAATAATATACTTATATATAATTATAATGTTGTTAATATATATAAGTAATAATATACTTATATATAATAATAAGGTTTTAATAATAACTTATAATTAATAAATATATATATATATATATATATATATATATATATATATATATATATATATATATATATATATATATATATATATATATATATATATATATATATATTTATATATATATAATACACTTTATTTATAATAAATTTGTTTGTGTTGCTTTTATATAATTTTTTAATAAGTTTAGTCACATTCCAAAAACTATATATTTTTTTATAGAAATGATTGCAAAAAATCATAATGTTCTATGGGAAGATTATGCCATTCAGTATTCAGGCATACCTCATATGGTTGTTGGTCACAAAATTTTAGATTGTCATCATGGTTTTGATAGGAATATTTCAGCAAAAAATAGTTATAAAAAAAATAAAAAAAATGCTAAGGTAATGTTATCACTTTTATCTTTCATACTCAATTAAATTTTTTTTTCTTGTTTCTCTAATACCATAGAGTTTGAAAAAAAACAAAAAAAAAACATCACTATTTTAAACAAATAAACAACATTCCAAAAGTGGTGCCCATTAAATAAAAGTCTTCTTTTATCATTTGTTTCTTTTAGATGGATGATCACAGCTTTCAGAAAAATTATGTGATTCTGCAAGATACAAAAAAGTTTATGTGTCCTGCAAAGATAGTTATGAGAGAAATATTACAATTTCCTGATTTCAAGGTTTGAGTAACTAAATTATAGGTAACATGCCTTTTTTAATTTTGTAATGTATGGTGGTGTGACATAAAGCAGCCCTGAATCGGATTTAAGGGTCCCCTAAGGTTAGTGGAAAGATGTATCTTTTTAAAAGTATGCCTTTATTGAAACAGGATTAAGTTTTAGGTGTCTCACTCAACTTTCTTGACTAAGTCCCTCTATAAACCCAGTTTAGTCCTTATTGTTTTTGTATTATTGTTTTAATTTAGATACCTAAGCATTCAGCTTGGCACAAAAAAAAAGCATCAAAACTATTGAAAGAAAAATTAAAATTGTCATGTTTAAATGAAGTACCTTATATTCGGAAAGTTGTTGTAGCTATTGATGATTTATCATGTCATGATAAACACCCTATTGGAAAGGTAAAAATAAAATTTTTGTATATACTTTGTACTTGCAAAAAGGTTTAAAACAGTACTGTAGTTTATTAATTAATTTACCATATTAAATATTTTTTTAAATTAGGTAGAACTAATTTCTCAAATAATGGATCCTCATATTTCAAAAAAGATTGAAGAATATGTTATAGAAGGAATATACAATATAAGGGAAATGAAGCACCTCCTTCGTTTGACAGTAAAAGATACTTTTGGAAATGAAAATCTTCCTCCTTCGAATAGCAGAAGATTCTATCCCAACACTGCAACCATAAGATCACATATAGTAAAAATTAAAAAAAAGTTATGGTAAATCACAAATGTTGATTATTTCTTAGTATAAATTATACATTTGAAATGATTTGTTTTACTAATTTAGACGTTAACTTGATTTATGTTTAAAGTAATCTTTAAAACTTTCATTTTATTAATGTTGTTGTTTCTATTTATAAAGGCATTCCATGATTGACCAAGAATGTCTTTTGATAAAATGTGAAGAATGGAAAAAATGTGGTCCGTCTGTCAAAGTGTTTCTTAGACCAAACTGTAGTGGCGAAGATGGTGGTGATAAATGTTCATTTTTATTTGTTTATCAGTCACAGTGGCAACAACACCTTCTCATGCGCTATGGAACTGAGATACTGCTACTTGATGCCACATACAGGACTACCAGATATTCTCTTCCTCTCTTCTTTTTAACTGTAAAAACTAATTTTGACTACCAAATAGTAGCCAGTTTTGTTATTGAATGTGAAACAAAACAAGCCATCACAGAAGCGCTTCACATAATAAAAGATTGGAACCCATCCTTTCAACCTTCCTTTTGCATGACTGATTATTGTACTGAAGAAATGGATTCATTAGAAGCTGTTTTTCCAGGTATAAATAAAGTTTTTAATAGTTTTCATTTGTTAATAAATAGTATGACAGTTTAAATATACATTTGAAAGTAAATAATGTAATAAATAAAATAAATAATGTAAACCATTTAATAGAATATTTTGAACCGTTTCCTGTTGTCATTTTTTAGTTCACTTGAAACTCTTTTTTTTTTCGTTGTGTAACTCATCTGTATTTGTTTTATCTTATTTTAAAATATAGAGAATTATTTTTAGGTTGCCGTGTTCTTATATGTGATTTCCATAGAGAGCAGGCATGGCATCGCTGGATTGTCAAAAAAACAAACAACTGCTCAGAATTTAAAGACTCAATAATTTCAATGCTACGAAATATTGCATGGGCACAAAATGAAAAGATGGCAGATGCAGCAATAGTTAAGCTAAAATGTTCCAACTTTTGGTTGGACAACAAATTTCATAAATTTAAGAAATATATTACTAATTATTGGTTACAAATTAAAGAAGTGAGTATATATTTAACATTATAATTATTATCCCAAATTTAACATTATTTAACATTTTTTGCTATACATAACACAAGTATTGCAAATTTTAAAGCATTAATTTATGGTTAAAACAAGATTAACTTATACTCATGTCAATGTAAATCTGCAAAAACAAGTGTTATTATTTTTATCTAGAAATGGATATGGGGGTATCGTCAGGATCGATTTTTAGTCAACCTTAATACCAACAATGGAATTGAAAGGCAACATGAATCTTTTAAATATTCTTATCTTCAAAGACATAAAAGTTCATCAATTACTGGAATGCTTACTCTTTTAATAGAAGAGTTTTTTGCAGATAAATTTGAGAAGTATATTAAAAAGTTTTATTGTAGCCTGATTTGAAGGAGTTTATTAATTTTTTTTTTTTTTTTTTGTGTTTATATATAAATATATTTATATGTATATATATATATATATATATATATATATATATATATATATATATATATATATATATATATATATATATATATATATATATATATATATTAGTTAATTTATTTTTTTCTTATTTTTTAAGATATTCAGAATCTAATTACAAAATGGATTGTCGATTTAAACAATACAATTCTAATGTACCTGAATACTTGATAAATAGGCCACACCATTTTATTAAGCATTGTTTAGCGAAGCAAAATTTGGCTAACAACACTGATCTAAATAAAGTGCAAATGAAAGATCCTGGAGTATTTGTAGTCAATAGCTTTTCTATTGCAAACAAAAATTACCTTGTTAACTTTGGCGATGAGAAGAACATGCCAAAATGTTCATGTAATGATTGGTTTAAATCTTCCTATCTATGCAAACACTTTTTTATAATTTTTAGAAAGTACCCAATAACATGGGGATGGGAGTCTATATCGTCTTTATATAGAAGTTCTCCATTTTTAAATATTGACACATTCACTAATGATTTTGTATTAAGTAAATCAAATATAATCAATTGTAACCATGTGAATCATAATAGTTTCAACTTAATTAATGACACTATTTGCAGTACAACAACGATAAATCCATACAAAGATAGTACAAGAAAAAGAAGTTCTACAGCCTCTGAAGTCCGCGAAATGCTAGCAACCATAAAAAATTTAACATTTGATTTTGATGAATCATCAGAAGAACTATCTGATCTACATGAAACACTTTCAAATGTACTTAAAAAGCTTTATCAAGCAAGAAAAAAAGAGAAAGGTCTACCATTAAGCTCAGGTTATGGTATGCATGATTATGTACACAAAAAACAAAAAAATATAGTTGATTTACCTGTTCTTAAAAAAAAATTGTATTCCAATCGTGTGGGTGAAAAAAAAGAAAAGTTGATGGTAGCCTCTATAATAAAAATTGAAAGTAATTTTTATGAAGCACCAGTGCAGGAATCAATTATTACTGAAGATCAAATAACTGGTGAAGAAACTTTTCAAACAAATTCTTTTACAAATAATTATTTAGGAAAATCAGTTTTATTTGAAAGAAATTATTCTTTACTTTCACAAGAAGATTTTGAAGACATTTCGAAAAATCGAATGTTATCTGATACAGTTATTAAATGTTTTCAAGATATGTTAAAGAAAGCTAACCCTTATGCAAATGGACTTCAAGATCCCATATTGGGACAATTATTAAAGTTTGATGTTATTGGTTCTTTACCATTTGTACAAATTATATATAATGGGGATTACCATTGGCTTGCCATCAGTACATATGGTTGTTCATATGGTGAAATAAATGTGCTTGATAGTAACTTTCATGGGTGTTTAAGCCTTGAAACACAAAAACAAGTATGTGCCCTTTTAAAGTACAAAAAAGATGAGATTACAGTAAAAGTGCTTTCAGTACAGCAACAAGATGGTGGTATTGATTGTGGTTTGTTTTCAATAGCCTTTATTGAATTTATTTTATCACAAAACAGGTATCCTATAGAAGATATTTGGTTTGACCAAACAAAGTTAAGAAATCATGCCCTTTCCTGTTTAATAAATAATTTAATAACTCCTTTTCCACTTACAAATAGTGCAAGCCGTAGATGCTCTCCAAAGGAATTTAAATTAAAACTGTACTGTTCTTGCAGGATGATTTGGATTCCATCAGATAGAACAATATGTGGAAGGTTTTGTATTGCATGTTTTATGTTTGTTATGGAGTGTACATATAATGCCTGGCTAGTAAGTGACCGGGTCCCTGGCCCCGGCTAAAAACAGAGGTTTTTGCAAACCCGGCCCCGGCTAAACAAACAAAATTTGCAGGGGTTACTAGCCGGGGCTAACAAAAAAAAATCAACTATTTTTTAGTATTTATCAATTTCTTTACATTTAAATACTTGAATAGCTCAACTATGTAATTCTAATAATTAAAATTACAATTAAAAAGTTACTTACATTTTAAATGTAAATGCAATTTTACAATAAATTTATCTTATGAAATTTATTTTAGGATATTTTTGCCCCGGTCACATATTAACCCCGTTCGCTTACTATGCCTGGCTGTTTTGGTTGTAGCTGTGGCTTTGTTTAATTTAATTAACTCAGAGGTGTACACTGGTTTTTTAGATGTTTAAGTTTTGGCACTTATAGACATTGCAAACTTTAACTTTTGTATGTTCACGCTTATGTCAAATAAGAATGTTTTGCAAAGAATTGTGGTGATTGGAGTTTGGGAACAAAAAACCTCTCATGGGCCTACCCAGCCAATGTGGGAACAATGAGTTAGTAAAATATTTTCTTTACTATTTTTATCTAAATTTATATCCATTAACAAATTTCAAATTTCATGCAATAACATCTTTTTATGACCCTGCAAAGTTTACAGCCCCCTCAAATTATGGGCGGTTAAAACTTTATATAGTTATAATTTTAGAAAAATTAGAGATTATTGCATGATGAAATTAAAATAGTAGAGAAAATATTTTATAAACTCATTGCTCTCACGTTAAGGACTGGGTAGGCCCCAAAAATTACAATTTTTTTGTTTCCAAGCTCCAATCAACGCAATCCTTTGCAAAACATTCTCATTTGACATAGGCATGAATATGAAAAAGTTTGTAGTTTGCACAATGCCTATAAGTGTCAAAGCTCATACATCTAAAAATCCAGTAAAAATCTGTAACTATATATATATGTGTGCGTGTGTGTTTGTGTGTGTATTAAAGCCCTGTGAATCTGCATTTTTAGTTTCGAATCAATCAGGTCTTGATTTACGAATCAAATTGAGTTATGAATCAAATCAGTAATATGAGGAAATCCAAATTTAACCATCTTTTTTCACACAAAAAAAATCTGCTTAAAAATTTTTTTTTTTTTGCACAGAATAATTTTTAAGGGTTATTTGTAAGCATATTGCTTTCAAATAACCCTTACAAATTATTCTGATATTATTCTGATTTCAAATAACAATTACTTTCAATTACAATTACTTTACTCTGGGTGAGATACATAAAAACATTTTGATAGCATTTAAAGAGTTTGATATCTGAAAAAAAAATAACATCCACAAAATAAATAGTGATTCAAAAAACCTGAATATTTTTTTTTCGAATCTAAGCAACTCTTGATTTGCGAATTGATTCGCAGGGCCCTAATATATATATATATATATATATATATATATATATATATATATATATATATATATATATATATATATATATATATTATATATATATATATATATATATATATATATATATATATATATATATATATATGTATATATATATCAGAAATATTGAGTGCTGTCGGGAATAAGAGAGACAGGCATTAGTATACTAGTTAGGATAAAAAAAGATTATACACAAAAAATGAAAACTTATTTAAAAGGCTCATTCTTATTTGTAGGCAAATGGCTCAATGTTATACTTGTAACCATTGGTTTCATAAGGAATGCGAAAAAATCAACAATATTTCTTTTGAAAACAAAGATAAATTTTAGAAATGTCAAGATTGCTACAACTTGGTAAGAAACTAATGATTGTTATATAAATTATTAATAGCTGCTGATTAATTATTAATAACTAATGCAACTAGCCTTATATATATGTAAACGAAGATCAAAATGAAAGGTTAGTGTACCTGGCCACAAAAATTTTACAATTTGTCAAAAACTTGAAAACCTCAATTTTTTATTCCTTCTAAATATTTTCCCGAACAGAAGTGACTGTTTTTTTTTGTGTTACAGTAACTACTTGATACAGATAATGCTTTTGTAGTCACAGTCATTACAAAATCTGAAGTTGTCTGTTGTGCAATAAACAATGCTATTATTTATTATATATGTGTTTCCTTTTTGTTCTAATTATTAGAACAAACATATAAATAATAAATAATATAAAAAATAAGTATGTATATTGAAGTTAAGTAATAATTAGAACAAATCCATATACTATAACATATACTAATTAAACTAGTATTTGAATTTGTTATATTTATTACTTTACTTCAATTTACATACTTATTTTTTATTTCTTTTGGTTTTTCAGTTAAATTTTCCTGAACTATTTTTACAGAATATTAGTAACCAGAGTTGCCAAGAGGAGGGGGGGGGGGGTGAAAGGGACAGTTAGATATCCAAGGAGCACCAAACGAGAAAAAAGTCCCTCATCTATAATTTAGGGAGGTTTTAATAAATAGGGGTGCCGATCAGGGTTGCTATCCCATGCGGTGTGACGGCTCTCGCTGCCCTATTAGTAATCTTCCTTCAAAAATTTAAATATATTTATTTTTTGTTTTTATAATTAATATTTGTTTTATTTTAGACTTCAACCATACACTAATCCTAATTCTTCATTGAAATCTAAAAAAACAGCAAAATCACGAAAATCTGTCAGAGTAAACGAAATAAAAAAGTATATCAGACAATGCAATAGAATAAGCAATTAAAAAAAACTGCCAAAAAAAAACGGTTATTTTCATAGCCACATATATTTAAAAACATTATTCTATCTGAACATTATGTGTTTGTTACAGAGTAACTGAAGCATGTTGAGTTTTTTATGTAAATAATTTTTTTATTATAATGCAAATCTACATGATACTCTCCTAAATGTGAAGATACCTAATGATAATGTTTTAATTGCATGCTCTCCTTTACATAAAGAAGATTCATTGACCCGATTAAGAAGACATTTTTAAATGGCTTTTTTAGACAAGCTAAAAAAAATTTATAGCTACAGATTAGTTAATAATTGGACATATAGAACTAAAAAAACAAAAGTTTATGTTAAATTTCTTTTAATCAACAAAACCTTTAAATTTTTTCTATTGAATATCTCTTTATATTTACCAACATTATTTCATTTTAGTGTGGATACTGTTGAGAAACAGTCTGTTGGATACTGTTGCAAAATGGTTTTAATTTAGTAATTTTCAAGATTTGAAATTTACTCTATTGATCATTAACTAACAGTTTAGGAAAGAAAAAAAAAATTTTTAAGGTAAGAATAATTTTGTTTATTGTTAATATAAGAAAATATTTTCCATATTAAAATATGCAAATGTAAGATGACAATATTTAGCTTAAAATAAATCCTGGTGATATTATAACTCAAACCTAAGTTATTCCCTTTTCATTCTATATCAATGAGATCACAACAGCCACAAACTTGCCCATAAGTTTTACACCTAATTTGTATTTTTACAAACTTATATAGATCTAGATATATAGCCACATCTTTTCTTTGATTATATCTGGTCTGAATTTATCTCCCGGCTAAATTCAGAGCAGATATAGTGATATAGACTTCTTGATTCTTTAAATCTTGATTCTTTAAATTGCTTTATGTTAACATTTCTTCTTTGCACAATAAGCAAACATTTTTTCTGCTGCCATCATTTTTTGTTTATATTTGCATTTTTATGATTTTGTTTGATTTGGCAAATGAACATTTATTTTTAGTTCATCACAAAGAAGACTGTAACAAGTAAGTAGCAAAAAATGTCCTCAGCGCTTTCTTTTTTTTTTTGAATTTAAATTTTTTAATTGAAAATAATTTTTTTAATTGCAAAAATGCAAAATAGCTTTAAAATAAAGCTGTCATGCTGGTTTACAAGAATGGGTTAAATTATCTTGGTACTATAAATTATCTTTTTGGTTAATTCTTTTAAAATTTATTAGCTTTACTCTTTAAAAAAAAAAAATTTTTATAAAAACGTCTGTGAAATAAGCTAAAACTTATTATTTTTAAAACTTGAGCAAATACCTGTTGCCTTAGTTTGTAGATATTTGACATGATTACTCACTTAATGTGAGTTGTAAAGGGTATAAAAATATTAGTTTTTGTATTCTTGTCTTGATAAGAAGTCAACACTCTCTGATTACTTAGAAGGGGCATTTAAGCTAAAGAGGATCTCACTTCTCCTAGATGTGGGTCTCAGGGGCTGTTGAACCTTAACTCTGATAAAAGTTATTTTTATCAGAGTTAAGGTTCAATTACAAGCTAATCATTATCACAATCATCTAGATCTTCCTATATTCATAAACGGTAATGTACTTGGTGAGTCATCTACCCTTTATCTTCTTGGATTAGCTATTATTTTTAATCTTTCTGGAAACCCTATATCATAATGATTGCAAAATCCATCTTTGTATGGAAAACTGTTGCCATATCTCAGGCAATGATGTCCTTTTTTTCTTTTAGACATGGTTTAAAAACGCATTGTAAACATAGTTGAACCTGCTCTTGCAGCCAAACTCCAGCCATTATTACATTGTCATAATGTTATCTCTTTCTCTTTTCTATAAATACTATAATGGACACTGTTCTAAAGAGCTAGCGTCTCTTATTTATCTACTTCATTCTTGTGTTACTGGTCATTTAATCAAATCTCATGCTTTAACTGTGACTTCATCAAATCAACATTCAATTTGCTCTCTTCGTCTTGTTTTCCTGACTCATAAAATTTGCAATCTTTTAAGTTGTGTGTTAAAATCAAATAAACTAATAGACTAAAATCAAAACCTTAGATTACGTATGGAATACTTAAATCTATTTCAGTTAAAAACAAACTTTATACAAAGTTTATAAAACCAAAAAATATTTATAAGAAAAATGAATTATTTGCAAAATTTAAATTTTATAGAAACAAAATTTTTATTTTATTAAAATTTAGCAAAAAAACATACTTTATTACTTATTTTAATAATAATCTGAACAATATTAAAAACACCTGGAAGGGAATAAAAGAAATCATTAATATGAGACCTTCTACACACAATACATTTTAAAACTTAAATTGAACGAAAATATATTTAATAATTACTTTAGCACTATACACAACAAACTACTAAACTAGATGCATATTTAGTGACTTTCTTAACATTCCAAATGCTAATTTATTATTTATTAACCCAGTAACTGAAAATGAAATATCTGGTCTCATTGCAAACACGCTTAAAACAGAAAAAAGTCTTGGTCCTAATAGCGTACCTACATTTCTTCTTAAACTAGTCTCAAACATTATTTCAAAGCCTCTCGGTACTTTTATAGATAACTCATTTAAAAGTGTTCTTTTCCCAGATATTTTTAAAGTTGCCAAAATTGTTGATTTACATAAAGCGTTTGACAAGCGTTAGATCATTCAATTTTGTTGAAAAAATTAGAATATTATGGGATCAGAAGCGTACCACTTAAATGGTTCGCTACAAATTTAAACAATAGAACACAATTTGTTTCTATTAATGACTCAAAATCTACCCTTGTAAAATGTTCTAATGGTGTTCCTCAGGGTTCAGTATTAGGACCACTGCTTTTTCTTTATAATAATGATTTTCATACATCCATTAAGTTTGCTACTGTTTACCACTTTGCTGATGATACTAATCTAATACTAATTAATAAATCCCTTTAAAAAATTAACAAACACATTAACCACGATCTTGCCAATCTAGTACAGTGGCTTCACTCCAACAAACTTTTTCTAAACTCTAATAAAACTGAACTCATTATCTTTAAATGAAATAAAACAAAAATCTATAAACATGAACTTTACATTAAGTGGCAAAAAAAATTGAACCTGTTAACTCAATTAAATATCTTGGTATAAAAATCAATTCAAATCTTTTCTTTTATCCCACTGTAAAGACTTAGCAATGAAACTAAGTAGATCTAATAGTATGTTGGCCAAAATTTGCCATTATGTTAATTTTGAAACACTCTTGAACATATACCATGCTATTTTTGGCTCACATCTTAGATATGCATGCCAAGTATGGCGACAGTCCCATCAACAAGTTCTTATTAGGGTTATCCCACCTCCAAAACAAGGCTTTAAAAATTATTCATTTTCAGAATATTAAATTTAATCCTAACGTGCTCTACCTAACTTCTAAAGTATTAAAACTATGTGACTATATTCAACTGTCAATTTGTCTGGAACCACCAACACAATAACCTACCTTTCATTAACTTTTTTTCCAAAAGTGCCAACAATCGTTATCACCTTCGTTCCGATAGTAATTTAAACCTGTCTGTCTCTAAACACCGCTCTCATAATTACGGGCATAAATCCATAAAATATCAAAGCACTAAAACTTGGAACAACCTTCCTTATGAACTAAAAGCTCTCAATTCATTCTCAACCTTTAAAACCAGTTTATTCTACTTTTTATTTAAAAAATATGTTTATAATTTCTATAATCAATTTTTGTTGTCCTAATATATATATATATATATATATATATATATATATATATATATATATATATATATATATATATATATATATATATATATATATATATATATATATATATATATATATATATATATACATATATATATATATATATATATATATATATATATATATATATATATATATATATATATATATATATATATATATATATATATATATATATATATATATATATATATATATATATATATATATATATATATATATATATATATATTACAATTTCTATTCTATATTTTTTATTGATTATTGTTATTTTGTTATTTTTACTAATATTTACTATTGATAACTACTTTTCATTTTTATTAATACTAATACTGATATTGTTGTTATTATTGTTATTATTATTGTTATATTATTGTTTTTGTTATTATTGTTATAACATCGTTATTTATATTACATCGTTATTTTATGTTATAAAGTTTATTATTGTTACTATATATTGTGAAAATTAGCATTATATTTATTTTAATTAGATATTATTAACATTAGTAGGTGTTTACTTTATATTAGTATATTTACTATTTGTAAACATCCTTGAATGTAAAACATTAATTCAAAAATAAATGATCGATTCATTGTTAATAATTGTCTTGCTCTATAAACTTCACTTTTTCATTTCCAGTAACTTCCAACTCTAATAGTGGTTGCTTTCAACCTTGTTGGAAGTGAGGATGTTAAAAAAAAAAACAAAAAAAAAACAGTTACATAGTGATATAAAAAATTAAATTATTTTTAATTTGATATTTAGAGATGCTAAAGGGGTACATACTCTAATAAAGCAATTTTCCAATTTTTTTTCAAATTTTGTTCTGATTCACTTTCAACAAGGCTGCAAGCAAGTACTATTAAGTTTGGAGTTACTAGAGAAAAAAAGAATACAGTTATAGAACAAGGAAATGGTTGGCAGAAGGCTTGATAAGTTGTAGGTTGTATGAGACAAGAAAACATGAAGATGGGAGAGAGTTTTGAAGGATTAAAATGTAGGGAAAAAATGAGACTAATAAAAGTTTTTAACATGCAGGGACAGATATAGTAAACGAATAAGACTTTGCAGAATGAAGAGTCAAGCAATAAATAAGATCTAAATAGGAATAGGCCCCTTAATTATTTGAAAAAAAAATTACTTTAAAAAAATGCATGTTTTAAATGTGTATCATGTTTTTAATATTTTATCCCTAATGTTTAAATGTAAAGAAAATTTGTCACCTAGTTTATTTAAATCTTTAAAGTTTCAAACCTAAAAATATATTTTTTGCATCAAATACAACCTCGATGCCTTTTTTTCTGTGTTTTAGTAATGTTTCAATAACTTTTAGTTTCAGTAGGGAAAATTGTGTCCATTTTTTGTGATTTCAATAACTTTCAATGATTAAGACTATATAACATGTTAATTTGAAAAATTTAAAAAAAAAAAAGAATTACCTTTAAATTTTATTGATTTCATAAAGCTGCCTTTATTAATTTGTAAAATGATAAACATTAATTCTGTAAAATGATAAACAAGTTATTTTTCAATTAGCAAGGTTCTTATCTCGAGAACAAAATAGTATTACCAAACTTTCATTTTTCTATTAAACTGAATTATACAATTAATGAATTATAAACAGAAGCTTTAAAAAGCAGCCAGGACCATATAAAATGGCTTAAAGTTTATGTTAATGTTTTAAATCTGATACATTATTATTTTTAACTATAATGATTATCACAACACAGTATTAAAATACTATTCTAATACTAACTTAATTTAATGGTACTGTCTAACGGTTTAGCTCAAAAAAATAAATTAAAAATAATTATCTTTTTTTTTCAAAATTTGACTCAACATTCAGTTAGCAACATAATAAGACTATTTGAATTATAACAAACTAGTAATGTTTCAATAACTTTTAGTTTCAGTAGGGAAAATTGTGTCCATTTTTTGTGATTTCAATAACTTTCAATGATTAAGACTATATAACATGTTAATTTGAAAAATTTAAAAAAAAAAAAGAATTACCTTTAAATTTTATTGATTTCATAAAGCTGCCTTTATTAATTTGTCAGTTTTTAGACCTGACCTGTTAGTTTATGATTTAAAAGATAAACATCTTGCAGAGGTTTAACTATTAAAATCATTTCTAAAAGTATGTAGCTTAGCTCAAAATCACTAAAAAGAAATTTTTAAAACATAACAATAATTATAAAATAAAAAGCCTAATATTTAATAGCACTATTTTGTATAAAAAATAACATTTGTTGCCTCCGTTAAAATGTATTAGCCTCATTAAAATAAGCTAAAACATATTTGTAGGGAAACTTGAGCAAATACCTGTTAATTACTAACATTAAGTAAGTTGCAGATCTCATCTAAAAAATTGAAAAACTGTATTATTCTTGAATACCATTTTTTGATGTTTAGTGATGCTAAAGGGAGATCTCCTAATGAAGCAATTTTTTATGTTTCTTGCTTATATTTCTTGCTAATTAAGATACAACTATTATTACAATAACTTGCTAAATAAAAAAATAAAAAAATAAATACAAATTGCTAAATAAGATATAAATAGTGCAAACTGCTAAATAAGATACTAAGTCTAGATAATTAAAATAAAGTAAAGTATATATATATATATATATATATATATATATATATATATATATATATATATATATATATATATATATATATATATATATATATATATATATATATATATATAAATATACATATATATATATATATATATATATATATATATATATATATATATATATATATATATATATATATATATATATATATATATATTATTTGTCATTAACGCTAACAGTATAAGTCAAGGCACTTTTGTTTTACTTATTGATGCGGCAAAATATAATAGCAAAAATTTTACTTGTTAATGCGGCAAAATAAAAAAAATACGGTAAGCAAAAACATCGACCTACTTTGGAGTTATGTTAACGTCTGCTAACCTGGCCAAAATTATTAATAAATTTAATTATACCAACAAAAAAATAATTATTCATGTAAAAAATAATTAGGCGAAATAGATTTACGAGTTTTGCGGACTCTAAGACACCACCTGACTTTGCGGTGTGAAAACTTGCACCTACCGTAAACTTTGAAACTTTATAAACTAGAAAAAAACTGTGAATGATCTTTTTTAATTTTACTTTCTAGATTTTGTTCATCTTTTGGAAAATATTGATTTGAAAAATGGTTTAATATCTGGTAAAAACTTTTATTTTTTTTTTAGTGAATTTAAATTAATGCTGAGTTAAATTAATAGTTAAATAATATATTTATTTATTGGTTATTTAAGTATAACTTGGTTAGCAGATAAAAGTATCACTCAAAAGGCGATCAAAGTCCAACTGCTAATTTAATATAATTTATGCGTAAATTAATTGTTTGAGAAAAAAACAAAATGGAGCGCAATAAGAAAGTTGCGTAAATTTTGAAGTCAATTTATTCTAGCACTATATAAGAAAAATAAACTTTGTTTACAAGGAATATTATAAAATAATAAACTGTTAATTTATAATATTAATTTTTTTTATATGAATTTTTTACATCTTATATAATTATCTATATTGAAGTTATATAAATACTATATAATGCTACTAGTTACATAAATAGTTATTAAATAATCTCTTTTCATAAACACTACTTATATAAATAGTTACTAAATAATCTGTTTTTATAAATACTACTAGTTACATAAATATTTATTAAATAATATCTTTGAGGTATGAAGTAATAAGTACAACCTTTTTCACATTATTTTATATTTCTGAAAAGCAAAGGTCTAAGTGTTATGCATTCGGTTATATTTTAACAAAGCTTATTTAAGCTTTCTACTCGAATAAAAAATTAATAAAGTGTTAAACTGTTGTTGTTGAATTATATTCAACTTTCGTTTCAACGCGAACAAAGAAAAAGGATAAATAAAATACATCTACAAATATGGAGTCAGTATAATAATTTGTTTGTATTATTAACAAACCATTTTTTAAATTAGGATATTTACGAAACTAAATAATAACTAAAATAATAAAAACATTTTATAACATAGAGCTGCATTTTGAACATGACCAATCTGCACATTTGTCTTCCAAAACATAATCAGGGATACGTTCACAAGCGCGATGATATCAATTTTCGCATATTCCGCATTGCACCATATGTCTAAATATAATCCCCAGTTAGACAAAAAGAAATTACGTAAACAGAATAGAATGCATTGAGTTATATTTACCTATCTTTAATATAACTATCCGAAGCTAACCAGACTTGTCTACAAATGCAGTACAAGGAAAAATTGAATTCTTTTTCTTTGCAGAATCGCATAGCTGTTTCGGACTTTGGAAACTCAGTAAACTGATTGCCTTTCACACATTTTAGCAAATGATTTCTCATTTGAAAAGCGTCAAAAGCAACATAACTTGGATTAGATCTAGTATCGGTAATATGTTTTATAAAGGCTAATGCGTACAAACCACAATCAACATAATTTGTTTGTTGTTGCACCGGTACAACGCGGACAGTTAATTTATCTTCATAGAAATGCATAATAGCACAAATTTGCCTAACCACATGGTTTTTTAATTTTCCACGAAAAAAACTGTCTAAAAGAAAAACCTCACCAACAGAACATCCAAAATTACTTATAGCCAACCAGTGGGCATCGCCATCATGCAACACCTGGACAAAAGATGCTTTTTGTACACGGAACGATAGATTTTGTCCAAGAACTGGGTCTTGGAGACCGTCTACACCTGTGATCATCTTTTGCATGGTGTGGATTACAATGTCAGATAACATTTGGTTTGTTAAAATATCGTTCAAATCATTGGAGGAGAGATTACAGTTAGGTGATAAATGGTTTAGTCTTTTCATCTCGAATCCATCATTTTCATTAATAGTAACTGACTCATCATCAATAATTATACTATTTCCATCAATATGTTCAATAATGTCGACCTCAATCGGCTCGGTTTTGTGTTTTTTTTCCTCTAGAAATATTTTAGAAGATGCGATAACCATATCTTTGTGATTACCTACGCGATCAGTAGGAAGCTTAATTGGTTTACGAACAGGAATTGGAATGTTCCTTTTTAAATGACAAGACAACTTGATATCCAATGGAGAAAGCGGAATTCCTGATTCTTTAGTTCTATTTTTTTCAAGTTTTTTAATGAGAGAAGCAAGAGTGCTATAAACAAGAACAATTTCTTCTGAATTTTCCTCAAATTCATATGTTAGGTTTTGAGTTGTTGTAAGCATTTCCCTAACATTTACTCCAGAGCAAACACTTGTAATATTTTTAGATTTTTCATTCCAATCATTAATGACATCTAATTCTTTTTTAGGTAGAATTGAACTTTCCGGCCTACTAAATGGTGGTTTTTCGTGTGATGCTTCGTAATCATCAGCATCTAAGTTTAAGAATGGTGAACTTAGATATAATGATGACAAAGCACTCCATGACCAAGCAGGGTACTTTCTAAATACTAAAAAAAAATGTTTGCATGGATATGCAGTTGATATCCAATTTAAACAAGTACATTTTGGCATTGTAATCTCATCACCAAATGATACAAAATATTTAGTAGCTGGCTTGGTAGAACTTAATACAGCAAAAACTCCATGTTTAATCATGATTACTCCGGACAAATCAAGATTCTCAACGTTACTTTTTTTTATTAGGCAATGTTTAACAAAGCTATGAGGACGGTTGTAAAGATAACTTGGCACCCAACGTGCATACCTTCTGTAACGTGCATCCATTTTAAAGTTGAAATCAGTGTTGCTAAATGAAATAATATTCATAGTAACAAAGTTTCTTTAACAAAGTATTAGGAAAAACCCCATATTGTGTAAATGAATGTAAATGATTTGGTATGTAGTACCATAGACACGATATCTTTAAAATGCAAAATGTAATGATAAGTAAAAAAATTTTTATATTAGTTACGTGAACAATCTATACAATGAATTATTATTAAATATATAGGGTAAAAACCTGCTGTTAACATACTTATACCTAGGTTTTCTGAACTTGTTTTTTTTTAACCAGAGAAAGTGTTTGTTATTTTTATTTAGGTGTTTATTACTTTTTAAAATTGGTACAAACGTAACGAAACTTTAAAAAAATGATACCTGTCAAGTTTATCAATGAAGAAGTCATCAATAAGCAAAGTCAACATTCCAGTCAATGATGGGTTTTTATGTCGCTGTAAATAAGTATATTTAAAAGACTCATTCTGCCTTTTCACACCATTGTTTGTATTGTAATTGACAAGAAGACGATCCTGCCTGTACCACCAAACCCACCTCTAATTTGAAAAAAGCTTTTTTTTTTAATTTTGTTTTGTTCAGTTAAATATAAAAAAATTAAACAACTTTTTATTGAATCTTCCTGTATTTCAAAAATTTCATATTTTACATACTTTTTTAATTGGGAGCCAATACTTTTCTATATATTGTTTAAACTTAGTAAAGCTTTCTTGACTCCAGAATTCAGACTGTTCCAATATTCTTTGAGCATTTTCTTCCTCGTCAATTGACTTTGACCAAGCGAGTCGTCTTAAAATACATAAAATATCATCTTTTCTGTTAGAGCAACCACTTGATAGCTTTTTTAGCCAACGGTCCCAAGACTGTTCTCTGTGAAAGTCACATATAAATACCTTACATTCTAAAAAATATATTAAAAATCAGTTGATTCATTGGATGTTTGTATAGTTAAATTAACTTCATGTAAAATAAATAAATACGCACCAATAAAAATAGTTTCGAGAGCACGTATCTCAGCATTACAATAATCAGTCATGCAATAAAGAGGTTGCAAATTTTCATTCCAAGACTTTAAGATAACAAGTGCTTCAGATATCGATTCAAAAGTTTCACTTTCGCTTACAAAGGTTGCTACAATTTGATAATCCACATTTGTTTTGACAACCAAAAAAAACAAAGGTAAAGAATATCGTGTCGTTTTGTATGTTGCATCCAAAAACAACATCTCATTCCCATATTTTTTTTAGCAGTTTTTTTTGCCAAAATGCTTGGTATACAAACAAGAGCTCAGCACTGTTACCCCGTTCTTTAGGTCAAAAATAGATATTGGCAGATGATTCAGCTTCTTTCCATTCTTTTATTTTGATTTCTAAGCAGTCTTGGTCGATGTTCGAGTATCTAAAACGTTAAATTTTATTGTCTGCTTTATAAAATGAAATATTAAATTATAAAAATTAGTAACATAGCCTTGTTGTTGTTTTTAATTATATGATTGAGTGATTAATTGATTGAATTGGATGATTAAAAAGATTGATTAAATTAATGAATGACTAAAGTTATCTTTAATATTTAATAAACACCTAAAACCTCTCTTAAATAGTCCTACATATTATAATATTTGCAACATCAAAATTTATTTATTTTGCATTTTTAAAACTCTATTACCTTTGCTTTAGACGCTCTTTGACCATGTGCGAACGAATTATGTCAGTTCTTGGATAAAATCTTCTGTTGGTTCTAGAAGGAAGATTTTTCTTTCCAAACATTTCATTGACAGTAATATTTAAAAGTCTTCTCATCTCACGCACATTAGAAACACCATCTTTAATGTATTCAGAAATTTTAACTGATAAGCGTGGATCAATTTTTTGTGAGAGTAGCTCAATCTAAGAAACGTTAAAATGATTTACTGTTATAAAAGCTAATTAAAACAAATATCAGAGTTTTATATTAGAGCTTCTTTTTTCATAGATGAGTGGCCTTCACAACGATTAAAAAGTCCACATGCCCCAATTTAGGATTTAATGTCGTCACCGTTGTGTGTAGGTATTTTATGAATATACAAAAACTATTGGTTATAGTTAAAATAAGACTATTTAAACACAGTTAAGAAAACTCTAGCATTAATACCTTGCCAAGAGGGTGATTTTTGTGATCATTTAAGCAGTCTATCTCAACAATAATTTTTCGACTAATTACCACATCCTTTTTTTGTAGCAACGAATATTTCATTTCTTTTGACTGTTGCTTCTTACGATAATTACTGGAATTAATAAGCTGAAAAAAATATTTAAATAAGAAAACTAAACAAAGATTATTTCAAAAGTAATAGATCGACAGTAAACAGCTAAGAACTTAATAAAATATTGTGAGTGCGTAATAATTTATAAAATGATTTCCTATTTAATAGAACATTATAATGTCAGTAGATTTGTTACCTTGAAGTCAGTGAAATATACCACTTCTTTCATAATGGCTTTTGCAGGACAATTAAACTTTTTAGTATCTTGTATGATAACATAATCAGTTATGTATAAATGATCCACTTTCTTTAAAAAAAAATAGCCGAAGTGAACATAAATTTATTTGACAACGATGCGAATTGTAAAAATAGGAGAATTTTTACCTGATTTTCTTTTGCTTCATTATGCTTCCTTTTTGCAGCAGCGTTCCGATCGAAACCATGGTGACAATTGTATCTTTTTGTAGATAATATAATATAAGGAGTAGCATAGTCTTCAGATGTTTCCCATAATACTTTATGTTGGGTTCCATGTATAACTAAGCAAGGAAATTAGGATATTATGTTTTGTGTATGATTTCAAATCATGTGATTATGCAGAATTATTATGCACACACATTAGAACAACGATGTAGTTAAGGTGATTTATTAACTATTGATACATTATATTTCTAATTCGCACCATTTATTTTTTTTGTGTGAGTCGGCACCTCTTATTATATTTTAACAATCATTGTTCTCTTTTTTTAACATTAAATAAAAATGTTACTACAACCAACACAAAGTGTAAAGAACATCATTTTAAAGGGATATTGATTTTCCTCAATAGCGTTAAATAAAATTTTTGGAAAAAATTTGTCTTTTCACAACAGATCCTTGTTCAAATCTATTCAGGTGCATTTAATTTAACTTTATTTTGATTTTAATATCACATTTAATTTAATATTAGTTAAAATATAACATTTCTATAAAGTTTCAAACAAATTTAGGAATAGAATAAACCAATAATTAAAAAAAAATTCTAAAGACTGAGCTAAACTAATAATAATAAAGAATGATAATTACTTCATCTATATAACGCACTTATTTTTAATTATAATAAAATCTGAAAAAGGAAGCCAAATTTTTTCTCAGTCAATTTTTGGTCTAGGTTTTAGTAAGAAATATTTAAATATTATAAATTCATATATTATGCGCGTATGCAGAAATTAAAATAACAGTCATTGTTTCCCCATAATTATTTTATATTACAAATAACATTAATTCTTTTTAAAATATATACAAGTATAATTTGTTTGCTTTTACAGCGTTTTAAAATAAAAGTTCCTCGTTTATTTATCTAATAACATTTAGTTACACAAAAATTACAGATTTCAATAGATACACGCTGTCAAATAAGGTACCAAGTCTTCATGAAAATCTTTATACTATGCAAAATAAATTGCACCAATACGGCGTATATAAGCACCAGTTTATAGAATCAATTTTTTTTTAATCTAGCTTAAGTTTATTTTGTCCAAGTCAAAGTAATTAGTTAAACATGTTAGGTATATTAGAAAAAACAGTAAGTTTATCAAAACAAAGGTTCCAATTACGTAAAAAAAAAGAAGCCTTGTTTATTGATATTTTACTAAAATTGGATCGTTTACATTTCCAAATTGAATCTAGGAGGTCTCCTGTTAAAAGAAAAAAAAAAAAAAAAGAAAATGCTTTTATTAGGCTATTAAATTGTACATCCAACTGAAAATGTATAATACATAATTTCGTTTATAGTTTTTTTTCTGAAGCACATGCTGATATTCTGACAACTCAATATGCAAATTAATCAGAAATTAAAGAAAAACAAAAGCAAATAAAAAATGTACAATAAGTTAAACATAAATGATTATAATTAAAAGTTTATATTATTTACAGTGATCATCTATAAGACGTGGGTGCATCTCCTGTGTATCCAACAGATTAAATAATAAGTTGAGGAATGAAATGCGTTTTCAAGAATATAAAAATCAAGGTTGTTAATTAATGATTAATAAAAACTGATGAAAATTACACCAATGTGTTGTTCCCATGAATCGACGTAATGCAATTTTTTAAATATAAATACGACATTCTAGAAGAGTGGAAGCAACTTCTTACAAGCAGATGTCAAACCAATAACTTGTTTTGCCAATCAGAGTAGAGTAATTGTCATAGTACAATTAAGAACATTAGCATTTAAGATTTTTTGAGTTACTTCTTACCTTAACTCAGATTATATTTTTTTATGTGTGGTTTTATTACTACTTACTTTGTTTGTGGTGATGTTTGTTTTAATGTTCCAATCCAATGTCAATTAATGGTCAAAAAAGTAAATTCCAGTCATGTAAATTTACTAAATTAAATACATTTATCAACAGTATTTTTGCTGAAATAAAAAAAGAAAAGAAAAATAACATGGAAAAAAAAGAATTTTTAAAATCACCATAACTACACCGAGCTCACAAAACTTTTAATATTTATAAAAGTAAATATTGTCACTTTTCTAGATAATGTAAGCTTGAGTTAAAAATATATATTATACCTGAACTTCCAAAGCTCTTTGGAGTGGAAAGGGCAGCAAACCTAACAGAATTACTGATTTCATAACTATGAAGAAATCGAGTAGCTTCCTCAACTGAATCGCAAATGCAAGGCTTGGTGTTGTCTAAAACTTTAAACTCATTGAGATATTATATTATATTAATAATCATATCAAAGAATAAAAAAAAACAAAAAACCTTTCAAAGTTGTAGTGTCTTCTTCTACTTTATATGTATCAGTAATGTCTTCATAATCGGACAAATCTGAACCAGAGCTAAAAAAATATATAATAATCTAGAATAATGCATAATAGCTTTTGCTATTTTACTTATTTTACAGTGATTTTGATTAATAATTAAAATTCATCAATAAACTTTGTGACGGGGAGAGCAAATAAGTAAAACTAATCATTTAAATGATGTTCAGTTTTAGAAGCTGATAAGGATACACGTGGCAGAGCTAAAGTAAAAGGCTGCAAATTCAAATCATTGTGTTACTTGTATACCGAATCCCAGGCTCTGTAAAACCAAAATCTAAACCCCATGTTGCAAATATAAAGCATGGCTAATAACATACTTTTGAAAGTTGAAAATGAAATATAACTAGCAACATATATAAAAAAATAAAAGATTATTTATTTTTTTTATTAGTTACTAATGGCATCATTAGTTATGTAATAATGTCATTAAGACATAACAAACTGCGTAGATGTTAGTCCATGACAAAACCCATTTTTTAATACACAACTTGTTGAATTATGCTTTAAAAAAAATTCTGGAAAATGACTGAGATAGTATTGATATTAAATGAGATCCAGTGGTCAATTACATGCTCTAAGAAAAAATGTTATCTGATTTGAGTTAAGAAAATTGTGCTTTACCAAACCAAAAAGGTTGCCATTTCTTCTTTTGTTTTTCACTGATTCAAAGAATATCTTATAGAATTGACCTACAAAACTCATACATTATCTTGTATACTTCTTTTAGGTCAAATCTGTGTCATTGTTGGTCAAGTGTCTATAAACCTAATTTAAGTATTGTCTGTATATGGAAGATGTTTTGCAACTATTATCAATTTGCTAATCCCATGATGTACTTTTTAGATTATCTTTTTAATAATCTTCGACATGAAAAGATGACAGAGTGATGCGAAATATTCCATGTGTGGATTTACTAATAAATTATCAAGTTTCAACATATTATTAGAGTGCTCGTTATATTTAACTCTGATATATTTAATACATTTAACAAACATCAAAGTTAGATACACAAGCTCTAGGAGGGTGCATTATTAACCAACTTAAATTAAAGTTGCATTTATTTGAAAAAAATTTGTCCATCATGTTCAAGTCTTAAAAGATAATGAATATATCATAACAGACTATAATTAGGGCATGGTTGTGACAATGTCATGGGCCATGGTTACAACAACATCTATGTTCAGGACCAAAAACTAGTGAAAAAACTAAAATAGTCTTGTTCTTGGTACCAAGAACGAAGCCACATATTTCAAACTTTAAATTAAAAATGTAAATAGTTCTAAAAATGTAAATAGCTCTAAAAAATGTCCTGTATCTTGTATTAGATAAAAAAAAAAAAACCGTTCATAATTATTAAAAAAAACAAACCTTTTTATAGAACTATTTACCTTATTGACATTATTCTATTTACACAAAAATGTTAACTAAATCAAAGACAATGAAGAATTGAATGTTATGAAAACAAGGCACCGTGATATTGACAAAACAAAAATTATAAAATCACAATAAGATTAACGGTTTCAAAACAGATATAACAGTGGCAATTAGAACAATATTGAAGTTCACTTTCGTTCCTAAACGGCTGTAAGAGTAACATGTGCTCTCGAAGCTATTTTTAGCATATTTTATTTAATTTTGCATATGTAATTTCCGCATAATTACGTATAATTTTCAAGTGGACTTTGATCGCCTTTTGAGTGATACTTTCGTTCGATAACCGTATAACTTAATACGTTCAATAAATACTATTTAATAGTCTATTATTATATAATAGTCTTTGAGGAAAAATAGCATACTATAAGGCAAATATATTAATTATACTTAAATTAATAAGTAAAATAACATATGTCCATTATTTTCTAAGTGTAAGCTTTTTTTACAAACTAACTTGTTAATTTGCCTTTCATAACTAATGTTAGACAAAATAATAACAAGTTAGTTTGTAACAAATTTGTTAGTATAAAACTATTTATTGGAGATATGCCTGATTGTGTGTCATCTGTTAAGATGAACATAGCTTAGTTGGACATATTTTATTGGTTGGACATTTTTATTAATAATATAAATATAATATAAGTTATAAATATAAATTATATTTATACTTTATATTACATTTTTATTTGCATTTATAGTTTATATTATAAATTATATTTATATTATAATTAGGTGTATCTCCAATAAATATTTTTCTATTTATTTTGAATTGTTTTATAAACTTACATCCCCATCAAAATTGATCACCTTGATCACTCGAGGAGCGGAAGAAGGATTGGTTATATTAGCTATTGTAAATAAAACTTTAGTATAAATTAAAGGCAATGTATCCAGCTCTTATCAAGTATGAAAAAGAAATATAATAATAATAATCACATTAGCACCTAGCCTTAATGTCATGATTTAATTAAATCTAAAACGGAAATCAAAAATACAACAATTTATAAGGAGTATTCGATGTTGGATTTAGTTTGAAAAAATTACAAGTAAATTGATTTTTAAATATGTTAAAAAAATTTGTACATAATTGTTTTTATGAGGGTTTCTCAAATATTTATAATACTGTAAGAGTAAGGGTTTATTATTAATAATATCATTGTCTCTTAAAGTGTTTGATATATCATAAACTAATTGTTTTAAAACAATATTTTCAGTCATAATGTTGTTTTACAGAATATTTATTAAAAAAGGTTTCTGATAGCAGTGGTGTTTCTGATAGCAGTGGTGAGATATACTTGTTTAATAATTAATTTTCTCAATTAAAACTTTTTAGTATTAGTAATTGCTGTAACTGGTGTGAGCCAGTGAGTATGGTACTAACTATGACAGCTGATTCGCTTGATTTCTGCTCATCCAGCAATAAAGGCCTTTTAAAACTTTTAACTGAGTATTTTTACTTTTTCTTTATCGAAACAACAAAATGTATTGTAATATGATAAATAATGTTTATAAAATTATAAGATATTTCTTCTAAACAGCTAGTATTGGCGGTTTTGTTTCATATAATAAAAGTAAATGGCATTATACTGACTCAATGCATTTTTAATCGTTCAAACTTTTTAGCAAAATGGTCATTAACCATAGGAAGTTAAATAATTTTATCTTAAAGGCAAATTAAACCGACTTTTTTTGCTAACTTGAATTTAAAGAGTTTTTTCAGAAAAAGAAGATAAAAGCAAAGAATAATGAAAAAAAAAAAGCCAAAAGTTTTAAGGTCAAGAGTTTTAAAGCTAAGCCAAACATTTTCAGCTCCGCTGTTTCAAGGTGGATTCATTTTAAATAAGGCTTCTTGTTAATTTTTTAAATTACTAGCTTAAGGGTTGTTACTCAAAATTTTATAACTTTTGAAATATTATAGATAGTTTCGTTTTGTAAAAAGAATATAAAACCATTAAAATGTTTTATTTTTTAACATTTAATAATATATCAAAACTTTCTTTGATTTTTGAATAGATGTGCAGAAATGAAGAACTTATTTGATTTTAAGAAATGTTACTTTTCAGCAAAATAATCAAAAAATTAATATATTTTTGTTGTTTCATTTGTAATATGATCATTCTTAGAACATTTTCAAAGCAAAAAAAATTTACTTAAATTGTATGTGAACCGATACAAATATTATTAAAGTCAGACAACAAAATTGCAAAAAATTACAGACAACGCTTTTCAAAAGAATAAAATACAAAATTTATATTTTGTATTTTATTTATAGTTTTATTTTGTTTTATTTACAAAAGTAAAACAAGAGTGTGATTTGGTAACACATTTAAAGTTATGTGAGGTAACATACGTCATTGCTTCAAAGTGAAAACAAAAATTTAAGCATAAAATAAATTTAGTGCTAAACATGCCAAGTTTGAAAATATATTTGATAACATAGCCGAAGGTAAAAAAAATAATTTTTTTGATTTCATACACATAAAAGGTTGAATTATATATATATATATATATATATATATATATATATATATATATATATATATATATATATATATATATATATATATATATATATATATATATATATATATATATATATATATATATATATATATATATATATATATATATATATATATATATATATATATATATATATATATATATATATATATATACTATATATATATATATATATATATATATATATATATATATATATATATATATAATATATATTATATATATATATATATATATATATATATATATATATATATATATATATATATATATATATAATATATATATATATATATAATATATATATATATATATATATATATATATATATATTTATATATATATATATATATATATATATATATATATATATATATATAATATATATATATATATATATATATATATATATATATATATATATATATATATTATATATATATATATATATATATATATATATATATATATATATATATATATATATATATATATATATATTATATATATATATATATATATATATATATATATATATATATATATATATATATATATATATATATATATATATATATATATATATATATATATATATATATATATATATAATATATATATATATATATATATATATATATATATATATATATATATATATTTATATATATATATATATATAATATATATATATATATATATATATATATATAGTTTTAAGATAATTTTGCACTCTTTTGCGATATATAAATACTGAATTACCCTTGGAAATATTTTAAATGTTTAAAATTGGGTTTTTTGTTTCTGATTCTGACTGTAAGTCAATTTTTTTTCGGGACCTTTTTGAAGAAAATAAAGATTCTTTTACAATTATAGGTACTGTTTGTTAATTGATATTAGGAATTTATTGCATTATATAAGTATAAAATTTAAATTTAATGCCTAAGCGCCATGTTTTGATGTAATAAAGGGCTGCCTAAAACTTTTAAACTTTATGATCGAGGAATGAACTGTAAATAATTTTTTTTGTTTTTATTTTCTAGAATTTGTTCTTCTTATAGCAAATATTGATTTTCAAAAATTGTCCGTTATCTGCTAAAACCTTTTACTTTATTTTTTTTATTAGGTTGAACTTTTTATTTAGTGTTGTATTAAATTCATAGTTGGATATTTTTATTTATTTTTGGTATATATATAAATTTTATATATAAAGTTAAATATTAAATTTATTTTATATATATATATATATATATTATGTTTTTTCAAGATTAAGTGTAAGGATTCTTTTGCGATAAATAAATTCTGAATTGCCCTTGGGGATATTTTAAATACTTTAAATTGGGTTTTTATTCTGATTAGGACTGTGAGTCAATTTTTTTTCGGGACCTTTTTTAAGACAATGAAGATTCTTTTACAATTATAGGGACTGTTTGTTGATTGATATGAGGAATGTATTGCATTATATAAAAATAAAATTCAAATTTAATGCCTAAGTGCCATGTTTAGATTTAGAAAAAGGCTGGTTAAATCTTTTAAACTTTTTTTTTGAAAAAGGAACTGTAAATAATTTTTTTATGTTTTTGATTTTTAAAATTTGTTAATCTTTTAAAAGTTATTGATGTATAAAAATGGTTCGATATCAGCTAAAATCATTAACTTTTATTTTTATTGGCTTGTTTTTATATTCTAAAATTTGTTCATCTTATAGAAATTATTGATTTTAAAAAATGGTTCGATATCTGCTAAAAACTTTTACTTTATTTTTTATTGGGTTGAACTTTTTATTTAGTGCTGTATTAAATTCAAAGTTGAATATTTTTATTTATTTTTGGTATATATATATATATATTTTATATATAAGTTTAAATAATAAATTCATTATATATATATATATATATATTATATATATATATATATATATATATATATATATATATATATATATATATATTTATATTTTTTTTTTTTCAAGATTATTTTGCGCTAAGTGTAAGGATTCTTTTACGATAAATAAATACTGAATTGCCCTTAGAGTTATTATAAATGTGGGTTTTTATTTTGATTGGGACTGTGAGTTATTTTTTTTTCTGGACCTTTTTTAAGACAATGAACATTCTTTTACAATTATAGGGACTGTTTGTTGATTGATATGAGGAATGTATTGCATTATAAAAGTATGTCTAAGTGCCATGTTTAGATTTAGAAAAGGGCTGCTTAAATCTTTTGAACTTTATGATTGAAAAAGGACCTGTTAATAGTTTTTTTTCTTTTTAATTTTTAGAATTTGTTAATCTTTTATTAGTTATTGATGTAAGAAAATGGTTCGATATCAGCTAAAATGGTTACTTTTATTTTTATTGGCTTGACTTTTTATTAGGTGCTGTATTATATTTATAGTTAAAAATTAAATTTATTTTTTAGTTTTATAACTTATTACTATTGGTTAATACTATGAATTAGTCTATTATTGTTTAATGTTCTATGAAGCAAATTAGCTTACTATTAGGTAATTATATTAATTATATTCAAAATATGAGGTAATATAACCGATTTCTATTTTTTACATAAAATAGCTTTTTTTTTAATAATTTTTTTGTATAAAAAGAAACCAACCCTCTGCATTAGGAAATATGAGGTCTGCATTACTTTGCCTACCTCATACATTTTTAGGTTAGCTATGCTCTAATGCTGAACCAAATCTTTTGGCTAGATGCAACTGATTAAGTCTAAAGATTGTTTTGCAATAAATAAGAACTGAATTGCCCTTAGAACATTTTTTAACGTTTGAAATTAGGTTTTTCTTCTGATTAGGACTGTGAGTCAGTTTTTTTTCGAGACTGATTTAGGACAATTAATATTCTTCTACATTTATAGGGACTCTTTGTTGATTGAAAAGAGGAATGTATTGTATTATATAAGTATAAAAGTTAAGGCTTATGCCCAAGCGCCATGTTTTAGTTTAGAAAAGGGCTGCTTAACACTTTTAAATTTTATGATTGAGAAAAGAACTGTAAATATTTTTTTTTTTATTTTTAATTTCTGGAAATAGTTTATCTTATAGAAATTATTGATATTAAAAAATGGTTTGATATCTGCTAAAAACTTTAACTTTATTTTTTTATTGGGTTGAACTTTTTATTTTATTTTTTTTTTATTTTCAAAATTATTTTGCGCCAAGTGTAAGGATTATTTTGCGATAAATAAATACTGAATTGCCCTTGGGATTATTATAAATGTGGGTTTTATTTTGATTGGAACTGTGAGTCAGTTTCTTTTCTAGCCTGTTTTTAAGATAATGAAGATTCTTTTACAATTATAGGGACTGTTTGTTGATTGATATGAGGAATGTATTGTATTATATAAGTATAAAATTTAAGGGTTTTGCCCATGCGCCATGTTTTAGTTTAGAAAAGGGCTGCTTAAAACTTTTTAACTTTATGATTGAGAAAAGAACTATAAATAATTTTTGTTTGTTTTTAATTTCTAGAATTTGTTCATCTTATAGAAATTATTGATTTTAAAATATGGATTGATTTCTGCTAAAAAACTTTTCCTTTTTTTTTTTATTTTGTTAAATTTTTTATTTAGTGTTGTATTAAATTCATATTTGATTATTTTTATTCATTTTGGGTATAAATATATAAATTTTATATATTAAGTTAAATAATAACTTTATTTTATATAATATATATATATATTTTTTTTCAGTATTATTTTGTGCTAAGTGTTAGGTTTTTTTTGCGATAAATAATTACTGAATTGCCCTTGGGAATATTTTAAATGTTTTAAATTGGGTTTTTATTCTGATTTGGACTATAAGTCAATTTTTTTTCGGGACCTTTTTTAAGAATATGAAAATTCTTTTACAGTTATAGGGACTGTTTATTAATTGATATGAGGTCTGTATTGCATTATATAAGTATGACTAAGTGCCATGTTTAGATTTAGAAAAGATCTGCTTAAATCTTTTATTTTTATAATTGAGAAAGGACCTGTTAATAGTTTTTTTTTTCGTTTTAATTTTTAGAATTTTTTAATCTTTTATAAGTTGTTGATGTAAGAAAATGGTTCGATATCAGCTAAAATGGTTACTTTTATTTTTATTGGTTTGAACTTTTTATTAAGTGCTTTATTATTTTTATAATTAAATATAAAATTTTTTTTTCAGTTTTATAAGTATAACTCATTACTATTAATTAATACTATAAATTAGTCTATTATTGTTAAATAGTCTATGTGGCAAAATAGCTTACTATTAGGCAATTATATTAATTATATTCAAAATATAAAGTAATATAACCGATTTCTATTATTTACATAAATAAGCTTTTTTTTTAATAATATTTTTGTATAAAATGATACCAACCCTCTGCATTAGAAAATATGAGGTCTGCATTACTTTGCCAACCACATACCTTTTATAGGTTAGCTATGCCCTAATGCTGAACCAAGTCTGTTTGCTAGATGCAACTGATTATGGTATAGTAAATGATTGTTTTCAGTGTATATATCCTGAGTTATTGTTTCAGTAGTATTTATGCTTGTAAATTATATATATGGATTGTTTTGTGCTAAGTCTACTGATTGTTTTGCAATAAATAAGAACTGAATTGCATTTAGGACATTTTTGAACGTTTGAAATTAGGTTTTTCTTCTGATTGGGACTGTGAGTCAGTTTTTTTTTGAGACTGATTTAGGACTATTAATATTTTTTTACATTTATAGGGACTCTATGTTGATTGATATGAGGAATGTATTGTATTATGTAAGTATAAAATATAAGGCTAATGCCCAAGCGCCTTGTTTTAGTTTAGAAAAGGGCTGCTTAACACTTTTGAATTTTATGATTGAGAAAAGAACTGTAAATAATTTTTTTTGATTTTAATTTCTGGAATTTGTTTATCTTATAGAAATTATTAATATTAAAAAATGGTTCGATATCGGCTAAAATCATTAGCTTTATTTTTTTATTGGGTTGAACTTTTTATTTAGTGCTGTATTAAATTCAAAGTTGAATATTTTTATTTATTTTTGGTATATATTTATATTTTTTATATAAGTTTAAATAATAAATTCATTTTATATATATATATTTATATATATACATTTTTTTTTAAGATTATTTTGCGCTAAGTGTAAGAATTCTTTTGCGATAAATAAATACTAAATTGCCCTTGGCATTATTATAAATGTGGGTTTTTATTTTGATTGGAACTGTGAGTCAGTTTCTTTTCTAGCCTGTATTTAAGACAATGAAGATTCTTTTACAATTATAGGGACTGTTTGTTGATTGATATGAGGAATGTATTGTATTATACAAGTATAAAATTTAAGGGTTTTGCCCATGCGCCATGTTTTAGTTTAGAAAAGAGCTGCCTAAAGCTTTTTAACTTTATGATTGAGAAAAGAACTATAAATAATTTTTTTTTGTTTTTAATTTCTAGAATTTGTTCATCTTATAGAAATTATTGATTTTAAAATATGGATTGATTTCTGCTAAAAACTTTTCCTTTTTTTTTTTATTTTGTTAAACTTTTTATTTAGTGTTGTATTAAATTTATATTTGATTATTTTATATAATTTTGGTATATATATAAATTATATATATTAAGTTAAATAATAACTTTATTCTATATAATATATATATTTTTTTTTTCAGGACTATTTTGTGCTAAGTGTAAGGTTTTTTTTGCGATAAATAATTACTGAATTGCCCTTGGGAATATTTTAAATGTTTAAAATTGGGATTTTATTTCTGATTTGGACTATAAGTCAATTTTTTTTTGGGAATCTTTTTTAAGACAATGAAGATTCTTTTACAATTATAGGGACTGTTTGTTGATTGATATGAGGAATGTATTGTATTATATAAGTATAAAATTTAAGGGTTTTGCCCACGCGCCATGTTTTAGTTTAGAAAAGGGCTGCTTAAAACTTTTTAACTTTATGATTTAGAAAAGAACTATAAATAATTTTTTTTTGTTTATAATTTCTAGAATTTGTTCATCTCATAGAAATTATTGACTTAAAAAAAATGGTTCGATATCTGCTAATAACTTTTACTTTATTTTTTTATTGGGTTAAACTTTTTATTTAGTGCTGTATTAAATTCATAGTTGAATATTTTTATTTATTTTTGGTATATATATAAATTTTATATATAAGTTTAAATAATAAATTCATTTTATATGTTTTTGTTTAGAAAAGGGCTGCTTAAAACTTTTTAACTTTATGATTGAGAAAAGAACTATAAATAATTTTTTTTTGTTTTTAATTTCTAGAATTTGTTCATCTTATAGAAATTATTGATTTTAAAAAATAGTCCGATTTCTTATTTTTTGTATATATATAAATTTAATATATTAAGTTAAATAATAACTTTTTTTTATATAATATATATATATATTTTTTTTCAGTATTATTTTGTGCTAAGTATAAGGTTTTTTTTGTGATAAATAATTACTAAATTGCCCTTGGGAATATTTTAAATGTTTTAAATTGGGTTTTTATTCTGTCAGGGTTAGGGTTAGGGTTAGGGTTAGGGTTTTTATTCTGATTTAGACTATGAGTCAATTTTTTTTTTGGGACCTTTTTTAAGAATATGAAGATTCTTTTACAATTATAGGGACTGTTTATTGATTGATATGAGGTCTGTATTGCATTATATAAGTATGACTAAGTGCCATGTTTAGATTTAGAAAATGAGCTGCTTAAATCTTTTGATTTTTATAATTGAGAAAGGACCTGTTAATAGTTTTTTTTTTCTTTTTATTTTTTAGAATTTTCTAATCTTTTATAAGTTGTTGATGTAAGCAAATGGTTCGATATCAGCTAAAATGGTGACTTATATTTTTATTGGTTTGAACTTTTTATTAAGTGCTGTATTATATTTATAGTTAAATATAAAATTTATTTTTTAGTTTTATAAGTATAACTTATTACTATCAATTAATAGTATGTAGTCTATTATTGTTAAATAGTCTATTACAAAATAGCTTACTATTAGGCAGTTGTATTAATTATATTCAAAATAGGAGGTAATATAACTGATTTCTATATTTTACATAAGTTAGCTTTTTTTAAGTAATTTTTCTGTATAAAATATAAAACAGCCCTCTGCATTAGGAAATATTAAGTCTGCATTACTTTGCCTACCACATACATTTTTAGGTTAGCTATGCCCTAATGCTGAACCAAGTCTGTTGACTAGATGCAACTGATTATGTTATAGTAAATGATTGTTTTCCGTGTAAATATAATGAGTTTTTGTTTCAGTAGTATTTATGCTTGAAAATTATATATATGGATAGTTGTGTGCAATAAATAAGAACTGAATTGCACTTAGGACATTTTTGCACTAAGGGCAATTCAGTTTTACAATTATTGGAATTCTTTTACAATTATTGGGATTGTTTGTTGATTGATATGAGGAATGTATTGCATTATATAAGTATGTCTAAGTGCCATGTTTAGATTTAGAAAAGAGCTTATTAAATCTTTTGAACTTTATAATTGAAAAAGGACCTGTTAATAGTTTTTTTTTCTTTTTACTTTTTAGAGTTTTTTAATCTTTTATCAGTTATTGATGTAAGAAAATGGTTGGATATCAGCTAAAATGGTTACTTTTATTTTTATTGGCTTGAACTTTTTATTAAGTGCTGTATTATATTTACAGTTAAATATTAAGTTTATTTTTTAGTTTTATAAGTATAACTTATTACTATTAGTTAATACTATGAATTAGTCTATTATTCTTTAATGTTCTATGAAGCAAAATAGTTTTCTATTAGGCAATTATGTTAATTATATTTAAAATATGAGGTAGTATAACCGATTTCTATTTTTTACATAAATAAGCTTTTTTTTTAATAATTTTTTTGTATAAAATGGAACCAACTCTCTGCATTAGGAAATATGAGGTCTGCATTACTTTGCCTACCACATACATTTTAATGTTAGCTATGCCCTAATGCTGAACCAAGTCTGTTGGCTAGATGCAATTGATTATGTTATAGTAAATGTTCGTTTTCAGTGTATATATCCTGAGTTATTGTTTCAGTAGTATTTATGGTTGTAAATTATATATATGGATTGTTTTGCGCTAAGTTTAATGATTGTTTTGCAATAAATAAGAACTGAATTGCCCTTAGGACATTTGAAATGTCAGAAGGGCAATCACTATTTTAAATAATAAATTTATTTTATATTTATATGTATATATATATATATATATATATATATATATATATATATATATATATATATATATATATATATATATGTATTTTTTTTACAAGATTATTTTGCGCTAAGTGTAAGGATTCTTTTGCGATAAATAAATACTGCCTTTGGGATTATTATAAATGTGGGTTTTTATTTTGATTGGGACTGTGAGTCAGTTTCTTTTCTAGCCTGTTTTTAAGACAATGAAGATTCTTTTACAATTATATGGACTGTTTGTTGATTGATATGAGGAACGTATTGTATTATTTAAGTATAAAATTTAAGGGTTATGCCCATGCGCCATGTTTTAGTTTATAATAGGGCTGCTTAAAGCTTTTTAACTTTATGATTGAGGAAAGAACTATAAATAATTTTTTTTTGTTTTTAAATTCTAGAAATTGTTCATCTTATAGAAATTATTGATTTTAAAAAATGGTCTGATATCTGCTAAAAACTTTTTTAATTTTTTTTTGTTTTGTTGAACTTTTTATTTAGTGTTGTATTAAATTCATATTTGATTATTTTTATTTATTTTTGGTATATATATAAATTATATATATTAAGTTAAATAATAACTTTATTTTATATAATATATATATATATATATATATATATTTTCAGGACTATTTTGTGCTAAGTGTAAGGTTTTTTTTGCGATAAATATTTACTGTATTGCCCTTGGGAATATTTTAAATGTTTAAAATTGGGTTTTTATTCTGATTAGGACTATGAGTCAATTTTTTTTTGGGAATCTTTTTTATGACAATGAAGATTCTTTTACAATTATAGGGACTGTTTGTTGATTGATATGAGGAATGTATTGTATTATATAAGTATAAAATTTAAGGGTTATGCCCATGCGCCATGTTTTAGTTTAGAATAGGGCTGCTTAAAACTTTTTAACTTTATGATTGAGGAAATAACTATAATTTTTTTTTGTTTTTAGTTTCTAGAATTTGTTCATCTTATAGAAATTATTGATTTTAAAAAATGGTTCGATATCTGCTAATAATTTTTACTTTATTTTTTATTGGGTTTAACATTTTATTTAGTGCTGTATTAAAATTATAGTCGAATATTTATATTTATTTTTGGTATATATATAAATTTTATATAAAAATGGTCTGATATCTGCTAAAAACTTTTTTAATTTTTTTTTATTTTGTTAAACTTTTTATTTAGTGTTGTATTAAATTTATATTTGATTATTTTATTTAATTTTGGTATATATATAAATTATATATATTAAGTTAAATAATAACTTTATTCTATATAATATATATATATATTTTTTCTGGACTATTTTGTGCCAAGTGTAAGGTTTTTTTTGCGATAAATATTTACTGTATTGCCTTTGGGAATATTTTAAATGTTTAAAATTGGGTTTTTATTCTGATTTGGACTATGAGTCAATTTTTTTTGTGGGAGTCACTTTTAAGACAATGAAGATTCTTTTACACTTATAGTGACTGTTTGTTGATTGATATGAGGAATGTATTGTATTATATAAGTATAAAATTTAAGGCTAATGCCCAAGAGCCATGTTTTTGTTTAGAAAAGGGCTGCTTAACACTTTTAAATTTTATACTTGAGGAAAAAACTGTAAATAATTTTTTTTGTTTTTAATTTCTGGAATTCGTTTATCTTATAGAACTTATTGATTTTAAAAAATGGTTCGATATCTGCTAATAATTTTTACTTTATTTTTTATTGGGTTTAACTTTTTATTTAGTGCTGTATTAAAATTATAGTTGAATATTTATATTTATTTTTGGTATATATATAAATTTTATATATAAGTTTAAATAATAAATTCATTTTATATATATATAATTTTTTTTTTTTAAGATTATTTTGCGCTAAGTTAAGGATTCTTTTGCGATAAATAAATACTTAACTGACCTTATTTTTTTAAATGTGGGATTTTCTTCTAATTGAGACTTTGAGTTAATTTTTATTGCTGGACCTTTTTTAAGACAATGAAGATTCATTTACAATTATAGGGACTGTTTGTTGATTGATATGAGGAATGTATTGCATTATATAAGTATGTCTAAGTGCCATGTTTAGTTTTAAAAAAGAGCTGCTTAAATCTTTTGAACTTTATAATTGAGAAAGCACCTGTTAATAGTTTTTTTTTCTTTTTAATTTTCTTTTTTATTTTCTTTAATTTTTATTGGCTTGAACTTTTTATTAGGTGCTGTATTATATTTATAGTTAAATATAAAATTTATTTTTTAGTTTTATAATTATAACTTATTACTATTAGTTAATACTATAAATTAGTCTATTATTGTTTAATGTTCTATGAAGCAAAATAGCTTACTATTAGGCAATTATATTCATTATATTTAAATTATGAGGTAATATAACCGCTTTCTATTTTTTAAATAAATAAGCTTTTTTTTAATAATTTTTTTGTATAAAATGAAACCAACCCTCTGTATTAGGAAATATGAGGTCTGCATTAATTTGCCTACCACATAAATTTTTAAATTAGCTATGCCCTAATGCTGAACCAAGTCTGTTGGCTAGATGCAACTGATTATGTCATAGTAAATGATTGTTTTCAGTGTATATATCCTGATTTATTGTTTCAGTAGTATTTTTGCTTGTAAATTATATATATGGATTGTTTAGCTTTAAGTCTAAAGATTGTTTTATAATAAATGATAACTGAATTGCCCCTAGGACATTTTGGAATTTTTGAAATTAGGTTTTCCTTTTGATTGGGACTGTGAGTCAGTATTTTTTTGAGACTTATTTAGGACAATATTTATTCTTTTACATTTATAGGGACTGATTGTTGATTGATTAGAGGAATGTATTGTATTATATAAGTATAAAATTTAAGGCTATTGCTTAAGCACCATGTTTTAGTTTAGAAAATGGCTGCTTAAAACTTTTAAACTTTATGATCGAGGAAAGAACTGTAAATAATTTTTTTTTTTTTCAATTTCTAGAATTTGTTCATCTTATAGAAATTATTAATTTTAATTGTTTCGATATCTGCTAAAAACTTTTACTTTATTTTTTATTGGGTTGAACTTTTTATTTAGTGCTGTAATAAATTCATAGTTGATTATTTTTATTTGTTTTTGGTATATATATAAATTCGATATATAAAGTTAAATAATTAATTTTATATATATATATATATATATATATATATATATATATATATATATATATATATATATATATATATATATATATATATATATATATATATATATATATATATATATATATATATATATATATATATATAAATATATATATATTATATATATATATATATATATATATATATATATATATATATGTATATATATATGTATATATATTTATATATATATATATATACATATATATATATATATAAATGTATATATATATTTATATATATATATATATATATATATATATATATATATATATATATATATGTTTATATATATATATATATATATATATATGTTTATATATATATATATATATATATATATATATATATATATATATATATATATATATATATATATATATATATATATATATATATATATATATATATATATATATATATATATATATATATGTATATATATATGTATATATATTTATATATATATATATATACATATATATATATATTAAATGTATATATATATTTATATATATATATATATATATATATATATATATATATATATATATATATATATATATATATATATATATATATATATATGTTTATATATATATATATATATATATATATGTTTATATATATATATATATATATATATATATATATATATATATATATATATAATATATATATATATATATATATATATATATATATATATATATATATATATATATATATATATATATATATGATGATCTTCCTATTTAGGATTTATTCACTTAGTTCCATCCCGACTTTAGTTTCCATCCCGACCTTCGTCATAACTAACGTCATAATAAAATAACGACATAACTAATGTTATAATCCGATAATATTTTTTTTTAAAATAAAAAAAGATTAAATTTTTTTTGTTTAAAGTTAATCTAGCGTTATAAAAAAATATATATAAAAAGCAAATGCTTTTTAATTATATTCGTTATAAAAAATATAAAAAAAAGTTTTTTGTCAAATTATATAATTGTTTTTTATAATATAAAAAAATGGTTAAAGTTAAAAAAATTGATTAAAATAAAAAAAATAAAGTTAAGCGAAAACTGTTTGAAAAACCTGTAGCTGTAAGTTTATTGTTTTCTTTTTTTTATAAAAATTGTTTTGTATTTTTTTAAAAGTGTTTGTGATTTTTTTATAGATTGTTAAACCTTATGTGCCAGAAAACGTATATAAAGTGCTTCAAATTTATGTCCCTCAAGTGGTTGAAACGAGACCACTTGAGGAAACAGATGAACATTTGTATGAAAATGAGCTGGAAATCTACGACGATATTCCAGAAATAGACGACGGTAAATTAATATTTATTATAAACATGATTTTTTTTTAAAAAACAAAAAATATAATAGTTAAAAAAATTATTTTTTTAGAACAAGTACGTATACTTGACAGAATTGTTAGAAGAATAGATGATCATTTACAGAATGAATTTGGTACGCCGAGGAGAACAAATGGTTTAGCAAGTAATGTTAGACGTATAGTATGTTTTGGTTGTTGTTTGTGTGATGAACAAAGCGAGCACGATCATTGTTGTGTAACAACCGTGTGCCCGTACGTGCAAGAACTATTTGAACGGTGCCGCGGTTGTTGCTATTGTATTTAAAAAAAATATGTAAATTGTATATATGTAAAATAAAAAATTCATTTATCAAAATGTCTTTTGATGCGACGGACGATTGTTTGTTATATTTATATCAACTTAATTTAGATTTAAAAAAACATTTACAGGAAACGCATTTAAATCAAGGTGTTTGGATGGATAAAGTTCTTTTAGCTGAAGAAAGCGAATTGGGTAGTTGTAAAAGAGTATACGGTTTTTATATTAAAGATTTAAAATTGATAAAGACATATCAAATAGAGTTGATAGAAGTTCTTGATTTGCTATTTAAATGTCTTCCGCATCGCGTATTTTATCCTGACACGTGTTTTCATAATTATAGTGAAGTTATTGAACATTGTCTTGATGTGTTAAAAATATTTTATTATTATTTTACGTGTATAGATAAATTGTATAAAAAAATAAACTATGTAAATAGTTTAAAAACAATAGTTCAACAATTGTGTTATTATTGTAAAGGATTAGTTGGAGGATTATATTTGCAAAAAGATGTATTGGAATGTTATCATATTACAAAAAAGGAAAGAGACAATATATTAAATGAAAAAATTTATTAATGTAAAATTTTGTTTTTATTCTCATAATAAACTTTTAACAAAGTTTTCAAAACTGTTATTGATATTTTCAAAGAGTTCTTTATTTGTAAAATTGTTCGTACGTTTTTGAATTTCTTCGTCTATAATAACACCAATACGATAAAGTTCTGCCAACACTCTACAACTATCGGATCCGTATCGGTCTTCTGCTATGTTTATTAGTATTCTTGCTTCTTGAGGGTTGTAACTAACAAATCTGATTTGATCATTTTTAGCAAGTTTCATTTTTTTTGTTATGAATCTAAAAAAAATAAAAAAAAATTTATTTTGATAATATTTGTTTTACAAAATTATAAAAGTCTCGTTTAATTTCTTCTGTTTTTTCAATGTTTTTTAAATAGTTTGTTTGTTTTAAAACTTCTTCATGTACCAATAATAATATATTGCCAAACGCTTTCAATGTTGATTGATCATTAATCTTTTCATGTTCAACATTTAAAAATTTTGTCATTATATCGGATTCTTTTCTGTTAAAAAATAAAAAGTCTTGATCGTCTCCAGTAATTAGTTTCATTTTTTTATTCTAAAATAAAAAAGTTAAATAAAATCATACATGTCATTTCTATTAGGTTTAAAATAAAGATTAATGACATATTCATGTTGTTTAAATAACCAATCTATACATTCCATATAAATATTAAAAAAAGATTTTATGACTAATTTATGTTGTTTAGTAGCAGAAAAACAATTTATAAAATAAGTATTTACAAAAAGTTTATATATATTATCAACAATCGATATTTGAATATGTAAATAATGTGATCTAATTAATATACGTCTGTCAATTAATTCAAAACAATCGTCTTCGTGTGATTTGTAAACAGAATATTGTGATAAAATTTTTTGATTATTTTGAAAAAACGAATACATCAAATTGTTAATTTGTTTACGTAAATTTGGTATGACTATTCGTTGTAGTTTTTCAGAAGCTAACTTTTTTTTACACAAATCTTTCAAAGTCCATGTATCATTACGGTTTTTATATCTTAATTCTTCATTACACCTAATCCAAAACTCTTTTAATTTGTCTTCTTTTATTGAAATTTCTCTAAATCATGGTGTATTCTAGCATGTCTAAGTAAATTTTTTCTTAACATTCTAAATAAAATCATATTTATAAATATAACAAGGTTTAAAATGAGGATCATTAACAAATTTACATTGTTCAATTAACCAATCTATACATTGCATATAAATATTAAAAAGAGATGACATAATTAATTCGTCTTGTTTAGTTTTATAACGAAACATAAAATAAGTTTGTTTAAAAAATTGATATACATAACGAATCATTAATTTCTGAACAAATAAATAATGTTTTTTATAAATATCTTTCGCATTGTTAATATTGTTAATAATGGTATCAAAACAATGATCAATAAATATTTGATGATAGAATAATAATTTTTCGTTTCCATCTAAAAACGTATGCAATAAATCGTTAATTTGTTTTTGTAAATTTGGTATAACAGTGTTCAAAAGTTTTTCGTAAGCTAATTTTCTTTTACATAAATCTTGTAAGGACCATGTTTCAACATTTGTAACACGATTGAAAACAAGATCATAGTTGTAATTCCATTCTATCAACTTGTTTTCCTTCATCGAATTAAATTCGTGTAATTCATTAAGTATGTTATTAAATTGATCTTTTTTCATTGCTAAAAAAAATATACAAATTAAAAAAGGTCATATAAAATTTTAAAAAAAATTATTTTTTATTATAATAGTTCAAAAGTTCTTTTTGTTTTAAACTAATTACTTCAGGCGGATAATACGACGGAGTATTACATTTTGCGTTTATTGCCCAAAATGGATCTGCCGCTTTAAAGTTTGGATAACTGTCTCGATTTTCCAGTTCTGCATACGGTGGAGGATTTACACTTTCTTCGTATGATGGTGGTTTTTCAAATTTAACTATAAACTTTTTATATATATCCTTTCTACCGATTTCATTTAACAAATTTAAAATAAGTTTGATTTTAGCCTCGTTAGTAGTGTATTCATAGTGTTGATATACGAAATCTTTGAACTCTATATATTCCATTAAATCTAGTCCATCTTTAATTTTCTCTCTTATTCCGTACGGAATTTCTAAAAACATTTTTAATTTTCTTACATCAGACGTAGTGATGTAGTCAGCTAAATCTCTCATGATTGCACTGTTCATTTTTTTAATATTTAAAAAAAAAATTATAACATTATATAAAAAAATATATAATATAAAAAATACATTATATAAAAGAAACGTGTATAATAAGTTTATTAATTATATGATTAATTAAATACAAAAAAATACATAACAAATTATATAAAAGAAACGTGTATAACAAGTTTATTGTTTTTTATATAATGTCTTTTTAATTGATCATGTGTTGCAAAACTATCTGTTCCAATAGCTCGGTTATAAGCTTGAGCAGGTTTTTCAAAACATTCTTTTAACGGTTCGCTATAATTGGCTATTATTTTTGTGTTTTCAATACATTCGTTTTTAACTGTACATGTTACAGTTTTCATGAACGGCCATTTTAAAGAATGATCTTTTGGAGACTGTATTAATTAAAAATAAATACCCATTTTATCTTCTTGATTACTGTAACCAAAAATTTTAAATCGATAGAAATAACCATCTACAGTATAAGAAGGTTGAGTATGATAAGATTCGTTAGATTGCAATCTTAAATCCATTTGGTCCAATTCTATAATTAAGTTATCAGACATAAATTTGTCGTTGATATCTTTATTATAATTTAATATATTATCATATAGTTTCAATTCTTTTTCAAATGTGTTTTTATTTACAAATTCTTTCATTTCCAAGCTGATGTTGTTCAATACTTTTTCAAATGTGTTTTTATTTACAAATTCTTTCATTTCCAAGCCCATGTTGTCCATCCGTTTAGTTAATGCGTTTATTTGTTTGTTGACAGCTTCTAAACTGTTTAGAATGTTATTAGTAGTCATGTTTAAAAAAGTTAAACTTTGTTTTTGATCCATAATAATATTTTTTTGTTTCTCCATTATTTCTTTCCATTCACTTTCAAAACGATGTAAACAATTGATAACGTGTTGATCATAGTAGTTTTTTTAAATTTGATTTCCACAAAATGCACATAATTTAGTTCGATTTCTTTCTACGTGTTCCTCGTGATAAATTTCACATTCATGTTCCCAAGTATCTGTCAATTTAATTTTTTTTCCACAGCTATAACAATCATAATCTTGTGATGTGTTACATTTTAGTTGATGATTAAGTAATTGATCAATAGTATAGGGTAACTTGCAATAATAACATAATTCTTTTTCCATAGCTTCAGCCATTTTTTTTGTATAATTAGTTGCTAAAAAAAGTATTAATAGTATTAAAAAATGTTATGGCTAATATTATGTAATATTACGGGTAAAATTATAGACAAATAGAGTCAACATATTATAAAAAAACAATATGAAAAATAAACTATTTATTATTAAAAGCAAAAAATACAAGTTATCATAAATTTATAAAAAAAAAATTTTTAATGTATATAATCGATTGCAATCATTGATTGCAATCGATTATTTATGCAGATTATTAAGAACTAACAATTCATTGTTAGTTCTTAATAATCTAGCATCGTTTAAAAAGCTTCTAATCTTTTTATTGATCATGACTTCATTTTTAAAAATGTCATTTTCTATAGGAATTTTCATTGTTTTCATTGTTACATTATTGCGTACCAGACTCTCAGTTTTTCTTAAATAGAGATGTAGTTTCATGTCTTTTTCAAAAAGTTGTTTAGCAGTAGCATCCAAGTGTTTAAATAATTTAGTTCTAACAAAGTGAAAAAATGGAAGCAAATTTATTTGAGCTAGTTCGGAAGCATGAAGAGACGAAACTTCATAGAAGTGATAGTTCAGTAATCTGCACAACAAAGGTAAATAAATTTGACCGTTAATAAGATAGTTTGGTAGCAAGGATATAAAATAGGCGGCAAAAGCTCCGCACAAACTACTGTTTTCCCATTGGAAACAAGTTTTGTTATAAGAAAACAAAATAGTTTGTTGACCCGTCATTGAACTATATTTTAATATAAATTTTGTAAACCAATAAAATTCATGATTATCAGCTGTCCATTCGTAAGGAAAGTGATTAGTTTGTCGTATGTAAGAACTTATTTCAATTTCATTATAATTAATGTTTAGATTGTTTATTTGTATGTTAGTTTGTATTTCTTCTACAGATTCAAACAAATGTCTATTGCTTCTTAAAAAAAGTGGAATTTGTTTTAAACAGCTTTCAGTACCTAAACTGTCAAAACAAAAAAAATGATACGCGTCTAATTTGAGTAAAAGTCTCCAATGTTCTCCATTTTCTTTGCTAGTTTCGTTATTATAAATAAAAAAAGAACCCATTTCCCTCTCCCTCCCCCTGGGGGGTGGGGGTTCCCCCTTCCCTCTTCCCCCTTCTTTTTTTTTGAAAACATTTATACACTGAAAAAATTTATACACTGACACTTAAACATTTATACACTGAAAAAATTTTTTTAGGCCCCTCCCCCCTTTGTGAAGGAGGGTAGGGACCAAAAAGGGCTCAAATGGAAATAATATAATAATATGCAGAACGGCAACAATTTGATAAAAGATGTGGAAAATGTAACACTGACCGAGATGCCCAATAATTGTAAATTTATTGTTTATAATGGTAATCCAATGGATTTAATGGTAAACCAATGTAAAATGGATGACAATAAAACAGATTTTTGTTATCAAAAAGAAGATGCAGTGATAATGAAGAAGTCAATGCAAGTGTTAATGAAGAAAATGAAGAATGTGTACACAGTGATTCAGATGACGAAATTCTTGAATGTGTACAAAGTGATTCAGATGACGAAATTCTTCATGAAATATTTGATAATCGAAAATATTATCAAATAACTATTAAAAAACCTAATTTAAATGAAGAATTAAATAGTCTTCTTGAAGAATTAAATAGTCTTCTTAAAGATTTAGTGAAAGGAAGTGATGAAGATAATGATGAAGAAAATGAAGAATGTGTACAAAGTGATCAATGTAAAATTGAATTAGACAAGATTAAACAAGATATAAGTGATATTCAAATAAAAAATTGAAAAATCTAATTCAAATAAAGAAATAAAAGAAGAATTAAGAAATTTAGATATTAGAGTTAGTCTTCTTGAAGAACCAAATGGTTTACCTGACGGTCAAAAGATCTTTGTAATTCAAGATATAGTAAAACGAATGAATATTAATTCGAATGATTATCGTTCTACTCTTTTTTCTGCTCCGTTTTTTTAGAAAAATTATAAAATGTCATTAAGAATTAATTTTAATATGGATCTTGAATATCATAATGAAATGATACATGGCGACTATATTGTTATATTTGTTGTTTTAATGCCACACATTTATGATGCTGTTTTAAAATGGACGTTTAGTAATAAAAAAGGAACAATATCATTATTGGGGAAAAACAAAATTTAAAAAATCGTTTATAACCGGTGACGATATTTATTATCAAAGACCTATTAAAGATCGAATGAATCGAGCTTTTGGATTTGGAAAATTTATAAACAATACTGACCTTTTAAATTATATTGTAGAAGATTCTCTTTTTATTAAATGTAAAATTCATTAATTTTTTTTATATTTGATTTTTTTTTAAAAATTTGTAATTTTTTTTAGGTAACTAATAAAAAAATGTTGTATAACATGATAGAAAAATTAAAAGAAAAAGATAAAGAGTTGGCTCATCAATGTGAAAAGTTGGACGATTATTTAAAAGGAATACGTAATGAATATTATATGGATGATATACAAGAATTCAAATCTACTGTTTGTAATAATTTGAATAGCGATAAACATAAATATACATACGATAAAAGTACTATCAATCTATATTTGAAAGTATGTACAAAGTTGATTATCAAGTGTAATAAATCTATTGATCGATTACAAGAGCAAATAAAAAAAGAAAAAGAATATCAAGAGGAAAGAAATGATGCGTTTATTGAATTTATAAAAGATAAAGACGATTGGCCTTGTTGTGCTAAAAAACAAAAATTCGAAAATTATGTTCATGAATTTCGATACTTGACAAAAACAGAACTAGTTCAAAATTTAAAAATAAAAATACGTCACGAATTATTTAGTTTAATTAATAAAATAGAGTCGATATTAATTGCTTATTCTTAATTATTTTGTAATATGATTTTATAATAAAAAATTTTTTTTAGATGTTAAAAACAATTAGAAAAAATGTTAAAAATATGATAAAAGATGAACATATGGAAGATTTGCAACAGTTGCAACTATTTGCTGTTAGCGAAAGTTTTGATTGCGATCAATACAAATGTGTTAAAAAAACTTTTGAAAAATTTGATAAAGATGTGGATATGATCAAATATGAACAAAATGAAATTGTTTTTAAACTTGAACTTTTACATTTATATACCAAGATTGTATTAGATTTGTATCATCAGTATACAATTTGTATACAATTTACAAAATGTGAAAAATTACTTGAAAAAAAGATAAATGTAATGAATAGAATAGGAAAATTTTTAAGGGAATTGTTACGTTATAATTTTGATAAATGTGTTAATTTATTACTTTAAAATAAATTTTTTTAGAAAACTAATAATGTCTGATCTTATTTGTGAACCATCAGATCAAAAAAAACAAAAGTTAGAAGAAGATGAAGTTCAATTAGAACCGGAATTACTCAAAGAAATTCAAACTTTACAGCAATTGGCTGATATTGATGATGTTGATGTAATAATGTTATTGAAATCATCGACAAATTATGATGGTTTAATAAAAAATATTAAAATGAAGTATAAAAATTTATTACTTAGCAGATGTTATTATGTTAGCACGTTAAACCAAAAACGTATTTACGATTTGCATCATAAATGTTTATTTGATTTATATCAAAAATTTAGTTTTTCTACTGCAAGATTGTATCTTGAAATGAAAGAGTTACGAGATCTTTGTTATTCTGAAAAAGTTAGTTTTTCTTCTACAAGTTTGCATCATGAAATAAAAGAGTTACAAGATATTTTTATTGTAAAATTGGATCCTGAATTTAAAGATATTTGTTATTCTATACATAAAAAATGTTTTCCGAAAAAAGAAGTTTTGCTTGTTGAAGAAAAACTAAAAATAAAAAACACTTTAGCATATAATAAATACCGTGTAATTTGTAAATTATATAAAATGCTGAGTAAATTTGAAAAACAAGTTCGATATTTAAATGACGATTATAAGAGTGATATACAATATTTAGGGGGTGATTTAAAATCTTTAGAAATATGGTGAATTTTTTGAGACATTATTGAGCTAAAATATAAAGCTATGATTTTTATTATGTTGTATTGATAATTATATAAATGTAAAAAAATATTTTTTTAGATGGAATTAACATTAAAAATAGTAAATGAATTTATGAAAAAAATTTTATCGCACAATGAAATTTGCCCGTTTACGTTTGAAGAATTGATTATTCAAGCTAAAGAATTTCAACCATTTGTATGTGAAGAATGTGAATTAAAAGAAGAATTTTTGTATAAAGATGGTCAGGATAAATATTTTGATAACGATATGTGGGATATTTTTTTTCGATACGAATTTACGAGATCTGAAGAAATGGCTTATAATCATCAATTAGTTATTATGTTGACACAAGGATTTCAAAAACATTTGTTACATACCATAGATCAATTTTTACCACAAAACTTTAAAATATTTTATATTTTTTTTAAAACTTTCATAAATGTAGATGTGTTCGTTTCACACGTTAACAAATTGAACAATGAAAATAATAAAGTTGATAATGAAAGAAAATGTTATTATTGTAATAATCTTTATTAATTTGTAATTTTTTTTTCAGTTATAATGAATAGTAAAGAAAAACATGACAAAGATCTTAAAATATTTGGATCACAAATAATCACCGATGAGTATATTGACGAATCAGTAATAAATTTAGATCATAAAAAAGCGTACGAAACTTTAAAAGAAATTCTTTTTCAATATCAATATGTAGGTGAAAAAGATCGATATCAAACTATAGCTAATTATTTTGTTTCAAGTTTGAAGGAAATATTTTGGTCAGCTCAATCTTTATCTAGAGAGAAACGTAATACAATAATACAAACTCATTTGCTTTGGATAAAAACTATGAAAGAACTTTGTGATAAAGGAATAATAATATCAAATGATATAATTAAAAATAATTATTGTACTGAGAGTAAAAAAAGATTTTTTAAATTTAAAATTGAATTAAAAAATGATATGATAGAATGTTTAAATTTGTATACTTGTTGTCCTTATTGTGAATATAATAAAATATGTTAATATTGTATATGTTAAAATTTTTTTTAGATGATAACAGAAACTAAACTAAATAATATTTTGGCATTGTTAGAAATGGATGCCATTTCTCTTTGTAAAATACAATTTGTATCTATGGAATACATGTTGCACGAATTACACGAAAAAATGGATTGCGAATTTAAAGACGAACATAATTGGGGTTCATTGATATCAACAAATAAAAGACAAGTACCAATGGAAATAGCTAGTTTTGTATTAATTTTAGCTTTATCTAAATTTAAAAAAGGTGAATTTCCAACTGATGATTTTTTTGAATTTTATGATTTTTTTAAAAATTATCATGACAAAGAAAAATTTATTTACCAATTAAATGAAAAAATTGAAGATAGCAGGAAATGGTATTATGGTAAACGAAAGTTAACTGTATTAAAACTCAATGACGTTATGAAAACATTTAGCCAACGACAATGGATTGAATCTACAGTTCATAATACATATTCAGTTGGTATGATAAAATTTACTTTATCAGATTTGTACGATAAAGCTTTAGCATATAAAGAAATTTGTGGAAAATGTAAAATTATTAAAAATGATGAACAACTTGAAAAACTTAATGTTCCAATTCCAAAAAATTCTAAATTAAGTATACCAACGGATTGGATAGATTTTTTTTATTTTCAATTTCCTCATAATTATGTAATTTTATTTTTGCTAGAAGTATTGTTGTCAAATTATCCATATTATAAAGACGAAATTTTTTATAAGTTTTATATGTTTTTTGAAAATTGTGATAAGAATTTAATTATTAATCAAGTTAATTTAAAAGTGTATGATTATGTAAACAAACTTTTTTATTATTAATAAAAGATTATTTTTTTAGATGGAATTTACAGAAATAATATTAAATTGTGTAATGGATTCTTTTAAAAAAATTTGTGAAAAAGAAAATTGGACAGTGGCAGATTTACAATTTAAATATATGGAATATAACGCAGATTGTACTTTAGGAAATGTATCTGAAATGGAAAATATTTTTGAAGAAACAAATAGCTTTGTTAACAATCATCGTGTTGTTGTGTTGATAATTTTACAATGTATAAGACGAAATTTTCATGTTTATTTAAACGTAAATTTTAACATGTTTTATCAATTTTATGAAAATATGAGCGAATCGATAAAAAAAAATGGATTAAAGAAATACAAATGTATATTAATCTATGCATCAGTTGGAGATATTATTTAAAAGAAGATACGAACGAAGACGTTTTTTATTAATTTTTGTTATATTAATATAATTATTATTTTAGATAAAAAAATATAAAATATGGATATGCGAAGAAAATATCAACAACAAGATTCATTAAAAAAAAATTAATCGAAAAACAATGCGAAGAAGTTACAAATGTATTATCGTTTACATTATGTGAAATGAGTAAAGAAAAAGATTTGATATTAAAATTACATAACGAAAGAAAAAATCAACAAAAAAAACGAAAAATTATAATATTTGAACTGACAAATAACGAAATGATATCAATTATGATGTGCTTTTGTAAATTTGTTATATTATATATGTATTCTTAAAAATTTTTTTGTATTTTTTTTTCAGAAAAATAAAAAAAATGACTTTATCAGCTAAACAAAAATTGGCTTTTCAATGGTTTGACGAAGGATTAAATTTTTTTATTACTGGTAGTGCTGGTTGTGGTAAAAGTTATATACTTGATGCTATTGCTTCTAGCGATCAAATATTTAAAAATATTGCAGTAACAGCTAGTACAGGAAAAGCAGCTCATCAGATTAAAGGTATGACTGTGCACAGTTTTGCAGGTATTGAAATAGGTACAAAATCTGTCGATTATTATTATAAACACATGCAAGTAGAGGTTTTAGAAAGATGGAGAAATACACATGTTTTGATTATTGATGAAATTTCAATGCTTAACGCAGAAACCTTTGATTTATTACATCATTTAGCATGTAAAATAAATCAATGCAATGACGAATTGTTTGGGATACAAGTTATTACATGCGGTGATTTCCGTCAACTGCCACTTGTAAAAGGTGAATATGTTTTCAAGTCTGCAATATGGAAAAAATACATGTTTAATGTTATTGAACTTACTGAATCTTTTAGACAAGAAAATATTGAATTTTTTAACGCTTTAAACGAAATACATATTGGAAAAGTATCTGATAAAACGGTCGATTTATTAATGACAAGATATTATGAAGCAGATCATAATATAAATTCAAATTTCATACGATTGTTTTTTACAAATATGGAAGTTGATTTTTATAACTTGCGTCAGTTAATGAGTATTCCTTCTGATGAACGTTGGTTACATTCTAAAGATGTTATTAAAAATTTAAAAATAAATCCATTGTTTCAAATACCTATTAGTATAAATATTAAAATTAGCGCTGTAGTCATGTTAGTTAAAAATATAAACGTTGAAGAAGGTTTATGTAACGGTACAATTGGTATTGTAACATTTATAGAAACAGATGGTGTTTGGGTTAATATAAACGGTAGAGAATTTAAAATCGAAAACGTTAGAGAAGACATTTTAGATTGTACTCATAGTATTTTTGCATCTAGAATCGGTTTACCTTTACAATTAGCATTTTCTTTAACTGTTCATAAAGCGCAAGGTTGCACGTTAAATAAAACTGTTTTGAATTTTAACAGTAAAATATTTATTATGTCGTTACCCTATGTCGCGTTATCACGTGTTAAAGATTTAAATGATCTATATATAATTCATAATAATAAAAACGAATTGAGAAAAATATTAAAAAATATAACAAGTGATAGAGAAGTTGATTTATTTTATAAAAATTTAAATGAAAAAAAATTTGTAACATGTTAAAAAAATATATTTTAATTATATATATATATATATAAAATTTTTTTTAGATTAGTAATAAAAAATGCATTTTAAAGTTAAGAACATTGAAGAAAAATTAGATAACGAAAGTTATTATTGAGAAATATTATATTTTGTAAATGACAATTATAAAGATGAAGATTTTATCGAAGAAATTAAATTAAACGATCAAATTCAAACACCTGAAGAAATTACTCATCACATTAATCAAAAAACACAAGATAGTTTTCTTATTGAAACAAATAAAGCGTTATCATTTGCTGATTTATTTCAAAATTTTTTAATTGGTTATAATATTGTAACACTTTGCGCTAAATCTACAGAAGACGGTTATTGTAAAATTATAAAAAGATGTTACAATTCGCCTGTATATTATATAAAACCACTAGAAGGATCAATAAATTTACAATATATTAAAAGTAATAACATTCGTTCAGTTTTTAACATTTTAGAAAATGATAGCGGATGGAGAATAATTCGATTATCTAGTTTTAAAGTAAAACCATTAAGCAATTTAACTGAAAAATCAATGATGAAACTTCGAAATTATGAACTTGCTGGATACAAAAGAGTTTCAGAACTGAGTCGAGAAGAATTAATGATGAGACGAGAATATGAACGTAAACGAAAGAAAAAAAATTCTGAACTGAGTCCAGAAGAATTATTGAAGAAGCGAGAACGTGATCGTAAACGAAAGAAAAAAAATTCTGAACTGAATTCAGAAGAATTATTGGAAAAGCATAATCAAAATAAAAAATATTATACTGAAAATAAAAACAAAATTCTTCATAAACAAATTCATCTTAAACAAGGTCGCATGTATATAAGAGAAGAAATCAAGATGAATGGTATGGAGAATGGTATCGACCTCATTCTTTAATCAATGGAACAAACATAAAAGTAGTTCATTTAAAGTATTATCATACGATCAAAAAAGAAAAATGTTTTTAGATTATAGTATTTTGTTTGAAAACGGTTTGTGTTTTTATTCAGCGTTTGTTATTTCATTATTAATAAGAAAGTGGAAAGTAAATACAATTAAAGAATGGAATACAAAAGTATTATAAAAAAACGGACAAGATTTTTATTCTGAAGAAAATATAATGCAATTTCTAATTGAAGATCAAAATGATTCGTGGTTACATGCATTAAGTCTCTTAAAAGAAAAAAGTAAAAATTTATCATTCCTAGAACTCATTGATTTGTGTCACTCTTTTGCATACGAAAACACTTTTGATCAAATAAATATAAAAATTTTTTCAATAAATAAAAAAAATAAAAACGTTCGTTTGCTACATCCTAAAATGAAATCGCAATATAAAAGTGTACTATCTGAGCTATTAAAAGTGGTATACGAGAGTGCAAATATAACTAAAGAAGATCAAAATCCTCAGAGAGAATTTCTAAACGAAGACGAAAGAAAAGAAGCTAACGAACGTAAAAAAACAGTAAATACAATAAAAATATGCTTGTATGAAAAAAATCAATCTTTTCACGCTGTTAGCATGCTTAATGAACGTTTTTCTGTTATATATAATAATCATAATCGACTGTATCTATGTTCGGAGTGTGGTCTTAAATATACTAATCAAATTCATTAACAAGAATGTAAAGGAATTTATGTAGCAGACAAATTTACTTACGGAAAAACTAGACATTTTTGTGAACCTTAAAATCAATTTATAAACACTTCGAGAAACGTTTTTCCTTTTTTTATTACATTTGACTGTGAAACAAGTGTTCAAACATCAAATTTAAAAGAAACAGAACACGTTAAACGCTTGTCAGATCTTTCGTACTATTGTCACGGCATTGTTATTCATTGTTTATCTGAAAATTTAGCTAGAGAATGTTTTGGTTTAGATGAAAGAAATAAAGTTATAACACAGTGGATATTTTATTATGAAAATACAATTGAAAGTTTGCAAGCAAATCCTTTAACATTACTACCTGCATGTTTTCAAGAAAATGTTTCTTTACTACACAAAACACATAGACAAATATTGTGACAAAAATTGAATGCAAATGACGAAAATGTTGAAAAATATAAAAGCGAACTGAAAGTATATGATTTGTTAATTTTGGCTGACACTTTAGTACGTTTTACCTACGAAAAATGTTTACCTTGTTTTCATAATTTAAACCTTTCTGAAGAGGAAAAATGTCAAGTATGGCAAGAAGAAAATCCTTTGTGTACAATATGCAGATGTCCTGCAGACAAAATAAAGAAATCTGATGTGTACAGTTACAAATTAACTACAATGTAAGAACCAGAAATAAATTTATTAAATCATAACGAAATTAGATTTTATAACGACAAATGTGTTCAAGTTGTAAATCATATATTTTAACGAGTAAGCAAATTAGAATTGTTTATGCTTAAATCGTCAACTCAAAATTATTTAATAACAAGCAAAATAGAAAAAATTAAAAATGATTTGTTTCAAATATCTAGTTTATTTTATATTTGTTGCAGATGGTGGGATAAATTTGACCGCACTCTTATAACAAACGGGTTTTTAAGTGATTATGTAAGAATAAACTCGTTAGATCTAGTCGATCACATGAAATGTTTAAGTCAACTCGTTATGAACGAGCAACAAATTAACATATGGTTTGAAAATGATCCTATAGAATTACTAGAAGATTCTTATTTTTTAATACGAATTTTTCAAAAATGTATCAACGAAGTTAACGCGCATTGGAAATATGAACGTGGAATGGGAATAAAAGATCCTATTACTTTTTTACATCTCATGTCTCGTTTAAATCATCCGTCTGCTCATTTATGGTTTCATTGTATGTTGGAACCGTTAAATAGAGAATTTGAAAAAAAAAGAACGTTAAAAGAATTAATTCAAGATGATAAAGGAAGAGATGACGTCTTAAAAGAATGTTATGGTTTGTTATCATGTTTTGAAGATTACTTGGTTATTGATCATTGTCACTTTTCAGGTACAATTTACGGATTAGCTCACGATTATTGCAATAAAAACTTGGCACGTTAAAGTAGTAAATTAGCTTGTCCTATCTTTGCCCATAATGCTTCTTTTGATAATCGTATCATGATTGTTGAAGGTTTAAAAAAAATATTAGATGTTCCTTTATATAGCTACGGAGAAGATACTGAGGATAAACCTTTTAACGCTTTTTTAAAGTGTTGCAATATGGAAAATTTGTTTGTTATTTTTAAAGGTGTAAACAAATTTAATATTATTTGCATTGGCAAACACATAAAAATTGTAGACACATTGAAAATTTTAATTTGTTCTTTGGATCAAGCGACCAGTATGTTATCAAAAAAAGCTCAAAATCAAATTATTGACAGCATGTTACACTATTTGTTACCTTTTTATCCCTATATTAACCAATTGGTAGACAACGAAGAATTTAAAAATTGTTTCATTAAAAAAACTTTGTTTCCTTATTCGCAAATATCAGATAAACTTTTAAACATTGAATATAAAAATATACCTTCTATTGAAATATTTGCTAAAAACGATTTAATGAAATCAAAAACATTAGAAGACGAAATTAAAAAAATTAAAGATTCTTATGAAACTGTTAAAAAATTATGGAATTTTTTAAATTTAAAAAATTTAAAATCTTTATTACACATTTATACAGTTTTAGATACTGTGGTTTTAGGTTCTGTAATGATTGATTTTGACGAGAGAACATTTCAATTTACTCAATTTCGAATGTTACCTCATTTAAGTGTTTTTAGTTATTGTAGTAAACTCAATTCAACTATGAGTCAAATTCAAATACAATATCCGCCCTCTGAAGAACACGAAAGTATGATTGAAAAAAGTGTTAGAGGAGGCATGTCTTCAAACGGTTCGCAAAGATATGCAATTGATACGAATTATTTTGAAAACAAAATCGAAGAACTTGAATTGAAAAGTAACATCAAAGGTTGTTTATTTTTTTTAGACGAAAATGGACAATACGGAGGCGCACAACTTAAACCGCTACCATTTCAAATGAAATATTCTTTTGATTTGAAATGTCAAACATTAGAACAAGTGATTGAAAAATATCATCGCGTCAATCCTGACGGTTTTTCAAGAAGTGCTTTAGTTCATTGTCAAATTAAAATGGAACCCGAATATCAAGATAAAGTACGAGGTTTTTCACCTATGGTCGAAAAAGATATTATACCTTTGGAAGATTATTCTCCTACTGATATTGTAGCTAAAAAAATATTTAAAAAAATGGACAATATACTATCGAAAAAGATAAAACTGTCAAACTGTTGATGAAATTGAGTTCTCATGAAACCTGCGAATTTTTAGATACTTTGATATGGTTGACAACGTGTTGCGGATGTGTAGTTGAAAAAATTTATAAAGTCTTACCTTTATGGAGATATCCTTTAGCTGAACAAATGGTCAGAAAAAATATTGAAAAAACAAAAGAAGCCGTAAAAAACGGAGACAAAGTAGTAGACGCTACAGCTTAATTACACACTAACGGGCATTATGGTTTTAAAAGTCAAAACACGGCAATCAAACAAACGAGTCAGTTTATTAATCACGAAGAAAAAACCTTTCAAAATTTAATAAAACATTTTCAAGACATTCGTCTCGTTTTGTTACAAGGTCTTTCTGAAAAAAAAAATAAAACCTTTGTTTCCCATACATTTTCAAAATTTGTTGTACGAAAACGGTATATTTGTAAACATAGAACCTGAAAGATATAAAATAGACATATTTGAAAAAAAATATGCATAGACAATTATGTTACCGATTAATTTACATATGACGAGTATTATAAAGATTTTATTTTTTAATAAATTAATAGACGTAAAAACAAAAACTATGTTTAGCGGAAAATATAACGAAGAATTTAAAGACGTTTTTGAACTTTTAAAATCGGATATAAACATGTACAAAGACGGTCTTGTGTTTGTGAGTAGCGAAAAAAGTAATTTAGTAAACAAACAAATGCGTTATGTTGCTTCTCAAATATTATCTTATGCCAAACTTAACGTTACTCGTTTTGCATGGGAACTAGGAGAAGTGTTGAGAAATCATAACGCAGAAAAACATTTGGTAGTTACAGACACAGATTCAGGTTGCTTTTATATTACTAAAAAAACGGACGACAAGAAAGAAATTTTTCGTTCAAAGGTAGAAGAATGGATTTATTTTTCAAAAATTGAAAAACAATGGATGGATTATTCCAATTATCCTAAAACGCACGAATTTTATTCGAGTTCATATGCTAAAGAAAGCAATCATTTTCAAAACGAAGTTCCTCCCCCTTCTTATATTGGTCAGATTTTTGCAATGGCATCTAAATGTTACAGTGCACACATTATCAAAAAAAAAAGAAATTCACGATAAAGGTCAAGACGAACATAAAAACAGAGCAAAAGGATTACCCAATTATAAATTGTGTTATACGCATTACATTAACGGATTTAATACGCATAGAGCCGAAAAAATATTCAGAAATATGCCTAATCAATTAGAAAACGAATTACAACCTTTTTTACAAAATAGATTAGATTTAAATTTTAAAAACGTTACCATTAAAGAACACGTTATTCAATTTTTAAAAAAATTTACACAAAAAAATTATGTATTTGGTGACGATTTGTTTACTGAAATACGCGACTGTTATCGCTTAGATCCGATTCGAGAAGCGAATTTAAAAGTTTTACCCGATATCGAAAAATTTTGTAGCAATGAACATATAAAAACGTTACTCGAAATTGAAAATAATATTGTAAAATCATCAGAACGATACAATACAATGATTACGTTTAATCGTGAAGTTTTAATACCTTTATTATTTGATTTAAAAAACTATAAATTGTAATAAAATTTTTTTATTTTAATTGTAAAAAAAATTGTACAAAAAATGGAATATAATTTGTTTGATGAAATGTTAACTGTTAATCAAATCGAAAACAAATTAAAAGAAATTGTTTTTGAAAATTTTTATTTAATAGAAAATGCTGAAGGAGAAAAAAGCGAATATTATACTTCTAAATTAATATGTGTTAATCTTAACGGTCGAATTCTCATACCTGACTCATCTTTAGAATGTACAAAATGTTTTGTTTGTTTTTTTAAAACTATAAGTTTTGTAGGTTGTTTTAAAGACAGTTGTGATATATGTATTTCTCAATCTCAATCTAAAAAAGTAAATTATAACTGCAATCATTTAGAATAAAAAATGAATAAACAAAATTATAGTCAAGACAAAGTCGAAGAAAATAAAAAATTAATCTACAACAATTTATTTTTGTTGGAATTATCAAGAGAAATAGGTAGCGATCGGAAAAGATGTGGAAGACTTTTAAACGTTAAAGAAGGAGATCTTGAACTCATTGAAAATGATTACAATAAAACTATTAATCGATGTTTTGAAATGTTTAAAATAAGCGCATATCAAAACAATTTAACAATGGATCAATTGTTTCAAGTTTTGGAAAGTTTACCACGTAACGATATTAAAAGAAACATTTTAAAAATATATTATTAACATTACTTATTTTGTAAAAAAAGTTTTTTTTTTGTTTTCAAAAACTTTTTGTTATAAAAAAAGTAGTATTCATTTGTTTTTTAAATTAATGATATAAAAAATTGGAAGAAAAAGAAGAAAAAATTGAAACTAATCGCGTAGAAAACGAACTTCCTAAAAATGAAAAAAAAGATTCAAGAACGTTAACTGAAATTTTAAACGAAAAAGGTTTTCACAGTTTTTATTTAAAAGGTAAAAATGAAGAACCTGAAATTAAAGACGATGTTTCACCGACGCAAATCAAGTTTAATATTTTTAAACCTTCAAAAGATATTTATCCTGAAAACACTATTATTACAGGTCCTACCAATAGCGGAAAATCAACAATGGCACGCGAGCTTTTAAATATGGTAAATATCCGGATGCAGAAATGTTATTTGTTATTCAAATGAGAGAACCTAGCAAATCTCAACACAAAACGTGGCGTGATATTATCAATTCTAATAAAAATAATTTAGAAGTTTATGACATTATAACAGTTTACAGTGCTGAAAATTTAGATCCCGCTATACAACGCGCTATTAGTTTTTCTAAAGATAAATACGGTATTCAAAACAGCGATCATCGTTTATTAAAAACTATATTGTTGTTTGACGACATTAGTGCTTTTTGTCTCAAGAGTCAACAATATACTAGCGCATGATCTAGCGGATCGCATCACGGAGTAGGTACCATTACTGTATTTCATGCAGTACCTTCTAAATCGAGTCAAGCTTGGAATAATTTGGTATGACATTATAAATGTATTGTTTATTTTGACAACAACAGCGAAATTGAAAAAATATTCAAAAATGATTTTCCTTTTGCTGGCAAAATGCATCACGTCATTAGCGATTTACTTAACAAAGAAACTTCTAGTCAATACGGACACTTGGCATTATTTAAAAGAAATGTTCTGTTGCCAGAATAAGAACTCAAATTACCAATTCCAAAGAACAAAAAGTGTTTATACCTGTTGACGCTCAAGGTAAATTAGATTTTGATTACAACGAAATGAGCGAAAACAAAAAAATTGTTACTTTTCAATCGTTTCCTTACGTTAAAGCGCAAAATTGTAAAAACCATTATTATCTCAAATCTCATCACAATCCATTTTGTCAAGAAAAAGAGAAAGAGAACCAACAAACTAACGACGAAGAAGATAAAAGCAATATAAATAGCGAAAAAGAAAATCAAATAAAAAAAAGAAAATGAAGCGAGAGCGAAAGAGCTGCTTTAATGCTTGAAGAAATTAAAAGAAGAAAAAGATATGGATTGTGCGAATCATCAGACGAATTTTCAGATTCTGGAGACGAATCAAACGAATCAGAATGATTGGGACAGCGAAGAATTGTTGCAACTTTTACAAAGCGATTACGAAGCGTGCAATCTCAGAACATCAAAACGAAAAGATATGAGACAAAAATTAGCCGTTCGCAGTCACATTTTTAGACCTAAAATGAACAAACGTAAAGATATAGACGAAAACGAAATTAAAATATGGATCAAAGAAATTTCGACTCGATTTAACGCTGTCAAAATGTTAAATGTGAACTTTTGTCTGATCACGAAAGATTACAAATCAAAAACGCTTTTCAAGATCACGTATGTTTAGAAATTAAATTGTTTGTCAAAAAAATTTTATATCCTTATCCCAAATTTAACGAAAACAGAAAAATTATTTTAAAAAAAGAAAAAATGAGAGAACAAAACCATATCGGATTTCGTTTACAACAATTACGACGTTTTAAAAGAATATTTCAACTCTACTCGTTTTAAACCTTATCACGAAATTATAAATTATTACTCTAATAAATTAATCTCATTTGACACGTTACAACCTACAAAAACTGTTATAGATTTAATAAGACAACAATTTGACATTGATTATTGTCAAAAAGGATTGTATTCTCGAAAAGATATATATTATTTTGAAATATAAATAAATATAAACGACGTAACGATTTTTCTTTTACCCCTTTGCTCGCTTTGCGAAAAGTTTTGGCGCAAAATGCTTACAACACTGCCATCTACAAAAAAAGTAGATTGGAAATGGAAAAAGAAACTGAAGAAAAAGAAACAGAAACTGTTCTGCAAAGTTCTAACATGCCCGAAACAACAATGAAATCTGACATTTCTTATTTGATCGAAAGATACGATTTGCCCTCTTCCCTTGTCTATGCCGATCCTATAAACGCCGAAGCGCAAATCGAAGGCGAATTACGCTTTCAACAAGAATTAAATAATTTATTACCTATTGAAACACAACTGAACGGTGATTTGACAACATCGCTAATTCAAGATGAAGAAAAATGGAAAACTTATCTCAACGTGTGAGGTGACGCTTACGCTTTTAGCAAATTAATCGGACAAAACAAATACAACGAATTTAATGCTCAAGTTGATCAAAGAACCATTAGCGAAACTTTAAGAACCATGAGAAATATAAAAAAATATGTTCCTCAAGAAGAAAACAATTCTCTTAATCCTATGCCTCCTAATTCTGTACAATCAAGTTTAAATAATTTATCACAAAAAACTACTTTAAATACTATTCAACCTACTAACAAAAAAGTTTATCTTTTAACTCCTCTTAATCGATTTTTAACTTTTTACGAAAAACTTAACGAGGCAGAAGAAACCAAACTCATGACAAATTTAGCTAGATCAAATATGGCTAAATTAGCTCGCAATTTATCAGACATGTGTAAAAATCAAGTCAATCACACGTTTGGATCAAATCAAATTTCTTTACGCGTTTATAAACCTAGAGGTGAAGAAGCGACATTAAACAATTTAAAAATATACATTCAATTTATGAATAACGTAGTAGACGTTGAAGAATCTTTAGCTAGCATTATTAACAACGTTAACGCAACTTCTTACGAAATCATTAATGATCCTAAACAATATTCTTATTACGCTAACGAATTTTTAACTTTACTTGCTTCACCTCAAAGCGTAGGCAGTTTAAGAATGGTTGCAGATTATTATGAAATTAAACATCTTACTTTTGCTAAATTGTGGAATTATTTAAAAAAATATAACATACCTTTTAGAAACGAAAACAAATTGACGGCAGAAAGCGCATATCAAGAAACCTTTTCAAGTCGCCCTTACACTGTAATGACTTCAGCCTTTTTAGAAAGCGATTCATTAGTAGACAGAAGTTTTTCGGGTAATATTGCTTTTGATTTTTTATCTGAAACAAAAAAAGTTGTCAACTCGTGGTTAATACAATACACAGAACAATTTAAAGGTTACAACTTTAACATTTTAACTGATTACATCAAATCTAACAGCGTTTACATGCTTGACAAAAATATTTATAATTTAATGATTAACAATTACAACGAAAACGCGATGCAAAGTATATCGATCGGTGAACACATGTTATACCTTACATTTAAAACGTTTTTTGCAAATCCACCTTCTTTACCATATAGAGATGTAGACGACGTAGTACAATTACAAGACAACGTAGTAACTGCTTGCATACAAGCAAACATGCAAGATTTTTTAGAACAAATTAAAAGCAATTCGAATCAATTTTATAATACAGAAATCAACGTTAAACAAAAAACAATCATCGAAATAATGATGATAATGGGTTCTTTATACAGTTCTTAACTCTTTCGATTGGATACTCTTTTATCGGCATATAAAAAATGTTTTGATATTCAATCTAATAATTCTAACGAAATTAAAAATTTTGCATTAATTTTAAAATCAGTCCCTTCATTAAAAACAAATAATTTGTTTATACATCCAAAAGTTGATATCAACCTTTCTCCTGTAAAGAAGTCTTTTTTTTCAAAAAAATCTGTATTACCTACTCCCGAATCTTTAGTTGATACACCTCAATCTAATTCTAAAGATAAACCTTGGTTAGAATCTACTCCAAAAGAAGACTCTTGGTTATATAAAGAAGAAAAACCTGTCGGTGCTACCGCTTTACCTACGGAAGAAAAACCTGTCGGCGCTACCGCTTTACCTACTGAAGCTACACCAATTACTAGTAAAGATATAAACCTAAACGATTATAAAAAAATATTCGACAAGAAAAAAAGCTCTTTAAAAAATGGAAGACGCATTAAGAGATAAAATAGATCGTCTTATCGAAATTCAACTTGACGATTTATCCAGTCGATTATTTGGGTTGACCAACTTGACAAAAATATAAAAAAAAATGTCACAATTTAACACTTTGAAAAAAAATGTCAGCGATTTAAAATTTTATGAAAAACTTAAAACAATTTTAGAAAATTCAGTTTTTGCTAAATGGGACGGTATGAATACTGCTTGGTCGCATCAAACACTTCTTTTTAAAAAAACCGCTAACGCAAACGTTAAAAACAAGCACCGAGAAAACCGTACGTTTACGAAACGCATCGGTTTTCTTACGATAAACCTCATCAATATTTTTAAGCCGATTTGGCAGACATGGAGAGTTTTAATTTTAATCCTTGTTATCGTCCCGATTATTGTTTAGTCGTAGTTGACGGTGTTTCGGGTAAAGTGTATTTGAGAGTAATGAAAAAAAAGACTGCAGAAAAAACGGTCAGCAGTTTTAGACACATTTTCAAAGACATTAAACGAGACGACGACAAAAGTTTTATATATTTGCAAACAGACGAAGGTACAGAATTTTTTAATTCGAAAATGAATAAATGGTGCGAATCCGAAAACGTACATCATTTTCATTCTAAAAATTACGGAAAAGCCTACTTAGCTGAATCGGTCATTGGTCGTTTAAAACTGTTATATCAAAAATTAAGAGATAAAGGTAAATTAAAAAAAAATAATTGGAGTTATTACATTGAAGAAATGGAACAAAAATTAAACGAAAAAGAAAAAACATCGAGCGGTATAAGTCCCGAGGAATTGGATGCCAATGACAATAAAGGTAAAGCGCTTCGTATGATTGATCAATACGTAAGCAACAAAAAATGTAAACATGACTTTACATCCAACATGTTGCATCGCGTAGAAAAAGAACACAAAAATCAAAAATTAAAAATATTAAAATCTTTATCTGTTGGAACAGAATGTTATTTGAGAAAATACAAAAAAGATGCTAAAGATACTTTTAGCAAATCGAGTACCCGAAACCGTCCGTATTGGGACACTACAAAACGTGTCATCATTATGAAAGTCAGCAAACGCACAAACCCTTCAGTGCAAGGTTATTTACCGGTTCATATTTACAAAGTAGGACAAGTTGACGATTTAAAAACAACGTATAAAGTCAAGAGAGAAGATTTGTTACCTATTAACGAAGAAAATAAAAACATTTATTTTAAAAACTTTAACGAATACGTAGACACTTTTTATAAACCTTTAAAGAAATCTTTGCAAAAAAAAAATTGTTGTAAAAAAAATGAATAATTTAGTATTTGATGATGTTTTAGATGTAAATAAATATGATTGTAGTACGTATTTTTTTAGCGAAATTAAAAGTAAACAGCAAGAAAATGTTTATTATAACGTTTTGAACGATTTTAATTTACCCTTATCTACTAACGATCTAGATAAACCTTATTTTTAAAAACAATACTATTATGCATTTATCATCTATGGACGTTCCAACTAATTTAACACGCATAGGCGAAAACATTTCGTTACCAGAAAACAGCTACGGAACAAGAATGGAAACAAAACCTTCTATAAAACAAATGATGACAGATATTCAAAACGACATGATATCTAATCCCAATCGAAAAATTCCTTTTTATCTTGTAACTAAAAAAATTATTTTGTATACCGATTTTGCTGTTTTGCCAGGAGACACGTTTCAAAATTGTGACCTATTAAGAGTTGAGCATATGGACGCAGTTCATTTGGAATATATGTGTTCAATTGTTGGTTATGGTAAACTGTTTGGTGTAACGTCTCCGAGTCCGTATCAAGACGATTTCTTAATCAGACGATTAGAACTTTTTAATACCACTTTAAACAGAAGATTGACTTTTGCAGATTTTTTTTCAAATTATCAAAACAAAAGTAGTAATACTACAAATCAAAAATATTTCAATTTAAAATATTTACTTGACACCAACACACATTTACGTTATGTTACTAATAACGAAAAGACTATCATTTCAAAATTAAGTATAGAACCAAACGGAAATGTTAAACAATATATACAAAATTATTCTTACATTAATGCACCGAATTATAATTTTGTATGGTATTTAAAAAAAAAAACTAACGAAAACTTAAACAACCCTTCTAATCTTTATCCTATAAGATCTAGCATCTCTACTAAATCAAACGAACGAGGATTATCTTATTTTGGTTTTTTTTCAAACCGAACAAATGCATCACAATACGTAGTACAAGATTTTACATCGTTAATACAATATGATTATTTACCTTTTAAATCAAGATATGATAACTTGTACAACTTTGCATTATCTACTCTAACGAGTAAAAATTTCATGATTTACGTAAAACATCCACAAGTAGCACCTGGAGATATAGCTAATCTTACTCCTGAAAGAGCTGTTATTTTAAGTAATACAGAAGAAACTTTTGTTCGTCCTTTTATTCATATTATGGTAACACCTAAATACGGAGGAGCTCTTGTTCAAAATTCACAAAACGCTCCGTTTGTTCCAGACACACGCGACTCTAATATTTTAAGTGTCGATTTAGATGTTTATGTTAATAACTTATTACCTAGCTCAGAAAGTGTAAAAACATCTAAAATGAAACACATTGTTTCTTGGCAAATTGCTTTTTTTTTATTAAAAATAATGACTAACACAAATACAATAAAATCTGAGGGTAACATATACAATATAGAAACTGATCTTAACGAAAATCCAATTCAAATTAACGCTTAATGGAAAATTTGGAACGATCAAGTTAACGTTAAAGACGCTAACAACAATTATACAGAAGAAAAAATGTCATTGACTAGTTTTATAGACATTTTAAAAAACGCTTTTGGTAATATTGCTACAAAACTTCTCTACATCTCTCCATCGTCTATAAGTATAGAACCTACAGAATTGTTTGCTTGCTTTTATCAAATCTTTTTTCCAAAAACAAATCAAAGAAAATATTATCGATTTACTTTACAAAACATACCGCTAGCTTCTTTACCTATACCTTTTTTTAACGTCGACCAAATCATATGGCCTGAACGTGAACTAAAAATGATGGATATTTTTACAGAAAGTATAAATGACAACTTGTCAAACAATTTACTTAATTTAAAGTAAAATAATCTTACTTTTAACGAATTTATTTATGAAGGTACTAATGTCTACTCTTATCAAAAATTTCTCAATCATTACAATTTTTCATCCATTCCTAACGACTATTATAAAAATTATTATACTTTTTGGTGTTTACCTTCATTTAAACAAAACACCTACAAAATCAATTTAAAATCACCATTACAAATTTCTAAAGCTATAATCGGTTCAACAAATACATATAACAATTATTTTGAAAGGAAAGGAAACCAAATTTCACCGTATCATGCTCAATTTGGTTCACTCATCACTTTTACTACATCTCCTTCTAATTTACCTGAAGACATTTATATAATAATAACGGCAGATTGGTCATTGATTGCTAAATACAATTCAGAAACATTTATTGAAGTTTTGATGTACTGCGAACAAACTAAATCTATTTTTTCTCCAACTTTAAAAGTACCTCTGTTACTACGGCATCTTTTGAAAAAGCTACTAAACCTAGTTATAAAACATGAATAAACGGATCAAAATCTATATTGCAAGGTAACAACATTAACGAATTGGTATTTTATTGCACTTCGCTCAACGGACAACTTAATTATCAAAAAAAAAGTGACGGTACTATCATAAATTCTTGGTCTAATAGTTTACTATTAAAAAATATTATTTTAAAAATGTATCAACCCATTGGAAACAATCCTGTACCTTATACATTGCTATTACAAAGAGATCAATACAGTTTGACAAACGAAATAAATCCGTTTAATATAGAAATAGATCAAAATATGGTTTATACCATGGCTCAAGATTTTAAAATTCAAAAAAGAAAACTTGCTTTTTTAAGATGTACTTTGATGCAAATAAGTAACTTTAATGATTCTGTATCTAATTTTCCTACTACTACCGACAACCTTATATTTATTAAATGCGATCAAGCTACCAATTGTGGAATGTACATGAACAGAAGATATGAAACGGGTATTGTTTCTTATTTTAATTTGTCAGATTATAACAATGCTACTCAAGTAACAGTCAATATCGATTTTACTGAAAATCGCAAAACAGAAATACAAGGACAATTAACAACGTTTGATATTGTTGACGTAGAAGATTGGAAAAAAACAAAATGGTCTTTTTTGAACGCTAATAAAGAACCGCTCAAATTTAACAATTTAAGTACTACTGTTTTTTTTAATCCTACTTTTAAAATACAAATGGTACCATTTTATAATTAGTTTTAAAAAAAATGTTAAAAAGAATGGATCGATTTGATTGTAATTGTCTTTGTTGTAATAAAACAAAGTTTTAAAAGATAAAAAAACAAATGGAAAAAATGAATGAGGATGTTCAATCATAAATACAATCGATGCAATACGAAACGTTCAAGTTAAGAGAAACGATTAAAAATCAAAAAGAAGAAATACAAAGGATTTCTAATGAACTGCTTTAAAAACGTTATGAAAATAATAATCTTAACCTTTTACATTTGTATAAAAGAAAGTGTTTTAATTTAATTAATATAAATTTTGTTATAAAAAGATGTCTTTTTTTATTTTTAAAAAAAACTTTTTTTAAAAAAAAAATGTCTCTTTTTCGACCCAGAGGAAGATATGAAAAAAATTTAATAAACGAAAAAATACCTGATTTAATGAATCCACATAATAGTGAAATCAATGAAATTCAAAACAAATTTTGTAATCTTCAAAATCAAATGTCTCATTTTTCAACTAAAGCAGACGTTCTTCGCATCAAATCAGAATTGGATGATAAATGCGAACAATTGAAAAAATTAAAACAACAACAACAACAACAAAATATACAAAACACTTACGAAGAAAAACCTAGAAAAAATATTATTAAAAAAAACGAAACTGAAAAACCAAAACGTAAAAAAGTAAAATATTCAGAAGAAGAAAGTGAAAGTTCTGAAGAAGAACATGTTGAAAAAAAACCATCAAAAAATAAAGTTACGTTAAATTCACTCGTATGTGCTCAATGTGTTCAAGAAGTTAAAGCTGTAGACGCTATTCACGGTTTGTGCAGAAATTGTATTATACAACAAAGAGCTATTTTATCCAGTCCTTTTATGCAAAATAACATTGAAAAAAAAAGCAAAAAAGAAAAACTGAATAAAAAAAGTTTAATTGAACTTGGTTACACGCGTGCTTTAAAAGACGTTAAACACAAAAAAATACCATTTAAAAAAAATACTTCTGACTCGGAAGATGAATAAATAGAATTAAAAAAAATATTATAACAAAAAATTTTATTTATTTTAATTTTCAAAGAAAAAAAAATTATATCAAGATGGGTTTTTTAGCAAAATATATAAGAGCGGGTGACGGTAACCGTTATACGCCTAACCATAACGGTCCCGTTACCATTGATGACGTTTTACAAAAAGCAGAAGACGAAAATCGTCTTTTGCAAGAAGCGACAAGCGGTAACCTTACTTTAGAAATGAAATCAGCATTAAACGAAAAATATCCTGGTTTTATGACTGCTGTAGCTCAAGACAAAGTCATTAAAACAGATATTCAAAAATTTACACCTGATTTAACTTCAGAATTAAAAAGTTTAATCACGTTTACTATGAAATTCAACAAATGGACAATACCGGAAGATTATATTTATGAATTTATAAGACCTATAACGGATGCTCAAATAGAATCTTTAGCTAATGTTGGATTAGAAATTAGAAATCCTGTAATTTGGCTTAATACTTACCGAATTAGAGCCAGTTTACCTTTAGAAAAATCTTTATACATAAACAGTTTACCAGACCAACCTTATACTATAGCTCGTTTTGCTCATTACGAACAAGTTATAACTAACGTAGAAGGTACAGATACCGTTACCATAAGTTTAGGAAATATAAAAACAGCTGACATGGTACCTCATTGTGTTTTGTTTTCTGTTCAATCAAAAAAAGAAAGCGATCATCTTACCAAATCTTCTATGACACCTTCTGAAAGAGCTTGCACTATGATCAAAAAAATTACTTTTCATAATTTTAGAAGAACTTATGTCAATTCTTCAGGTGACACTTATGTAATTGATTTAGAAAACAAACCAGAAGATCAACAATTATGTTATCGTAGTTATGTTTCTTGGTGTAAAGGAAATACTCCTTCTACTCTAAGTATTAATAATTTTGCAGATTTTTATACCTATGACGACGACAGTTTTATCAGAAACCCTCAAGATTATTTCAGTAGAAAGCAAAATTTAACTGAACCTTTAGCAATTGACACTACTAGCGATTATAATTATGTTAACGACAAACCTCCGGCAACCATTCAAGGAAACAATTCCTTACAAATTACCGTTGATTTTGTTACCAATTTTAAAGGTATCGTGACTCTGTACCTTCAACATGCGGCACAATTGGTTCAAACGTGAACAGGAGAAGACGAAAATTACACATATTTTCCTTTCAAATTTTAATCATCATAACACTTTTTACAACATTTTTGTTTTAGTTAAATTAACCATGTTTTAATTGTATTTTTTTATGCACGCACGACTATTTAATTTGAAAA